>VDFB02271358.1:321948190-322548190 GCA_007258455.2 Sequoia sempervirens | reverse complement strand
CCAAATCAGAATGCAACACGAGGGAGGGAAAACGATCAAAAAGTTGCCACTACCATGGATGCATGTGCTTGTGTGATTGCAGCTGTTGGTGCCCTATCAGTGGCGCTTACCTCTTCCTTGCATTCCTGTCTCCTTGATGGTGTCACGGATAGTAGTGAAGGTGGCGTTGGAACTAGAATTTCCGGAAGATTGCAATGGGAATCTAGAGTCATTGGGTATGAAAGGAGCTCCCGCAATGGGTAGTAGACTTGAGCCAAAGGGTTTGCCAGATGCCAAATCGCCGACGCCTAGTTGCCAACCTTCTCCCTACGTGTATGCAAACCTGATGGTGGTGAAATATGCTGCAAGGATAATAGGAAGCAATTAGCCGAGCATTAGAGATGAGTGATGCACAAATATGTAATGCAAGAGTAGATCGCAGAAGACACCAGATCCCAGGCAAATAATGCAAAAGTGGATCGCAAAAGACACCGGATCCCAGGCAAAGATTGTCGTCTCACCTCGAATCATTGGCAGAGGGCTACATTCTTGTCAGTAATTGATATCTTCCACAATCCGTCTTGATTTCCATCGAGCGAAAACAAGTATAAATATGAACTAATTGCCTTCTTGAGGGAGGTCGGCCAGAGACAAAAGTTTTAAATTTAAATATTATTTATTTAATAATTTAAATTTATATTTAATATTATTTAATTTCAAATTAGTGTTAAAGAACACTCTTTGCTGCCCATGTTTGAAAATAGGACCTATCCAAAAACGGGGACATGACAATCCTCCAGTCCCGGGAATTGCTTGTCCAAGCAATTGTGAGCTCACGTCCATGAAAGTCATGACATCCCACAAGTGATGATTGACATGGTCTTCAAAACTCAATCTTCTGCTGCTCAACTCTGATGTAAATGTCAGCAAGCCAATACTTGTGAAGCAATTAGTCATGATCCCAAAAAAGCAAAACACCAATATGTTAATACCTAGATCCCAATTCATCCCACTATCACAATCAGAAGACACGAGAGGAGGGATGCATCTCCAAGGGTCATCCACTCCAACCCTAACTTTGAAGGATCTTTCATGGATGTGCAAAACAAAGGAATAGGACTTCTTGCTATCACCCTCAAGAGTAGGGGCTGCCATTCCATGACCAAGCAAAACTCCAAGTCTGCTGCTCCAAATCAGAAAATTAGGACAGCTATCATACATCTCCTTAGTGCCTTCAACCACCTTCAACTTATCCTTCCTCATTGCTTCATGCTTAAGTGCAATGTCCCCCTCAAACACCATCAACTCTCCTAGACCCCTCGTGCAAATCAGAAATTTCCTTCTCAGGATTACAAATTAGCCTATCAATGAACTCATCAATCTTGGAGCAAAAGAATTCAAATGTTTCTTGATCAGCCTCTATGAAGTTTTCTTCTCTTATTATAATCTTCATCATCCCAATGTCAATAGTGCTTTCGTGATAAATTTGCAATTTCTCCTCATGAGGTCAATCTCAAACACATCATTCTTCACAATAGTGTGACTAATAGCATCATTACATGGTTTATTTACTTCCATACCTGATGCTTGGCTGGATGCATCTTGGATATCACTCAAAATTAGTGACACCTCTTCCTTCATCTTTGACTCTTCATACACAACAGATGGAGTCTCTCTCACCTTCCCTTCATCAATTTTCTGTTGGTCCATACAATCATTAGGAATCAACAAGCAATCTTCATCTTCAACTTGCTTATAGGGTTCCTCTTGTTCTTGTCCCGTGATGTCTTGTAAATTGTCTTCCTGGTCCTCTATTATGGCTTCGCTCTTGACCTCCACTTGTGATTTGGCATCTGTTATATCCGTTATTGTCTCAGGTATCATCATTCTTCTTCTTCGTCCGTTTCTTGTTTTCAGATCATAATATTCCATGAAGGTCATGTCTCCTTGTATGGCAGCGCCGAAGGCATTATATTCAATATGGAGTCTTTCCATTTCATTCATTTCCTCCTTTTCTTGAAATTTAGTTCTAAAAATTGTTGGATTTGGGTTGATTGACCCACCTGAACCGCTCCCTACATTTCCATTTCTTCCAGTGCCTGGTTGTTGATTCAATCCCTTCAAGAGTTGAACCATTTCCCTCATGGCGTCCTTCATGTTGGCCTAAAACTCCCTGCTTTCCCAGATAAATTCCTTTCTGTCATCCATGGCGGGTTACTCATGCTGGTAGGATGCCAAGCTCTAATACCACTCTAATGTGCCTAGTCTGATTGCAAACAACAATAGACTGGAAAATGATAGCCACTGTTTTTACACAACTATAATGAACATCCAGATCTGATTAAACTCCAAATCATAGCTTTTAATATTGTAGGCAATAACACTGAGATCAATCTTTAAACTGCCACATCCTTTTACTAAGACATGCAATGTAAACTAGAAACCACGAAATTGAATACAAAAGATTGTCTTAACTGAAGTGGTTTAGTACATGGATTTCATATATGCAAATAAGTCAATTCTGAGTTTAGTATTCAATAAACATACACATACTATTCTCAGAGATGCCTCCAGAATAATTTGTTCACAATCATGAAATATATAGACGAACATTAGATTTACATACAATGATGCCCAGGTCGTGTTCTTCTTAACATTCAATATCTCCCAAATTAGATGCAACGCGAGGGAGGGAAAATGATCAAGTTACCACTACTATGGATGCCTGTGCTTGTGCGATCGCGGTTGTCGACGCCCTATTAGTGGCACTTACCTCTTCCTTGCACTCCCATCTCCTTGATGGTGTCGCAGATAGTAGTGAAGGTGGTGTTGGAATTGAAATTTTCGGAAGATTGCAATGGGAATCTAGAGTCGTTGAGTATGAAAGGAGCTCCCACGATGGGTAGTAGGCGTGAGCAAAAGGCTCTGCCGGATGCCAAATTGTCGGACGCCTAGTCGCCAACCTTCACCCTGTGTGTATGCAAACCCGATGGTAGTGAAATATGACACAAAGATAATAGGAAGTGATTAGCCGAGCGTTGGAGATGTGTGATGCACGAATATGTAATACAAGAGTAGATTGCAGAAGACACCGGATCCTAGGCAAAGATTGCCGTCCCCCCTGGAATCACTGGCAGAGGGCTATGTCCCTGTCAGTAGTCGATATCTTCCACAATCGATCCTGATTTCTATCAAGCAAAAACAAGTATAAATATGAACTAATTGCCTTCCTGAAGGAGGTCGGCCAAAGACAAAAAGTTTTAAAGTTAAATATTATTTATTTAATAATTTAAATTTATATTTAATAATATTATTATTTAATTTCAAATTAGTGTTAAAGAACACTCTTTTCCGCCCATGTTTGAAAATAGGACCTATCCAAAAACGGGGATATGACAACACATATCTACAACCACCCTTGGGTGCTCAATCTGATGAGAGAGCACACCAATATAAGACACTTGTGCAGCCCAATATCACATGATTTTCCACCACTTTTATAATGTTGTAGAGTATTGCGTCCTCACTGCCATCTCTTAAGTGGATGTTTGTTGAAACCAAGCGGATGGAATCTGCATATTCAAAGAAGGCTGAAGGGCAGATGGTAAGCAAGATCCTTTTTTATAAGCTTTTTGCCAAAACACATACAAGATCTTCAAGGTAATTTACAAAATCAGATTTTTATGATTATAATTTACTCTTCTTTTTTTGTCATTGAAAATCAGATTTTTATTTGATATATTGTTTTCTTTTAAGTGCTAAAACCTTTGGTGAGGGTTCTACGGTTGGTAGATGGGAAGACAAACTCCACATGTTTACTTTTATGGGTCAAACAACAAAAAATGAACCCATTTGGCACATTATAGATTAAAGGTGGAACAAACAATTCCACCAACACATTTTTACAGTTGCCTACTACTTGAACCTAAAGTTTTTCTTCTTTGAAGGCTTAAAGGTTGAGGAAAAGGTCATGGATGGCCTCAACACTGGCCTCAACACATACATAGTGAAGATGATCCCTAACAAAGACCTTAGAAACATGATTTTGATTGAGTTGCAAGTTTACAAGGCCGTGGAAGGGAGGTTGTTTTCTTGACCTCAATGGATTTGAAGAAGAATGACTTTGCAGCTAGGTAAGAAATATATTGCCAAGTCTTCCTTAATAAGTGTAAATTTTAGCTTATTCTCAATTTACAAAGTTACTTAAAAAGTTATAAATTTTGTCCTTGTAGATTTGTGGTGGGAAGATTATGGTGCAAAAATGCTCTCTCTTCAAAAGCTCATTATCCACATTTTGTCCTAACCTTGTAGCACTTCTAGAAGTGAACAAATTCCTTGGGCAAGTCATATTTTTTCCATAATCTCAAAGTGACAAATCAGTTTACCAAAAATTGTAACCTGATACTAATATGCTATCGAGAGATCTTTGGTCTGAAAAACTAGTAAGCCAATATAAAGGGTTGTTAGTGACAAATCTTTGGGGTATCTTTATGCACAAGGTGTAGCTAAGCTATGTGACAATTTTGTTTTCATTTTTGTTTAACTATTTTGTAGGATCTCTAGGAATAGCCTCCTTGGACTAGCAAAGCTAGAATTGTAGAAGAGTTCCTGTTCTTGTTAGTTGGCCCAAATCACTTACAGTTTGATCGTGAACCTCACCTCGTTTGTTTGAACTTTGAACTGATATTGTTCCCTAGGTTTAAATTCTGAACTGTGTTCTCTAGAATTGCAGCATACAATTTGGAGCACCAACAAGTACTAACTAGAATACTACTAAAAACATCATGCCATATTTGTCCTATGCAATAATCCATTGCCATTAATTTCTTTGTAGTCCATAAAGCTGTGGTCTAGCTGCCAAGCAAGTTGCTTATGGCAGCAAAGACTTAGGTTAAAAACCCATCAGGTGTGCTCTCATGTAGGTGAACATGGAGGAGGAGTTGATTTGTGTAACTTAGAATCTGAAAGATGTGAGAAGAGTTGGCTTACATTTCAGCCAAGTAATATTGTTAAAAATTGTAAGGAGGAGGCCCACTACTGCATAATTAACGAGCAACATCACTTACCTCTAAAAGGATGTTGATAGTTTTTGTCAACCCTTGTCAATGGTTTTAAAACATTTGTCTATAAAGAGCAAAGATCATGTCCCATCATAAATAATGGACAGCACTGATGCTCTGGTTTAATCTGCTCAGAAACACAAAAAAAATTGACTAATGTAGACACCATCGGTCTTAATTGGACTGTTTTAGATTTATTTCTTACTTCTCTATAAATATATTTCTCTGTGTAATCCAAAGAATAAGAAGTTGGGTGCTAATTGCACTGAGAGAAAGATGAGCAGCAAAAGAAAATACAGAGGTAAAATACGGAAAGCAAAAATTCTACAATTTAAACCCACAACAAACTATCTAAATACCTCAAGTATGATGCTTTCACAGAAGGAAAACAACTAAATTTTCTATTTGAATTTGCTAAAAATTGAAATGTCCTTGAAAATGATTTTGAGTTTCCAGCAACTGGGATAAACTGGGACCCCCATTAAACTAAGTATTCAGTGGAATGATGTGAAATAAAATAATAAAAAACTTAGTCACTTATGTGTGTAGATGGTTTATGATTCAGTTGTTTAAGGTACATGGTTTTAGGGTATATTTGCAAACCTCACCACAATTTCAAAAGAATAGAGAAGCATCTCTTAGAAAAATTCTCAAGGAAAAGAAAATTTCCACATACGATAATCTCTATTTCAAGATTTCTCCACAGTGTTTAAAGATTTATGGAAGACTTAGAGCAATGTCAGTATATTTCAGTAATTCATTCGGTTCAGAATAAAATTGAATATTCTTTTTAATATCTGCATTAGACAGAAGTACAAATTGCGTAACATTTTATGATATACAACACTATATGAAGATTACTTCTGAATGATTCCATTTCCAAAAAAATTAATTCTCTTTGAATGGATCCATGGATGGAAAGTAAATCATATAAAAGTGTCCCCTAATGTGATGGTCAGTGTTGAAATAAACTACTCCAACTTTCTTAATAATAAACTTGATCAATCCAAAACTATGGCAAGATTTTCCAATATGATTCAGTTGGCAATGCAAACAAATTGTTGTATAAAAGCATAAATTCACATAGCTACCAAAAGGTATGGTTTACTTAGATTTGCATACACCCACTGCTATGTTTCTCATCCATCCATCCAAATACGATCTTTGATGGTAAAACCCCTCATAGTTGTTGCTCATTAAATGTCATGGAGTGCACTATTTGTTACTCATTCAATGTCATGTATAATCATAGTTTTTTGCTCATTCAATGTCATGCATACTCGTTGTTGTTTCTCATTCAATGTCATGCATACTCCTAGTTCTTGTGCCTTTGAGTTGTGTATAACCACAGTTGTTGCTCCTTTGATTTCAAGAATATGCACAATTTGTTGTTACTCCATATCATGCCTCTACAATTGTTGCCTCACACAATAGTGCAAATGTGATATAACTCAACCTATGTAGGCTTTAACCTCTTGTTTTGTTTCTTTAGTCTTTAACATTTTCTCACATGTTCCTTCAGCTCTTGATTAGGTGAAGGTCTTGAACTTCCTTCAAATGCAATCAAGCCCTCCTTCAATTTTAGAGTAGTTGAGGGTTTGGCATTCCTTGGCATGTCTCCAAAGTCCTCTCCATGCTCTTCTTCTGACCATTGATGTGTCATGTGATGGGGATTTATGATCAATTCACTCACAACAATGTCTTTGTTCACCTTCATTGGTTTTCCCTGTTGTATAATATCCTACAAGGATGCTTTCTTTTTGCCATACGAAAGCTTAATATGTTAGAATTAGCCAAAACCTGAATGCACAATCTAACCTTTCACAAGTGAAGCACAATGTGCACGAAAGTAATGTATACATATACAGATGAAAGAGTGTAAAATGTCCATTGAAGCCTTGATATATAGGCAAAGTAGAGGAGGTGAGAAGCTAGGAGTGAAACTCGGAGTACCCCTCCAAATATGCTACATTTGTGAGGTCACTTGACAAGTGTGAGCAAGTGGCAAGTTTGCATGTACTAGGTGTCTCAAATGATAAGGACACATGCTTCAACCACATGAGGTGAGACAAAAGGATAAAAAAGGCTAAGTAAACTTAAGCTAAGTGTGAATAGGTCAATCCTAGAAAGGTGATATCCTAACTTGATATGTAAAGACACTATTTACACTGCATAATAAGCCTCTTTCACACATTTGAATTCCAAAGTTTCTAGCTAAGTGCATCCAAGAAAAATGTCTCAACTATCCATAGGCATAACAATCAAATCCAAAATGTATTTGTCCAGACCAAGTCTTAACGTGCATATACCTTAGCATTTTCACCATCTACATGTATTTCCTTTATGTTCTTTGTTTGAAGTTTTAGCCAATTTCCAAATTGATATTGATGAAGAATGCATCTGTGAACTTGAATTATTGAAGTTCCTTTGGTTAGGATCATCTCTTTTCTCTGCTCTATTTTCCTCATGAGCTTCTTGCTTCAAGGATAGGAATACATCATCTTATTCATGAAACTCATGTTCATCTTCCTTTTACTTGGTAATATTCTCATATTCTGCTTCCCTTTCCCATCTAGCTAAAAGAATGTTTCATGAACTTAAAATAATGCTTCTTCAATTTCATTCCAATTCAATTTATCTCTACCATCAAGAATTAGCCACAAATCCCTAGCTTCCCCATCAAAGAAAATTTGTAGACAACATTGCCAAGCTGTATTTTGAGCAAGCATTCTCAAATATCATTATCATATTCCTTTTAAAATAGGGGTATAATCTTAATGAACCATACTTTAATTAAAAGATAGGTTTTATATAAAATATATCCGCTTCCAACAAAAATATGGATATACAAACTTGTAAGCAAGTAAATCTGGTATCTTTCTCCAATCTACAAGAAACAACATTTTATTTTATTTACCCTGATTGAAAGTTGTGATGATTTTTTCCTTCTGCGATAAGGTTTGAGCCCATTCCAAAATGCCCACTTACAATGATTGTATCTTCTTTGACACTTCTCAAAACATGAAATTCTCATTCAAATGGCACTAGCATTATCCCAATTTGGGCACCTAAGCTGAAATAAAATTGTGTCACATAACAAGGCTCTAGCTCAAACAAAAAATAGTAATTCTCGAAATTCAGAATACAGAGGCGGTATCTCCCATTGAACTACCCAGAAAAGCTATGATTATAATTGCCACTTACTGAAAATGCCATGACATTCTCCGTTAGACAGCATTAGAGGTTTAAATGCAGCCAGTCTCTTAATGCAGTACTGGCTGCTTGTTCAAACACCAGCCTTCTTGTTGTCTAGTGTGCAATCAACCATTGCAAAACTTTCTATAGCTATACGAAATACAATAGCAATGTGAGAAAGTAAGACTGTTCCTAGCAATTTTCCAGAGTGCATCAAACATCATCAAACCTCTGCCAGATCTGGCATGGATCTGTCACCAACCACTTCATTCTATTGATTGCTTTTGCTCCTTTAAGATACCATTCTAGAAATGCACGTCAAATTCATTACATGTAAATGCGAGTTTTCAGAAAACCACCATTATATCAAGACCAAATTACGAAATCAAAAAAGAAAAGGTTTCCAAAATTTAACTTTTAGACATCAATATTGAAACAAAGATGAACTATAATCAGGTCATAAAACAAATTTGCTTAAGATCACCAGATCCACTTTCATGTAGAAAACTCCAACTCCAAAAATATCATTACAGTAGACTTGGGCTACAAGTTCTAATGACCAATACCGAACACAGTACAACAGCAGCGGTTTTCAGAAATTTGACTTTAGTCATCGGTCTTGAAATGCTGAATGACCATAATCAGGGCAGAAAACAGCTCTCTTTAAAATAACTAAAAAAACACTCTCGTTTCAAAAAACCCTACCTCCAGTTCAAGCTGTGATGTTACAATAATTGGAGCACTCTAAAGAGTGTGATCCAGATTAAAAGTAATAATTATGGGGTGGATTCAAGGGTGACCCAAGTTATAAATCTTAAGAATGGGCTCAAGACTATCCAACGACGCATTAAAGGTAGCCATTAACATCACCCAAAATTTACCAATTAAAAAACAAAACAAACTAATTCCAAGAGGATCACGGTAGAAGTTTAAGATAACAACATGAAAATTCTAATAAAACCCTAAACAGTATTCCCCGTAGTGGTTTCGATGGAGTTTAAAAATTTTACCATATACTTCTGAGATCGCCATGTGAGAACCATTAAAACCCACTTAAAAATTCAAATGTTATTTTATTGATTTGTTATATGCTCATTTGCACCAAACCTAGTCCTATACATCAACGCTCTGGCTTTTCTTTAAATTCTGACGAAAAAAACAATAAGGATTTTTACATTTGCTTTGTTTTTCTGCGTATTCAGAGCTTGCGTTAGAATTCCTCAAGCAATGTGACCTTCGGCAAATACATTATCTCGTTCACACAATCCTCGATGCTAATCTTGTCGCTAAATTTGTAATTTCCAACGGTGTATGTAAAGAAGATACTAAATGCTAACTAAATAGCAGAAAAGTAAAATAAAATTTCCATGAATAGAAATATACTAGAGTTGCAGAAATACTTGGAAATAACGCAGCGAAATGGATGAGCGTCTTCACCACACTTAACAAGGCGACTGGTTAAAGGCAGAAAAGCAAACTGTGGAAAATATATACTCCAAGAGCAAAACTTAAAACAGTAGAAATTATGCCAAATTGTTTTAGCGTATCCCTTACTTCCTCCTCCTCCTCTATTATTAGTTTTCCCATGGAATTCTAGTAGCGTAGATTTTAACGAGTGATTAAATGATTTATTTCCATTCAATCAAATTTTATTATTATTTTTTTCATACATTATATTTTAAATTTTTTAATATAAAATGTAAGATTTTTAACTTTTCAAATTTCTAAAATTATTTTCTTTTAATTTTATTAGCTAAAAAAATTCAAGCGATTAGAACGGATTTTTGAGCATAAACATTTTTATCAAAACATTTTTAATGTTTGTACATCTGAAATTTAAAGTTAGAAATTGTTAATTTTTAATAATTACAAAATCGTTCGTAAATATATTTCTATATATGTGAATGCGGCAATAAAAATGGTTTTGTTGGAGAATGTGGTTTTGTAGTTAGAAATAATTATAATAACTGTTGTTCACATCCGTTTTAATCCTTTTGCACCTCTATATTGTCACAACTACACACACAACCATCTTTGGTGAATCATTCTTCTTCAACCCTCTATTGTGAATCGTTCTCTAGAAATTGCAATGTATTCTTTGTTCTTCTTAGACATTTCCTTACGAAAATTTATAAGATCTTCCATTGCAATGTCTTGTTTGTCTACCTTACGCTTTTTTCGCATTATCAATATCGAATGCATACCTTGCATCCTTCATCTTTGCAGCCAAGCTCTCCAATATAGCATAAATATTCTCTCATTGTGGGTGTGATTTTTTCCAACAAGGAATGTATGAACTTGTTATTAATCTCAATTCAGCTACACCCTTGGCATTGTGTAAAATTTCTCCTTCTGAAGATTTCTGTAATCTTTGCTACATCATCCCTCTTGCTAACATTAGCATAAATGTTTGAAAAGAGTGTAAAAATCAAAATCTTTTGTTTCCAACTCAAAAATTCATTTGCTACATATTCCCTAGCTCTATATTGCAATGGATTTTGCAAGCATCAAGAAAAGATCTATTGCAAGTATGAGAAGTTGGTGTTTTCATTGATGAGTAGAAGATTGTTGCAAGAGTATGTTGGTGTTATCCAAGCTTTGATTAGTTGCATGTTGTCATTAGTAAGCTACTAATGTCAACATTTAGTGTTGCTTTGATAAGCTTTTGTCTATGGTTGAAGAAGTGATGAAGATGATGAGGATGCGTTCTTGGTGTTTAGTTTCCAAGTGTTTTTGAGAAAATTTGAGAAAAAGAGGAAACAGTGAGTTGCAGTGTTGTTCTAGGTCGTAGAGTAGTGTTTTGGTGTTGCTTCGTATTTCTTCTAGGTTGAAGATATGCCTATGCATTTTGGATATGTTGATCACAGGTGTTCAGAGGTATTATATTTAGAATTTGGTATAGTGGATTGTTGTACAAAAGAAGTTGTGTTCACTAGTGTGTGAACAATGTATTGCAAAGGTGTCTAGGAGAAATATGTTTGCTCTATAGTTTGGTTTCAGGTCTTATGGATATGAACGTGTGTTGATAGTGTTGGAATCTTTCTTCAATTGAAGTTGTTCAAGGTTTTGTGCTTCATAAGTCAGTTTATTAAGTTGCAATATATGGCAGAGTTGATTGAGTGTACTGGGTGTGTACATTTCTCAGGTGGAAGTTGTTGCAAAGGAGTTTGTTGGATTTCAGGGTTTTTTTGGAATATTTTAGATTATGTTCTATGACATTTGTTGTCTGTGAGGTGTTCTTGAATCAAAGGAAGCATGTACTTCAAAGTTTAATGGTGTTTACATGGGTAATGGTTGACCTTGGTGTTTACACTAATTTTGATGGATATTTATTGTTTGTAGAAGCATGTTGTAGTGTGGTCTTATAGATTTGGGTCCTAGATAAGGTATGGTGTGGTTTTCCTTCACTTCTATCTACCACAAAAGTGTTTTGGTGTCGACCTAATTTGAATTTGCATGACTGAGGTGCATAGCTAACCTTGGAGAATGGTTTCAAGGTTAAAGATGGTATAAATAAGATTTGAGTTGTTGAGGGGTGAAGAGATAGACAAGAGAGATGTGAATGATGCAAATTGTAGAGTGTTAGAGTGTGAATTTGAGAAGTGAGTATGAGCTTTTGTGTTAGATTGTTGGATGCATTGAGCAGAAGGTATCTACAATTCTTCAATAATGTTGTGAAGGTGTTGGTGATATTGTGGTGGATTTCTCTGTTGCATTGAGATGGATTTCTCTATGTAACATTCTTCTCTATCTTCTTTCTATTTCGACACTAAGCCTCTTGCTAGTGAGCCTTTCTTTCTATTGGCAATGAGCCCTTCGGTAGTGATTTACTTTATATTGTGAGCTAACCCTCACAGTGTTTTTCCCATCTTGGGTTTTCCACATAAATCTAGTGTTCTCTTATGCATGGTGTTGATTTGTTTCAGTTTTTTGTTATTTGTCTTTCATGCTAAATTGTTACAGCAAACTAAGGGTTAATTGTATTAATGTGGATTTGAATGTGTATTTTGAAATTTTAAGGTATAACTGATTCACCCCCCTCTTATTTTTCTTGTGCATTCAACAAGATCCCCACACACCAACACTAGGTTGTAAAGGCATGCCCTCAATAAACTTGCATGCTTCGTTCAATTGCCCAATGTTGGCATAATTAAATATTTAATTACACTTTATTAAGTTTACTTAGGTCTTAATTAGGTTTTCCATTTGTATTTTTTCATCTTGCTCAATAAAAGCAAGTTATCTTGAGCATGTAATTCATTATTCCCAATTTAATATTATTTGCATCATTTATGCAAATTGCTCTTACATGTCTTATTTTCTCCTTGTACAAAGCTAATCATAGGTTTAGCATGTGATCTTGGTTTTATTAAGTTTATGGGAAACTCTAACATGGTATTAGAGCACTGGATTTGTAAGCCCCTTCTTAGATGGATCGAGAGAAATTAGACCAAAAACAATTTTTTTGGGTATCTTTGAAGGCTCGTGGGTATCTACAATGACCAATATCTTTTATTTCATGTATTTTTGAGAAAAATGATTTCTTGTTTTTGTTCAAAATCATGAAATACCACATGGGTATCTGCTATATTTTTCATATAATGAGTAGATCTTGCAAAAACGAATGTCAAATAGCTGAGTGCAACTATTTTCCTTGTAGGTGAAGTTTATTTTGTTTAGCAAATCGTATGTTCTACTTTTTGGATTCAAAAATGCTTTTTGGGTTTTGTTGGCAACATCAAAATATTATCTGAGTATCCATTACTTTTTGCATTCAACGAGTAAATTTTTCAGAAATCAAATCAGAAGGTTCGCGTCTACTAACTGTTGGTTAGCACAATTTTAATCCCTTTTTTCAAAAAATCATAACATTTGTCTCGGTTATCAAATTTTCACAATTCAAGCGATGTCAGAAAGCTAATTTTGTCATCTACACAAATCCAAGGTCATTTTTTCTTCATGGAGATAGATGTGAACATTAATCCTTGCATGCAATCTTTCTTTTTTGCATGCTTTATGTTTTCATTTTCTCTTTGATTTCTGCATGTTTTGCATATTCTCCTTTGACAATCTTGGGGTATTGTAATAAATGAACTTCAATAAAGTTCCATCAGGGGGGCTGCATACATAATAATTAGATTAGAGTGTAATCGCATGGCATACACTTTGATTACATCTATAGTTTCTTTTGGCCACATCTTCCTCATAACTTGACACATTTTGGTTTGCATCAATTCATGTCTTAGATTGAGAGCCTATGGTTAATGATCCTAAATTGCATTAGATTCTTATCGAGTCACAATTCAGTTTGAGGGACATTCATCTTATGTCTAATGTTCCAAAATATTCATGGTACTTGCTCCTATGGATCAGTTTTGGTCATAGTTCGACATTGGCATCGAGATACACATAGCTTCAAAATACGTTCACCATATCATTCCCTCTTATGGGGTGGAATTTATAATGTATCTATGTGATGGGTGGTGCCCTTGGGGGGTCTCATGGAGTCCTCCATCTTTCATCACTTGATTGCATTCTCTTTGTAGGAAGGAGTTTTGTCCCACTAGGTTTTCTCTTTTTCCCCATTATGATATTTATATTGCATTGTATATGTACGTGGGTACCTAACATGGCCTTGTAACCGATACCCATTCATGATTTCATGCATCCATCCTTGCATTATTTGCATGTTTCTCATTCTCCCTAAGTTGCACTTAAGGGGCGTTGTTGGTGTAATTAAATATTTAATTACACTTTATTAAGTTTACTTAGGTCTTAATTAGGTTTTCCTTTTAGGGTTTTTCATCTTTCTCTAAAAAGCAAGTTATCTCATGTAATTCATTATTGGACCAATAATATTATTTGCATCATTTTATGCAAATTTCTCTTGCATGTCTTATTTTCTCCTTGTAGAAGGCTAATCACAGGTTTCGCAGGTGATCTTGGTTTATTGAGTTTATTGGAAACTCTAACACCCAACATGACCAAGAAGATCAACCATGCACCCATAGATCTCTATGCTTAGTACCATTCCATAGACTTGTTGCATTGATTCAATTCTAGGTGCAACATAACATCTGATCACCTGACATCTATACCATTTTTTTATTCTCTACGATTTCCTTATTATTGGTACTTCTTTTTTAACTATATTTATTTTTGTTTGTGAACATATTATTTTTGGAGGATCTGAATTGAGTTACAAAGGTTGAACCTAACCAAACTCCATGTAACACTCTTCATGGTGATAGTACTAAACATGTAGATGAAGTAAGTGATGGAAGACTTGAGAAAACTGCAAAGAGGGCCTTTGTAGGTGCAAGATCTCAAGTACTCTTCTACCCAACACTCTTATATAGCATTGTCCACAAAAGGCTTCAACCAAAGTTTTGATGATGGGATCAAATTGATCAAGTATAACGTTTTCATCCAACGGTATGATAATCTAAATAAGAATAATTATGACTTAAAACAATACAAAGGTAGCCAAGCATGCATGTATCCTTTGGTTCATGCCAATTATGATTGTATCTTTTCCAAACTCTACCTAATTTTAGTATTTGTTTTACATAATAATGAGACTCTTTTCATCAGTAACACTATTAGACATTACATATTATTTATATCTCAGGGAATTCACTTTAGTACTTATCAACATTAGATTCACTCAGTTGTAGGATGCATCAAAGGGCAGTGAGGACTAGTAGGAGCATACCTTTAGAAATTACCCTGCTAGTCAAAGATGTGAATGCAATGGGATGTTTTCTAGAGCCCTCTAGCTATAGAGTTGGTAGTTATATGAGTAAGAGTGTATGGGAAACTATTAAATGATAGATTTGCAGTGAAAGGAGATGGAGGTTGAATTCTAGTGGTCAAATTTTCCCCTTTAATTGATCACACATAATGCGCACATATATCAACCACAAATTGTAAGGAGAGGAAGACCATTTGCAGACCAACTACATCCTTCTTTCTCAATAGTAGAATCAATTTTTAGAGAGTTGATGTAGATAAGTAAACCCTCTCAAATTCTTGGATGGGATTGATCTAATTTCTATCCTTTTTATCCATGCCTGTCCTAGTAACTGTTTGAACAAACCCCATCTTGCAGTCTGTAATCTTGAATTAATTTTAAAGAGTCCTTGGTCTTTCAATAATACTCCACAAGCACTTGACCTAAAAGTTTTCCCTAGAGATAGATCCAATTTGTCATGCACATAGCTATTCCTTCTACATTTTAGAAGTGAATAATCTTCAAATATTTGATTCAGCGGATGTTGGAATTATTGAATATTATGATTTTCTTCCTTGTAGTTGTCACTTAGAGTTATTTTATTCCTGAATTCTGTGGCAATGAGTTATATGATCATGATGGTTTTAGCTTATCAATCGACTGAGTAATTTCTTGAGATATTATAACTTGAGATGATAAATTAACTTATTTATTTTATTGATTTAGAATCCATTTCTGGGTGCACTAAATAGTCATACTGTGTTTTTCTGAATTCTAAGATAAATTGGTGATCATCTGGGTCAGATTGACCTAAATCCTTGTACTCAAAATACTGCAACTATTTACATTTATAGGAAGGGTTTGAAGTGTTGCTCATTGTTCCATATGTTTGTAGTGGCTTATTGTTAAATTCTGAATTTCCTAGGAACATAAAACTTTATTAAACATAATCACATATAAAAACTTTATTAAACATGATTAGGTATCTTACACTGTTCTATTAGTGAAAGTGCGAAACCTTATAGCAGAAATTTCATCGATGCATGCTCAATTTTTTCCCTTATTTACAGGGCTTATATTCAATTCATTGCTTGGATACAAAGAGGTATCAACTATCTACCCTTACCTTAACAGTACTAATGGTCTTGTTGTCTTGCATTAATTATATTCTAAGTTACTAGGTTCTTCATTTTAGCCCCCCAAACCGGCCAAAATACGTGTGGGTTATGGTTCTGATTCAGTCCTTTTGTGGGTTCGCCCTGGGTTCTCCATTTGCTACCTGGGTTCTCTATGAAGGACCCATAGAGAACCTGGGTAGAAAATGGAGAACCCTGGCTGAACCTGTGGAGAACCCAGAAGGACTCGGGTGGACCCACGTCAACCAGCCTAGAAAAAGGCAAAAACCCAACTTAAAAACATAAAATAAAACCCTAAAAAGTGCCCAAATTGCTTTATATTGACTTGGCCGACCAAATGAAGCTCACTTTGCAAACTCAAAAGAGCATGCTTATGAGTCTATGACATTATGTTTATAATTTAATAATTTATAAATTATATATATATATATATATATACATATTCCTGTACCTATATACGTACCCTAGGAAAAAAAAATTGTCGTTTCGGCATGCCCAAACCTGAACCCGCATCTAAATCTGTACCCAAACCGACAACTTAGATTATTTTATATTATGCCCATGTTAACTCTGTCACTTTAGCCTAATTTATATATGCAAATCTACATTTGTGTAGACAGATTTCTTGTTGTCTATTGTCAAGGAATACAATGGAAAGTTTGCATAAAATTGGACCTTGTCCCGGTGGGAATTATTGCTAAGGACTGTAATTGAAATCTGCTTATTGAAATTCTTTAGTGGAGAATAAAAAAATCAATATTGTCAAGATTGCTTCTTTGCACCAGTCCTTCAAAAAAACACTTATGTTCGGAACTTGTATGACAACAATAGTTAATGTCTGCTTAGTTTTATTGCATTGTATTTATACATTCCTCTACTTTTTCTTGAAAAACTAGTTGGGCCTTTCCTCATTATTCATCCTGTAATGATCTAAGCATTTTTTAAATTCAATCATAAAATGTTCAAGTATTCCATAATTCGATTCAATAATCATAATCATTTGGATATGGCAGGAACAAAGGATTTTTAAATACTAAACTTAATTCTTCATTGGAAAAAGGTAAACTAAAAATGTCTTTTTTCTAAACTTAGAATGCAACCTATAGTCAAGACCCACAGCTACAAAGGAGTGCAATGTGAAATTTTCCAAATATTCTTCAAATAATGCATGTTAGCACTCACAACTACTCTATCAGAGATTCATACTACTGACCTCTTCTATGAAGAATGATTCAAAAGAACAAAAATACAAAAAAAAAGATTTCTGAAAGATAATATTCCTCATAAAATAGGATGGCATATTGATTGTAGATATTAAATATCCCACAAAACACAACTTTTCTAAAATTGAGGGCCTTGATTTATGGTTGAGTTCATAACTCTCCCTCCATCATTAGAAGAGCAAGTGCCTGAATTCTTCCACTAATTCTAATAAATCGAGAGGGTCTGAAATACATGGGTATGTGTGCATATAGGGTGTGTGGCTACAAGTGTGTGTGTGTGCGCATCTTTGTGTGGGTGTTTTTTTAATTATGGAAATTGGTTTCCTTAGAATATCATTCTACAATGGATAATTGCAGAAGTGGATGAAGCTGTTGGTGGTATCTATAGAATTCATTTTTGAAGTAATTGAATGACATTTATTATGTGGATCTTAGGAAATTCATGATAATTCAAGATGCGAAGGAGGCAATTTAACATGACTATTGATCTTTTATAACATATTAACAACATCATTCTAAAAAATAGATGTAGTATAACTGAATATTTACAACAAAATTGAAGATTATATAAAAATAGATTTTATTAATCATGTGAAACATGGTAATTTGTGTGTTTCAATATTGTCATATGATAAGAGTACGTGTCTCTTCATTATTGTCGGCTCAAACTTGGTGTAGAATATCTATTACAACTAATCTTATCTTTCACATGACCACAAAATAGAGTTTGTAGTAGCAAACCTAAATTACTACTTTAACACTAATTCAATATTAAGTCTTGGAATGTTTTCTACTGCAAAAGTTGGATTAGAGTTATGTTGTTTTCCCTTTCTAAATGAGTATCCATAGCAACAATAGTCCTAGATTTTTACTTAATTGTGCTATTTAATTTTAAGTTTTGGAATGTTTTGTCTTGTTCAAGTTGGAATAGAGCCTTGTAAATTACCCTCACTAAATAACTATTTGAGTTTCTTAAAAAAATTGAACATTTTTAAAGAATATTTTGTATTAAATGCATATGACATTTAATGTCTCATCATGTTAGGTTTTTAATTCTTTATTACCCAATATGAGGAAATTGAGGATGAGGATGGGATAGTGATCATTAAGATTAAAGCCTAAACCTATTTAGTAGTGAAAATTGTAAACCATGATTTTTTGTATTCTAGAACAATATTAAGGTAAAGTTGGGAAAGGAATGTACTAAAAAATTACAAATTTAATGTACAAGAATTTAGAGGTTGTATATATTTTCTTGTTTTTACATTCTTATTGAATATATGCCCCAATTGCTATTAATTGAATTAGTTGGTTAGTGGAAATCTTGGTTAAGCTATTCTTAGCTCAAATTCTACTAACCTTTGGTAGTTGTAAACAATTTGTGCTTGAGATAAAATATGCCACATGAGGTATTGTATTGTTAAACGGTTTTTCTTTTAAGAACACTTTATTAAGCTAATTGTTACAATAGCTATACTAAGGTATGTTATGATGGAATGTTTTATTAAAAAAACATGCATACATACACACGATGACACACTATGGACAAAGTTATTATCTATACTTTTTATGATGATCTAATTGAGCTTTTGTTGGATGAGTTTTTCAACCTATATCAATGGCAAGAGAATGTAAGTTGTATTTATTGAAAAGGCTATGATTGACATATGGATGGATCAAGGTCTGATGATTATGCAAAATGAAATTATATTGTCATATTGCCCTTAAGGCAGTGGTATGGAAACATTGTTTTACCAATAGCACTGGTTGTTGTTACGTTTTGCAAATGGATTATATTACATATATTCATGAATGTTAAAAGGTGAATGGGGATGGATTTGATGGGTTCCTTGGTGTTTTAAGCCATATGACCTAAGTTGCAATATGGATTATATAACAATTCAGAGATTGCATCAACTTCTTTTATCTATTTTTATACTCACATCTTTTTAATTGTTTTGTTATTATGTTGGTATGTTGTATATAAGGAAACTATAAAGTTTTCTTATCAATATGGGATCTAAGTAGTGTTTGTATATGTAGGTGCACCTATTAATCAATAGGTTTGTAAACTGGAAATCAATTTTGAAAATATAGTGGAATACATGTCCTTTTGTAAACTTTTAGTTTTGATAGGGTGATTGGTAAGGGAAGCATATGCTTGTTACAAGTTTTGAGTGTATGAAGATAATGAATGTTGTGGGTTTTATTGGTTAATATCAGAAAGACTTTGAAAAATAAGTTATATTGAATCTTTGTCTGGTTCAAGTTATTTTATCATCTCCAACATACAATTCATTGTGTTATGTTGGATGGTAACTATAGCTTCTTAGAAGATTGAAATATATTTGGAAGACAATATTATTTGAAAAGAGGTTCTAGGGTGTGGTAAAGTACCGTGTTAATATTATTTTTTTTGGAAAGAAAATCTATTCAAACCTATGGTTTTGAAAACTTTTTCTTCTACATTTAAAAAACACAAATCCTCTGAAACATAGTTTCTTAAATTTGACTTTTTTTTTTTAATTGAGTGTTCTTTGTGGAGGATGTCATTGTTATAAATGTCCTCTTTAAGAGTTGTTTTTTGAAAACATATAATTTAAGTTACACAAACAGACTTTAGACCTGTCTGATTTAATGTATACAATGTCTCTTTTGATTTGTATTAGGTTGCTTAAATATTACTATATTTAGCACTGTAAATAGTAATTTTAAAAATGGTTGATAGTTGATTCTTACATCAATTTAATCGAACCAAATTTGTCAAAATTTAATCTTAATTTTTCTGTTATAACTAGTTTATCAATCTTATTAAATAATCTATGTTCACATATATCTATCTTTTTGAAGGTGTTTATTTTTTATTAAATTATTTAACATAAGTTAATTATAAATGAATTATATGATTTTATGTTTACATAATCTTAATTTTATTCTTATATAATTAATTAGTGGTTTAAACAAAAGTTAAAATATGTAAAATTTTATTACAGTATACTTATTATTATTACTAAAAATAATTATTATATAAATTTAATGATTTTTCAAATTAAATTAAATTAGATAATATTATAGTATTAGTATATTATTAATATATTTTATGTTGTTAATATATTTAATCTATATATGTTAGTATAGTTATAAAGTCAACCAAAGATTGCCCAATCACATAAATGAAGAATTTCTACTATATTTTACCCATATTTATACTACATTTATATCATGTTTAAATTATATGATTTTATGTTTACTATTTTTTATATGATTAATTAATTATTTAATTAAAAGTTATATTAAAACTTAAATTATTAAAAATTATATATTATAATTATTATTTAACATAATTAATAATTATTATATAAATTTAATTATGTTTCAAATTATATCAATTTAATTATTTAATTACATTTAACTTCAATATAATATTATATTGTAGTACTATATTATTAAAATATTTTTTTTTCTTCAATATGATATTATATTAGATTAAATTTTATTAATGTAATATTATATTAAATTATTTTATATTTATATTTAAATTACATCACAAATTATAATTTATTTATTTTTATTATATTATTATTAAAATTGTATTAGATTATTTAATATAAACTGTTTAATTGGGTTAGGGTGAATTAGATTATTTAATTGATTTAGATTGAATAAGATTATTTAATATAAATTATTTATTTGAATTAGGTTGAGTTATATTATTTATATAAAATTATTTATTTATTGAATTACAAAATTTTAATCATATTATAATTAATCATTTGTGAGCAAAATATAAAACCTAAAGTATAATTCAAGTTAGACCATTAAGTTTCCAACATGCATGCAAAACCTACCTACCATTAGTTTTCTTGACACGGGAAATAAAAGTTTATGCATTTATAAATTGAGTGGTAACAATTGTATTGCCTAGAAAAATATTTTTTAAGCAAACCATATGTTAGACAAAATACAAAAATAGCAACAATATTTGAAGGTAGAACTTTGTTGTGAGGAGCAATGGTGAGGTTTTCAAAGAAATCATGTATTCCTTAAAAAATTTGGCGGGCAGCTAGGGCATGAAAACCTAATTTTCTCTCCGACCAAGCCCCATAAGGAAATTATCAGGCTTAATATCCCTATGCATAAAGCTTCAATTGCAAAAGTGAAAAATAACATAATACATGTTTTAAGATATGACCTTGTTATTTCTTAGTCAAAAACCTAAAATATAAATTTAAGATACAAGAGAAACACGATATGAATTAAAAAGCTTCATGTAAAAAAATATTGCAACATATATTCAAGTTGTCATGTTAAATTGTTTCCTAAGACCTTATACTCAACATAAATAATGCATACCAATTGATCAACCGACATTAAAACTACCTTCAATGAGAATTTATGGCCACAAAATAAAAATAGATCTTCTAGGCTACGACCCCACAAATCAATAACTAAAATGTTATAATTTCCTTATGTCTCATACCATCTAATTTTTGGAATACCAATTGTAAATATAAATCAGATTTTTATATTGGTTGATTACCATCTGTAGAGAAAAATAAAAAACTAAAAGACTCTATACAACTTAACCTTAGACAATAATTGTGGATGATTTGTCTTTACTTCTCCTGAAATAAAAATTCAATAACATCAATCAAATGCATTTATAATAAATACCATAACATGATTATAACTAACAAAAACGAATAAGAAAGAAAAAACACAATAAAAGGATGCTCCCCATTGGTCTTAAGTTCGACTTCGCTCCCAAGTTTAAGAGGTGGGACTTCTTGCAGGCGGGGGATCTCACCTGCATGGGACTAGTCTCGCCCTAGCTTGCCTTAGGTACCCAAGGTAAGAGCTGCAAGGCCACTAGGCTGGGTTGCAAGGACACCCCTATAGTATCAAAAA
This sequence comes from Sequoia sempervirens, assembly GCA_007258455.2. NCBI lineage: Eukaryota > Viridiplantae > Streptophyta > Pinopsida > Cupressales > Cupressaceae > Sequoia > Sequoia sempervirens. The sequence continues at coordinate 322,525,956 of VDFB02271358.1, read as the reverse complement.
ATAAAATAAAAGGATGCTAGAGAATTTCAAAAAAATTATTACAAAATCATGCAAATAACTACCCACTTTTGCTTTTTCCAATAACTACTCTTTCATTCAATTCTTACAAAATCATGCAAATGGTAGAAATATCTCGAAAGAACGATATGTATGCATTGGTCCAGATGACCAAACTGTAAATTGGCTCTGTAACTCAACTTAACGTAATCCCTTTCTTGAAACATTAATAATAATTCATGCAGCTAGGGAATGAATTATTTGTTAACTTAAGATAAACAACACAATTTTTTGTTTTTGTATTGAATAAAAAATTATTTTAGGGGAGAGGGCCTAATAGTGGTGCGGGTACCAATAGTTGTCATAGTACATGTACATTCAAAGTCCAATATTTTAAAAGTATGGAACTAGTAATTGTAAGAGATGATCCAATAGTTGAACAAAATATGTACATTACATTAAAAAAGAAACAAATCATATGATGCCACATTGACACACTAAAAAAAATAACTTAATGCACCACTATTGGTCTAACTTGTTTTGGGGGTCTATTATGACCCCTCAACAAAAAGCATATTGATGCCACCTTTTTTCTTGGTCTATGAGGGTGAAATGAAATATTTGAATTGTCCACGTCCCTGGCCACTCAAGGATATAATTTTTTAATGTCAATGTTGCATGTTCATTGCTATGTCAACCCATAAAATTAGGGTGCACCACTATTGGGCCCTCTCCCCTAGTCATCAATTTTCAAACTCACAAATTGATTGAAGGTAATGAGTGCATATCCTCCATTTGTGAGTGTTCTAAGTTTCTACATTTTATAAAATCTTGAATGGTGAGTTAATGAACAATTTTTGGTTATTATGCTATTATTGTAGCTTGTAGGAAAAAATTAGAGTAACAATGTTAACAATTGAAAAAATACTCTTTTAACTAACGAATGAACTAAAAATTATAAGATTGAATGTGAATATGAAGATATCCACTCAAAGTAGATATGGTCGACAATGGTAAAATAACACTCTACACATTAGAATGGGATGATATCATTTCACATGCATTAGTGCATGGAGGGAAGCTACAACTAATGACACTTGGTGGTCATTTCCTATAGGCCCCTATTCCATCAATCTTCCTAGTTGCCAATTTATGCAATTCATAATTGAAAAAAAATGGAGCCCTACATCATTTTGACAATATAAGCTAAGATAAATGGTATTTATGGGAAGAATCACAAACATTAGGATGATAAACAACTTCTTCTTTCAAGGTAGCAACATTTAAGACACCACCATGGAGGTTCTAGGATGGGGCATCATGGAGGCAGTAGTCCAACATTAAGTAAACTCTAACATATCATCCACTTTTTATGTTAAAGATCTTTATGCTTAACTAGATATACGAAGTTAACCATGGTGTTGGGGAGATCTTATATATGGGGAAATCACTGGGGAAAATACGCTCATCAACTAATATTTTGGAGCTATACACCATTCTAACTCTTTCACCTAACATGGCTAAGGCTGAGAAAGCCATAAAATTTATGTAGAGGCACACTGGCTAGGTCAAGTGCTCCAATTGAACATATAGTTCACAAGTCATCAAGATGTACAAAGATGAGCAACCCATTGGGGCATGGCCATAATTTTACATAAAATCTACTGCTTACTCTATGTTATGGAAAAATTGATAACTAAAATCACACACTCAAAATTTTAAATTCAACAGAACATACTTGTCTGGGGAAGGAATTCATAACTTCCTCGTTACACAACCTTGTTTCAATGGTAGAGTGTAAGCTATGCTTGTGTGTATTGAGATGGAGAATTCCTTGTTGACATGCCAAAAATGGATGAATATGTTTACATTTAAATGCAATTTTGCCTGCTTATTAGCCAGATGATGAAGTAGGTATGTAAGGAAATCATAACTTCCTTGTTACACAACCTTGTTTCAATGGTAAAGTGTAAGCTATGCTTGTGTGTATTGAGATGGAGAATGCCTTGCTAATATGCCAAAAATGGATGAATATGTTTACATTTAAATGCAATTTTTCCTGCTTATTAGCCAAATGATGAAGTAGATATGGTCTACAATGGTAACTATGTTGGCTTGATCATTTGCTGAACATAATTACACTTGTTAAAAAATAATCATTAAAGGTTGAGGATAAACAAAAGCTCTAGATAAGGTTGGTAATACACATTGCTATGTAAGAAGATGATTGTGCCACATTGCTTTTATATTGGGTAATGGTTTGGTATTATGTGAATGGTCACGAGTATGTTTTTTACTGTTATGGATGTGAGTGTATGGTTTTTGGGTCTTAATAATATTTTATTTTTAGAAAATTTTATTTTTTGATGATTAACGACTCCGATTGATATTTGGAGATCATGATTTAAGGTTATGTTTTTATGTGCATGCATGTATTCCATTGTAGACATCTCTCAACACAATAATATGGAAACAAATTAAATTGATTTGATTGCATATTGAGCCACTTAGGGATCAAACCTAATTCAATAGTATGAGATTATAATACTATGAGGTAGGAGGATCTAGAGATTATAATACTATGAGGTAGGAGGATCTAATATGTCAAAACTACTTAGGGATCAAACCTAATTCAATTTTACCTTTGGTGTATTTAAGCCTTGGTGGATGGGATAATCAAGGAACATACCATCATCCTTACCAATTATACTCAACTAATTGAGTTACAACACTTTGATTTATCTTTTATTTTTTAAAAATATTAGAATTGCTCTAGCTAGGAATTATACGGTTGAATTTTTGTTAAACCAATGGTGCTAAATCTTTACTATTAAAATAAAAAATAAAACAATCATTGAAGTGCAACTAAGTTTTTACTAAATATGTCAAAGGTGCTTATCAAATTTGAAGGTGCATTGTCCTATTCGTGGAATGTTCTTGGTTTTGTGTTTAGCAAATTTCATGGTGCATTGTTTATTCATGGAGTGTTCTTCTTGGTTTCACATGTTCTAGCAATAACTCATGCTCTTTTATCTTTTAATTTTTCCCCTACAAGTGTATCCATTGTCACTCTTTGCAAGTTAACCCAAAAATGACTTTAATTAATTTTATTTAATATTTAATTAAATATTTCCAAAATTCCTTGAATTAGTTAAATAATTTGATTATTTAATTAATTAGCATCCCTCTATAATTGATTAAATTATATTTAAATAATTATTTCTATATTTTCTTCTAAAGGTTAATTATTTTAATTTAACCTTAGCCACATTCATAAAATTCTTCCAAAACCCATTAATTAATTAATTAATTAAACCACCGTTTTATCTCCATTATCTTTTTTTATGTTTTAAACTTCTAAAACCCAAATTTTCCATCACCTACCATGTATCATTCCTTTATACTGTTGGAAATTGGAAGGTTGTCATTGATGTCAACAATGGAAATTGGAAGATTGCCATTGATGTACATTATTTGTATAGTTTAGTAGTTGCTCAAGTAATAATGGTTTGAGCTATGTTCATCCGGTACTGGAAGTTTTCTAATTTGGTATCTTGGTCCGGATTATCTTATTTTCTAAGATTCATTCAGAAGTTAATAATATGTTATATCTTAACATTATTTGCATTCATTGGAAAGATTTCAGTTGGCTTGGTTATACAGTTGGAAAGATATAGTTACCAGTAGTTTGGTATACAATGTCATGCTTATATACTCATTTAGTATGTCAGGTTTCTTGGTCCAGATTCTACCTCAAAGAAAGATATCTCTACAGGACTCTATGCATAGATTCGGGACTACAAGATTCATCTCACCTCGTAGTCTTGTGATGTTGTGTGAACACATTTGAAATATATGGGTAACAACATTCTACTATGAGAATTACAATAAGTCTATGTACAACACGTTGATGTGGGAGATTTTGTGTTCTCTCATGATTAATTATTTTGTCTTGCGGAGTTGAAGATAAGTTACTTGATGTCGTCTAAAAGAGAATTCAATGTTCTAACATGTTTTGATGAATTGCATATACATTTGGGGGTGTTGACAATGGTGTGTCTCACTTTTGGGACATGCTGATTTTTGCCTGAAATCACTTTTCTTAGAAAACCTAATGATTTTAGCCTTGAGAGGTTCCATCTAAAGGGTCTTCCATCTAAAGTGTTTTAATTGAAGAGGAATAGATAATACCCCCTTGCATAGAACCCCTCTAGTATTAAATCATACCCACAATGGAGTCTCCTTTGCACCTATCAAAATACTAGCACAAAAGTTGTTTACTTTACCCTTTGAGGGATTAAATAATATCATTTAGAAATGATCTTTTGCAAGATTGTAGCCCTCAAAATGAGCTTTCCAACAAGTATAGTTTTGATAGGTTTTCATTTTATGTTGTATTTAATTTTCAATTTTTATTGAGCATAGGTTTTTCTCTGAACATCAAGCTCTTCATTCTACAGAGGTGGAAAAATAGTAAACTATTGTAAAAAAAATTCAAAAAATACCCTTTCCCTAGGTATTGATGTCCTTGTTTCACTAAAAATAGAAAAAATGGATTTTGATATATACACAAGAAGTTAGGTTGTACGACACACACGCATGTACAAATTATAGTTATAGTGACTTAAAAAATTAATTACAAAAATATATGTAATAAAAAATTATGAAAAAATATCCTTTCCCTAGATATTGATGTTGAGAATCTATATTCCAAAAATTAGAATTTCATCCTTTATAGAAAAAATGTTATGTTGTATGACACAAATGTTACTTTCTGAAAATATTGCTTTCGATTTAAAACTAGTTATTAAAGGAGATGTTGAAAGATTCATGATTTATTTCGATTTGAATCACTAGTTCACATCATCTTCAAATTCTTAACGGTTTAGTTGCTATAGGTCTTAGAATTCACAAGTAAAAATATTGATGTAAATGTCCATTTGGTGCAGGGCACCTGGATCTTCATGATGTAAAGAGGGTCAAATATTAGTTTTTGTGTGGTTTAGTCACTTTTTGTTTGTAATAAGGTCATTTAAGACCATGTCATGTGCGTTTCAGTCAATTTTAGGTTGCTAGGTGGGTTGGTGAATCAATATTGTAAAGTTGCAAAAAGTTGTCAAGCAACTTTTACATTTTTACATTTTGGGCAAGTTGAACTGTTAGGCTTTGGTTTTTGGTGGTAAAATGATTGGTTATGCTTGGGTATGTTTTAAAATCACTTTTGTATGTTGGAATAGGGGTTAGAAGTTGTAAAATTTAAATTTTGAATAACAAGGAGCCATGTTTCTGTGTTTTGAAAGCCTAAATTGCTGCTAAACTATACTGAATGATTCTATATGGATTGGAAGTGATCAAAAATCAATTGGAACTGATGGTGCCTTGAATCCTGATTCTTTTATATTTGGTTTCATCTGATTTCATTCAATTTGAAGTAAGCTAGAGCAGTTTTATCAAAAGTGGTTTGAAACCCTCCCTAAGGTGTGCCTTGACTGAAAATAATGCATATATTCCCATTCCACCAGTGAATAGACCTCTAACTTGGTGAAATGGATGTAGATAGGGTCTGTCTAGTGTTTAAAATGTTGCAGGAGTAGGGGATGGTGTTATGTGCAAATTTGGCGATGCCTTAGTTCATCTAACCTTATGTATTTGGCATAGAAGTGCACAGGAGTTAGGGTTTGAAGTAGGACTCTTAAACAGTGGTTTGCTTGGAATGGTGTTGTTAGATGTCATAAGATAGGTATGAGCCATTGGCATGGATATTTGAACCTTGGAGTGTTAAAATATTGTTGTGACCTAGTGGAGCAAGCCTAATTAGGCCTATTTGAGACTAGGACAATCCAATTTTGAAGCAATATTTCCAAAGAAACCCTGACACATTTTGAGATATGTTTTGAAGAAGCCAAAATGGTATTTGAATCAAGTTTTCTCTCTTGGAGATAAGTTCTAGTTTGAAATTTATGACCAGAAAACATGAATTTGTTGCTCCATTTCAAGCCTAATTCAAAGCGTAGCAGTCAAGGTTTGGCCTCTGTGTTCCAAAACACCCCCACCTAAAAATGAGATATGTTGTCAAAGGGGATAAAGGGTATCTATGAAAACAATTATATTTTGGGTATGATGTTTGGTTTGAAGATTATGTTGAAAAAATAGATTATGAAGTATTACTAGGGAATTTGAGGAATTGTGAAGAAAATCCACCAAGTTAGGGTTTCAGAATTGCAAAGTTTATTTGATTGAGTTTGTGTTGATAACATCCACCCTGCTTTGCATCAAATTGGTATCAGAGCTTAGGTTGGTCATTAAAGAGGGAAAGTGTGAAACAAAAGAGAACAAGATGCCTCTAAAGGGTAACACTATGGCTAGGGAAATGGATGAGATGAAAGTGAAGACTACAAAAGAGATTAGGAGATTGAAGGAACTCAAAAATATGGTGGTAGCAAGGCTTGAGGCTATTGAAACCAGTCAGAGGAGAGGTATGGTCCTAGGTGATGTGAGTGACTCTGAAGAAGAAGGGGAAGAGGAGAATGGAGAAGAAGAAGAGGAAGAATTTGATTGTGATGAGCAGAGGATGGCCAAACTACTAAAGGTAGTCAAGGAAGATAAACACAAGGTAAAGATGGATGTACCTATGTATGGATGGAACTTGAATGATGAAGAGTTTTCAGATTGGATTGCAACACTTGATAATTACTTTGAATGTGAAGACATACCCGAGGAACAAAGGGTAAAGTTGGAAAAAACAAAACTGAAGGGTCATGCCCTACTTTGGTGGGATTATTAGTAGATTGAAAGGAGGAAGAAAGGTAAGTCAAAAAATGTTTCTTGGGACAAAATGGTGGCCAAGTTCTTACCAACTAATTATGCAATTCAATTGTACACGAAACTTCAAATTTTGAAACAAAGGGATACGGATGTCAAAACCTATACTGATGAGTTTTATAAGTTGAGTATAAGAGAAGGTCAAATGGAGGATGATGTGGGGAAGGTGGCTAGATATCTCAATGGGTTAAGATTTAACATTCAAGATGAGTTGAGTTTGACAAACCCAAGGATGGTAGAGGAATGCTACCAATTGACAATTAGGGCTGAAGAAAAGCTAAAGAGAAGGAAAGACAAACAAAATAGGGGCAGAGGCAACAATTCTAGAGGAAGAGGGTCATTTTCTAATCCAAGGCAGTCATATAAGAGCCAAGAAGATACAAGCAAAGTCCAAGACCAAGTTGTAGATTCAAGAGGTGGATTTAGAGGAGGTAGATTAGACTTTAGAGGCAAATTTGGAGGTCAAGGAAGAGGATCTAGTGGATTCATAGGAAGGTGTTACCGATGCAACTAGTTTGGGCATCAAGCATGACAATGTAATGAAGGTCAAGTCTCTACTTCACATGGAGGGGAAAAAAGGACTCAATTGGTACAAGAAGAGGACAATGAGAGTGTAAACTCTCCATCACAACATGTTGCTCTAGAAGTTGGTGAATCACTCATGGTAAGGATAACTCTCATCAAAGCACCAATAGAGAAGGAGCCACCACAAATGAAGACTCTCCTCAAGACAACTTGTAAGTGCTTGGGTAAGGTTTGTAAAGTTGTAATTGATTCAGGTAGTAGAGATAATATGGTTTCAATTGAGATGGTTGAAAATCTTAAGTTGCCAAGAATACCACATACCACCCCTTACAAAGTCTCTTGGTTAAATGAGGGTCAATATGTTTTGGTGAATGAACAAAGTTGGGTGTAGTTTCATATAGGAGGGTACAAATACAAAATTTTATGTGACATAATACCCATGGATGTGTGTCATTTGCTACTAGGGAGGCCTTGACAATTTGATAGGCATGTTATGTATGATGGGAGGAGGAATACTTATGAGTGAAAAAGATGGGGTCTCCTATACCTTGACACCATTGAAAGAGGAGGATAACGGACAAACCATGGGATCTAATGTGATGATGGTAGGTAGAAAGGAGTTCATAAAGGTACAAGAAGAGAAACACATGGACCTTGTAGCCACTCCTAAACCTAGAAATATTATGACAACAAAAATGAAGAATGGCTTGATTGTGGAGATCCAAGATTGGCTCAAGAAGTATGTTGCTATGATGGTAGGGGAAGTGTTCCACTCATTTTTTCAAAAGGGGATATTGGCCATTCTATTCCTTTCATGTAAGAGGTTAGTATGCATGATCAAGTAGCAGTCACAGGGACACAACAATAGATGGAAGAGGTGATCAGCAAAGGTGAAGAGGTCAAGGATAAACTACAAGGGAATATGGGAAAGTTCAAGCATATACCTAAAGTGAAGAAGAAAGTTCATTACAAGGATGGAGGAGATAAGCTAGCAGGTAATGATGCAGATTTAAAAACATTCTTAGGTGAAGAACAGGTCAAAGATCATCCATCAAATAGGTCTCTAAAGTTGAACATATCCTAGATGCCAAGGAGCTCAAAAACACAAAGGACAATGCTTATTTCTAGTATTTAGTCCATTGGAAGGGTTTACAAAATGGAGATGTCACTTGGAGGTTAGAGAATGACATGAACAAGCATGAATCTACTATTATAGCACTGTCCTCAATGGGACTTGAGTCTGTTTTGCCTAGGGAGTATGGTGTAGGGCACCTGGATCTTCATGACGTAAAGAGGGTCAAATGTTAGTTTTTGTGTGGTTCAGTCACTTTGGTTTGTAATAAGGTCAGTTGCTAGGTGGGTTAGTGAATCAATATTGTAAAGTTGCAAAAAGTTGTCAAGCAACTTTTGCATTTTTGGGGAAGTTGAACGGTTAGGCTTTGGTTTTTGGTGGGAAAATGATTGGTTATGCTTGGGAATGTTTTAAAATCACTTGTGTACATTGGAATAGGGGTTAGAAGTTATAAAATTTAATTTTTGAATAACAAGGTGCCATGTTTCTATGTTTTGAAAGCCTAAATTGCTGCTAAACCATATTGTACAACTCTATACAGCCTAAAAGTGATGAAACATTGACTAGAATTGATGGTGCCTTGAATCCTAATTCTTTTACATTTAGTTTCATTTGATTTCATTCAGTTTGAAGCAAGTTAGAGCAGTTTTATTAAAAGTGGTTTGAAACCCTCCCTAGGGTGTGCCTTGACTGAAAATAATGCATATATTCCCATTCCACCAGTGAATAGACCTATAACTTGGTGAAATGGATGTAGATAGGGTATATCTAGTGTTCATAATGTTGCAGGAGTAGGGGATGGTGTTATGTGCAAATTTGGTGATGCCTTAGTTCATCTAACCTCATGTATTTGGCATAGAAGTGAATAGGAGTTAGAGTTTGAAGTAGGACTCTTAAAAAGTGGTTGGAATTGCTTGGAATGGTGTTGGTAGATTTCATAAGATAGGTTTGAGCCATTGGCATGGAGATTTGAACCTTGGAGTGTGAAAACCTTGTTGTAAGCTAATGGAGCAAGCCTAATTAGGCTTATTTGAGACTAAGATAGTCCAATTTTGAAGCAATTTTTCCAAAGAAACCTTGACCCATTTTGAGATATATTTTGAAGGAGCTAAAATGGTATTTGAATCAAGTTTTCTCTCTTGGAGATTAGTTTTTGTTTGAAAGTTATGACAAAAAAATGAATTTGTTGCTCCATTTCAAGCCTAATTCAAAGCATAGTAGTCAAGATTTGGCCTCTATGTTCCAAAACACCCCACCTAAAAATGAGATATGTTGTCAAAGGGGATAAAGGGTATTTGTAACAACAATTAGATTTTGGGTATGAGGCCTGGTTTGAAGATTATGTTGAAAAAATAGATATGAAGTACTACAAGGGAATTTGAGGAATTGTGAAGGAAATCCACCAAGTTGGGGTTTCAGAATTGCAAAGTTTATTTGATTGAGTTTGTGTTGATAGCATCCACCTTGCTCTGCATCACCATGTTGGGCAAAAAGTGAGACATAGTATTGTGATTTCACCCTTGGAGTTTTGATGTTTTAGGTCTAACTCTGGCATACCTAATTATGAATTTGAATCAAGAAGATTAAATATGTGTTGTGAATGCTAAAGGGATCTATCGTAGATCTATGTTGATTGATACCATACATTACAAGATTGTGTTGGGCATAAAGATGAATATGTTTTGAGGAAAAAGTTAATTTTGATTTGAAATAGGGATACTCTAATTAGGTTGACCTAATTAGTGAATGTGAATGTATATGGTATATATGTAAGAAATTTTTGAGAAGCAAGAGGGTGTGCAAGCAAGAGAAGATGAGAAATAGAGAATGGATGAAAGTCAAAGAATTCAAATGTGTGAAATTGTATGTATGAGAAGATAGAATTGTTGAGTATATTGTACATAGAAGTGTTTTATATTCAGTACTTCACTAGAATTGAACTTCAACACAAGGAAGGTGCATTCTATCTCAGTTCACCTCTTGGCAATGAGCCATATTCTATTTTTTCAATTATTCCAGGCTATGAGTCTTCAAGGACAGTGTGTCCTGGCAGTGCGACATTGTAAATTCTCGCTGAACATATTAAAGAAGATTGTATCTTAGATAATGGTGAACTTGAAATTTCTCTTGAAGATCTTGATAGAATTGAAGAAGAAAACAAGGATTTGAAGGAAATCCTAAAGGAATCAAATGAGTGCATCAAGAAATTGAGAGAACAAATCAAGAAATTCAAGGAAAGATATAGAGAAGTTAGTGATCAGTTGAAGAAAGCAAATGAGGACATCACTGGACTAAAAGAATAAGTGGAAGAAAAGAAGAAAATTGAATACTTTCAGAAAGCTAAAATTCAAAGAAAGATGGATTAGTGTGCAAAGCTTGAAAAATAAGTGGTACTTTTGAAATTAGATCTGAAAAAGGAAAGGAGACATGAGGATAAACTCATGACAAGTTCTACAATGCTGTATGAGTTGATTGCAATTTAGAAACCTTCTAAGGATAAAAGTGGTTTGGGATTTGAAGGACAAAGTTCAAAAGAAAATCAGACTACTAACAAGATCAACAATCAAAGGAAGACTCAAAGCAATGGTAGATAGTTCAAGAATCAAAGAAGCAATGTTGGAAGGACTCCTCTCAGATAGCCTAATGCTCAAAGGTACTTATCTTTTAATGATATCTATTATTCTTGCAATAGAGTTGGTCATAGGAAAAAAGATTGTAGAAATAGAACAAAACAAAATGATGGAATGATTCAAAATGCTTTATCATTCTCTAGTCAATGTTTTAAGTGCAAAAGAATTGGACACAAAGCTATATAATGCAGAAGTTAGATATTGAACATAATGAACTATCCATTTAAAGGTTACTATTATCACTACAATTTATTTGGACACAAGGCTAATTAGTGCAAGTATAGATTGAATAAAGGACAAATTAGATGGAAGAATGTTGTTTTTTATATTTGCAATAAACTCAAACACTTTGCTAGAAACTGCAAAAGTGAAAATATGAAAAAGGACTATCTGGTAAAAATATATGAACCAATCATTAAGATTGATCCTACAGAAGTTAAGGAGGAAATGGAAAGGATTTGGAGAAAGGATAATTTGAAAAGCAAGGAGAATCAAAAGTTTCAATTTCATTTGTATTGTCCCTCAGTGTAGATAATAAGAAAATTTAATATCCCCTTTCGATATATGATGTCACGTCGTGACATAAATGCAGTTAATGTAGATAATGAATTCAAGATCTCTTGAGAAAGGAAGTTTAAGTGGACATGTGCGAAAAAGGAATATTACAGAGTTTGAAAAGATGAAAGTACACACAAATTTTGAGGAAATTCTGCAATTTGAAGCATTTATTGCTGAAGCGAATGGGATTATAAAATAAATTTAAGTGTATTAAAGAGAAAAATCATTTGATGAAAGGAATTTGCAGAAAAGAAGTGGAGTGTGGAGCAAGCTTGAAGAGTCAGAAGCATTTTCCTATTGCAGAATTTCAGAATTTGACTTTGGTGTGTAGACGAAAGGTAAGTGATCATTGCTATACATTACTCTCTATGAATTATTCATTGAATTATGTTGAATGTGATGGATACACATTGAGTTGTAGATAATTCAAAAAGACTAGAACCAAAAATTAAATGGTACCTTGCTAAACCCTAGAACTTGACCCTTTGGGTGCATTTTTGAAAGTTCCCCTTGGTGTTATTTTGATTGAAGATATTGGGATATACATTTGTAGGAAGTTGGAAGAACCTTTTTATGGAAAAACACATATAATGTGATGTGAATAGCTAATCGGAGAAGACTATACCTTGAAACTAGAACACAATGTACTTACAGAGATGAAATTAGATGTGGGGGATTGATTTTCAGGCTTTAGCAATGAAGAGAGATGTATTAGTTTGCAACTTAGTAGATTTCATGATCAGTTTGTGTAGCTTAATGATTCTCATGTGATGACCAAAGAAGCAATTAGAGATGTTACTGGTTTATCTTCCTCTGGACCTACTCCGATATGCAAATTTGACAAAGGAAAAGGATTGATGAAGAGTACAGGTACTAAAATTACTAATCCAGTAGTTTAGTATGCGAGTATAATTATTACACATTTCATCTTTGGTGATAATGATGTATCTACCACTACAATTAACATAATGTTAGATATGATTGAGAAAATAATTGAATATGATCTTTGTGAGTTGCTCTAGAAACAACTATTGGAAAACTTGAACAATATCAAGAATAATTACACATTTAGGTACGAAACCTTGATAATATACCTAATATTTTAATTCATGAAGGAAGCACCTACTGTAGGAGAAGTTGTTTGGGAGAATACCATACTGGTTGTACATCAAATTAGGGAAATAATGAGAAATATTAGAGATTTGGATCCATAAGGTGATGCCCTTGTTGCATTCTTTAGAAAATTTTAGAGAAGAATGAACATAAGATGAATTCCAAGAGATCTTGTGACAAGATATAAGAGTGATATAACATTTATGGTATCCACTGATTGTTGTAGTTGAACCTAGAATGATATGGATACCTAAGCTAGGATATGAAATTGAGAAAAATTATGATGTTGGTTGTATTGAAATACTAATTAATAGCCATGGAGATCCTAGCAAACCAAGATTTGGAAACTATACTAAAGTAGCTTGAGAAATACATGAGAAATCTGAGTTGATCTCTAGTAAATCAATGGCTGGCTTTGGAGAAAATAGAAAAGTTACTGAGGTTCATGTGTTTATTACTTAGAAAGAGCTAGCTCCTAGAAGACTCAAGCAACTCGCCAGAAGAAAGGCACATTTTTAGTTAGCTTCCAAAGCATACACTAGTTCTTCACATTCTATTAGGGACAACACAAATTCATTAACTGATAAATTCAAAGAACTGAAAATTCAAGCAGTAAGCGAAATGATCACTTGGGTAAGAGAAAAACGATTGTTGGAAATTGAAGAAAGAGGCAAGTCTACATATAACAATGCACACAAAAAACTAAAAGAAGTTCAATATTGCAAAAAAGAGGCCAAGAATCTATTCTCATTTTGTTGGATATGGCCTGATTTGATTCAAAGATTTAAGGATGCTGAAGATACAATTGCAACACAGATAAAATATGCATCTAACACCTTTGCTCCTACTTTGGATTGGGATGATCAGACTTGGTCTAGTCTAACAAAACTACATGATGAATATCTCACTCTCCATAAGGAAAAAGGAGAAGTGATAATGATATGGACAACTTAGAGACATGATCAAAATCAAGCATACACTAGTCTCTTATGCTTTGTCTCTTGTTGACAAGATCCTGAATTCAAATATCACTCCTAGAACTCTAGTTGAAGGAAAAGATACCTTAGTTGAACTTGAATATCTATGCAAAGATTTGACAAAAGTAAATAAATTATGGGATGAAAACAAAACTTCATGGATGAGCACTCTTCATGAACTTCAAAGGACAACCACCTTTGGTTAATTGCTAAAATTTTGGATGTACTCCTAAGGGGGACTATTCAGGTACATGCAAAAGGAAATTGATAATTTTTTTTTTGGAAATGAATAATACAATATCTTGTATTCTTTTCCATTGATGGCAAAGGGGGAGAGAATACCATGTGAAAAATAAAGAATTGGGGAGAGAGTATCATGTGGAAAAAGGGATTTTGTTTTTGATGGTTTTCACATCATGTGTTGCCATCAATGACAAAGGGGGAGCTTGTTGGAAATTGGAAGGTTGTAATTGATGTCGACAATGGAAATTGGAAGATTGTCATTGACATACATTACTTGTATAGTTCAATAGTTGCTTCGGTAACAATGGTTTGAGTTGTGTTAATCCGATACTGGAAGTTTGTTGATTCGGTATCTTGGTCCGAATGATCTTATTTTGTAAGATTTGTTTAAAAGTTGATAATATTTTCTATCATAACATTATTTGTATTCACTTGCAATATTTTGGTTGGCTTGGTTATATGGTTGGAAAGATACAATTACCAGTAGTTTGGTAAATAGTGTTATGCTTATATACTGGTTCAGTATGTCAGGTTTCTTGGTCTGGATTCTACTTTAAAGAAAGATATCTCTACAAGACTCTGTGCATAGATTTAGGACTAAAAGATTCATCTCATCTCCAAGTCTTGTGATGTGCGAATGCATTCAGAAGATATGGGTAACAATGTTTTGCTATGAAAATTATAGTAAGTCTTTGTACAACACGTTGATGTGGGAGATTTTGCGTTCTCTCATGATTGATTATTTTGTCTTGCGGAGTTGAAGATAAGTTACTTGATGTCCTCTAAAGGAGAATTCAATGTTCTAACATGTTTTGATGAATTGCATATATGTTTAGAGTTTTGATGTTTTAGGTCTAACTCTAGCCGACCTAATTATGAATTTGAATCAAGAAGATTAAATATGTGTTGTGAATTCTAAAGGGATCTATCTTAGGTCCGTGTCGACTGATACCATACATTACAAGATTGTGTTGGGTGTGAAGATGAATATGTTTTGAGGATAAAGCCGACAAAGTTAATTTTGATTTGAAATATGGCTACTCTAATTAGACCAACCTAATTAGTGAATGTGAATATATATGTTATATATGTAAGATATTTTTGAGAATCAAGAGGGTGTGTAAGCAAGAAAAGATGAGAAATAGAGAATGGATGAAAGTCAGAGAATGCAAATGTGTGAAATTGTCTGTATGAGAAGATAAAATTGTTGAATGTAATGTACAGTGAAGTGTTTTATATTCAATACTTCACCAAAACTGAACTTCAGCACAAGGAAGGTGCATTCTATCTTAGTTCACCTCTTGGAAGTGAGCCATATTCTATTTTTTAAATTATTTTAGGCCGTGAGCCTTCATGGACAGTATGTCCTGGTAGTGAGCCATTATAATATTCTATATTTGAATATATTATATTATGAGTTAACCCTCACCGTGGTTTTTCCCATTTTGGGTTTTCCATGTAAAAATCTGGTGTTGATGTGTCTTATGATGTCATGTTCTTTTTAATGCATTCATTCTTAATTGCAATTAGATATGCTTTAATAATTGGATGGTTTATAGCTAAATGGTTTAATTGAATACCGATTCACCCCCCCTCTTAGTATTTCGGGTGTTCAACATTTACATGTGCATGCTTGTGTAAGGAAGCTAAGGTAGAGGAACAACTTCCTACACTAATCTTGAGAGGAGGATAATGCAAAAATTTACAGATCTTTTCAATAGTTACAAAAACTTAAACAAAAATAAACATAAATATCATGTATACCACAACATAGTGATTTACATGGGGAAAAGCCTTTTAGGAGAAAAACCCCACACTCCAAAAGCTGCCCAATATATTATTTAGAAATCATGAAGATTACAATATACTTGCAGAGCAAGCTCTTCTCACAGGAGTATCACCAACTAGAGATCTAGAGGCAAAATGACCTCTATCAAACTCTCATAATACATCATACTATCTAGCTTAATACAACACCCTCATAGAATAGGGTTGCCTTCTAGGAAAATTCAAGTCCACAAAATATCTACCATTAGATTTGAGACCTAATGATGAATAGTCAAAATTTACAATAATAAGATATACATAAAATTTGGCTTTTGGGGGCACTTCCCTCGATCCCTCACCGAGGGGATGATCCCTTGGACCCCTCATGAGGAGGTACACCCCTCGCACCCCCCGTGCTAACCTATCAACAGTAAACCTTATATAATTGCAAGGTTGAGACACATTTTCCCAAAAAATCTCACTTGTTGAACACTTTGCAAGAGCAATGGGAGGGCACATAAACATCATCTCTTAATTGCTATGGGTTGAAAGGACCATAGAATCCAAACACCATTTGAAATTCTTTGTGCTCACAAGCTTAGTTAAAGAATCAATAACATTCATCAAAGTCTCTACCTTAACCAGCTTCACCTTGGCATCTTCAACCATATCTCTAACAAAATGATATTGTACATCAATGTGCTTGGTCCTAGCATGAAATTTTGGGTTCTTAGCTAGACATATCACACTTTGACTGTGGCAATAAATTGTCACTACATCTTGTTTTATTCCAATATCTGAACATAATCTCTTAAGCCAAATGACTTCTTTACAAGCATGAGTAGCTACCATATACTCAACTTCAGTATGGACAAAGTAACCACAACCTATCACTTAATCATCCAACTAATTGCACCACCAAATAAATTAAACACATAAGAACCAGTGGATTTTCTTCTATCAACATCACTTGCCTAGTTTAAATCCACATAACCATGAATATCAAGGGAAATATCATCTTCAGTCAAATTATTATGATAACACAAGGAATACTCTGCTTAGTACTATACAAATATTTGAAGACTCTTTAACTACATCCCAATGAAATCTACCAAAATTAGACATATATTTAGAAAGAATTCCCACTGCTTGGGAAATGTCTAGTCTAGTAAAAACCATAACATACATCAAACTTCCAACTACACTTTGGTAAGACACTCTACTCATGTCTTCCATTTCTGATGGGGATGTTGGAAAATGTGAAATAGATAACTTTGTTCTAGCTAAAAAAGGAACATATAATGGTCTGTAATCCCACATATCAAACCTCTGTAAAATTGAATTGACATAATTACTTTGGCCAAGCCATAACTTTCTGTTCACGCTATCTCTTTTAATTTTCATGGCAAGAATGTGTCTAGTTGCATGAAGGTCTTTCATTTCAAATTTAGCAGCAAGTTGAGATTTTAGTTTTGAAATTATACCTTTCCCTTTACCAATAAATAACATATCATCAACATATAATGTAATGAACAAGAAACGATCACCATCAATTTTATAAAAATAACAATGATCTAATTTAGAATGCTCAAATCCCAAACTCAATAAATATGTACCAAATTTTTGGTACCACATCCTAGGACTTTTTTTTAGGCCATACAAATATTTCTTCAATTTGCAAACCAACTTACTTTTACCTTTCACCACGTAGTGCTCTGGTTCTGTCATATAAATATCCTCCTCCAAGTCACCATGAAGGAAAGTAGTTTTGACATCCATTTTCTCAACCTCTAAATCATAAGCAGTGACAATAGAAAGAAAAAATCTAATGGATGTCATTTTTGTAATAGGAGAAAATATCTCACCCTAATCAACACCCTCAACTTGTGAGTAACCTTTCATAACCAACCTTGATTTGTACTTCTTAATACATCCATTTGAACCAATCTTTTTTTTGAACACCCATTTGCAACCAACATGTTTTCTTCCTTGAAACAATTGTACAAGATCTCATGTATCATTCTTTTTCAAAGCTACAATTTCTTCATCTATAGTAATCTTCTAGGATTTTGCATCATTCATACCTAATGCCTCTTCTACCGAACTAGGTTCATCCATTTTAGTATTCAAAGCAAGAATATATCTCCAATCATCAGGTGAAAACCTTTCAAGTGCTTGTCTATGCCTTGTAGACCTATGAAAAAGCTGAGTTGAAGGTTCTTCCTCCTCTTTTGAAGATTCAGAGCTAGATGAGATCTCCTCAACTTCTTGTCTATCCATGGGCCTCGATTCAACTTTCTCAAGTGTAGAAGGAAGTTGAATCACATCTTCGTATTTACTTTGTTCTCGTTGCAATCTAATAGAAGAAGGCTTAGTTTATCTATAAACAACACTTTTACTATATATTACTGTGACTGACAGATTAGTATGGGCCAACTACACTTGATCCATGAGGATTCGAAGAATAATTATGCCACTAAACATCAGTCCAATAAGATCAATCAATGAAAACTAGACTAAAAATCTATTAAACCTTAACATATTAAACTATGAAAGCTTTAGAAACATATGTTCTTACCCTTTCCCAATTATGTGGATAAATGAGCCTATTTTGATTGATTCTATTGAAGAGAATCGACGAAACTGATGAAAGATGTGTATGAAAACATGATTTAAATTCTAAATTAACATGATGCAAGCTATTTTAACATGATGTAGACTAAGATGATTGATATGGGTGTATGCAAAGCTAATCTAAATGGAGTTTAAGCTAAAAAGATTAAAATCCTATTTACAAGATATACTAAACGTATGCATCTATTTCATCATGGAAGCCAAGATAATATGAAAGTAAACTAAGATAACATGATGTTAAATGTGAGTGCAAGTGAGAGTGATTTTAACAACATAGTTTTTCTCTTAAAATATGAATCCATTTGTCTCCAAATAGTGACCTATTTATAGGAGGACAAATGAGAAATAAAGGGTTAAGATTAAAAAGGTTAATCAATGGTCAAAAATGGAGGAAAGATGAAACATGGATCATGGATTCTCATCAATAGATGAGAACCAATGATCACATGGATCAAGGAAATAATCAAGGGTCCATATTCTTCCAGACAAACACACTCAAAGCTTGCACAAGAAGTCTTGTAAGTTTGTTAGGAGGAAGAATATTCCCTTTTTTTAAATGAGTGAGGAGAGAGAATATTCTTTGGAATATTCTCATGGGTGAGAGGAAATTGGATATTTAACAAATTAAAACAAAGTTTTAATGTGCAAAAGGGGAAGGAATATTCCATGGGAATCCTTTTGGAGGAATGTGCAAAGGAGGAATATTCCTTTGCAAGTGGGGGGAATTAGATTAATTAGTAATTGATAATTAAACAAAGGTTTAATTATGCAATTAGGGGAATTTCATGATATTCATTAAATAAAGTGATTTAATGAAAAGATGGAAAGTGATGATATTTAATTAAATAACTTAGGGTTATTTAATTAAATAAGAAGACTTAGGGATTTAAATTAAATAACTTGATGTATTTAATTTAATAGGATGAAATGTTAGCATAAAAGGGGCTGAATTAACCTAATTATATTAATAGATGAAAATGACATAATTAATTAAATAGCTAGGCTAATTTAATCAATTAAGTAAAAAGAGGATGGGTTTGAGGATGAAATGGTGTTAATATACTTGATTCGAGTGATATCATTTAGGACATTTTAAAGTGTCTACAATTACCTTTTGTGCAATAGGATCCCAAAGCTCGTATCATTTCACACCATAATTGTATCCAATGAAGAGACATTTCACAACCTTTTTCTCCAACTTTGTTTACTTCTGCTTTAGCACATGTGCATATTCCTCACAACCAAAAACTTTAAGATGTCCTAATGAAGGCTTGTGGCCTGAACATGCCTCTATAGGTGTCTTATCACCAAGAGCTAATGTAGGAGACTTGTTAATTAGGTAACAAGTAGTGGAAATAGCTTCAAACCAAAACCTTTGTTCCAAACCATCACCACTCAACATACTCCTATCCTTATCCATCAATGCCCTATTCATTCTTTTTGCGACTCCATTATGATGTGGAGAGTATGGAGTTTTCTTTTGTCTATGAATACCACAATATTTAAAGAATCTATCAAAATCATTAGAGAAAAATTCACCACCATTAGTAGTCCTAATTTTTTTTTATTTTCTTTCTAGTCTGCAACTCAATCATTACTTTAAATTATTTAAATCGTTTGAAAAGTTTAGATTGTCTTTATAAAATATACCCATGTCCTACTATAATTATCAATAAATGAAACATAATATGTGGATTTTCCAATTGAAGGAACATCTACATGACCAAATACATCAGAATGCATAAGATCCAATACCCAACATTTATGAGAACTCAAGTAAAATTGAATGTGGTTTTGTTTTTAGAGATAGGTCCCTTGGAAAACACCATAGAGATAGGTTTTCTAGAGGTACACTTATGATAAAGTTGACCATTGGAACTTATTTATTTAGATCTATGTATTCCCATGTCCAAGGCATGTGTACGTATGAAACATTACATTCACTGATGATCTTACTAGATATGTATGGGTTTTTTTTTTAAGCTTTCAATTTTTTCAAGGATATGGTAGAAAAGAAAGTAAAAACTACATAGAGTTTCTAAGATAAAATAGATGAGGTAAACTTTATATAATAGAATTTAATGAATTTTGTGGAAAGAATAGAATCAAGAGACAATTAAAAATATCTTATGCACCATAGAAAAATAGTGTGGTAGAAAAAAATAATAGAGCACTAATAGAATCAAGAAGAATCATGTTGGAGGAAAAAGTATGGACATCATGTTTTGGGTTGAAGTACTTAATGCTACTATTTATATCATGAATAGTGGCCCCACCGTGCAATAAAAGATAGGATGCTACATGAATCCTAGTATGAAAGAAAGCATATAGTGGCACCCTTAAAATTATTTGGTTGCTTAAATTATGTTCATATAGGTGATGAGTAAAAGAAAAAATTAGATGAAAAGAGAGAACCATGAATATTTATAGATTACAATGTAAAAATAAAATTTTAGAGGTTTTATTCCCCTTAGAAAAGGTAAAGAATAATTTAATGAGATGTAGTATTTATTAAAGGAGGAGTCTATGCATATCACTTGAAGAAAGAAAAAGAAATATCAAGTTTTGGGATCAAAAAGAAAAAAAAAAGAAAGTTCAAAACCTACTTCAAGTTCAAGAAATTTTGTTGTAAAAATTAAGGTCATGCAAAATCATCTTCTAAATCTACTATTAGTTAATATTTTTGAAAGAAGGCTAATAAGAAGATAAGATAGAGGAAAAAATAAAGATGATGAATTGGTCAATTATGCAATTTACTTAAATACTAAGGTAGAACATACTGAGTTTGAAGAAAAAATTAAAAATTAATGGATTATAGCACCGAAAGAAGAGATTGATGCTATTAAAAGAAATAAAACTTGGGATCTTATAAAGCTACCAAAAGATAAGGAAGTGGTAGGAAAAAAATGGGTTCACAAGGTAAATTATAAAAGAGATGGTACAATTGAAAGATACAAATCTAGACTATTTGCAAAAGGGTATGCTCAAAGGTTTGCTCAAAGGTATGCAATATAATATGAAGAGACCTATACACTGATTTTGAAGTTCATGATAATATAAGAGTGGTATTATCATTGGCAACACAAAAATGATGGAAAGTACACAAACTAGATGTGAAAAGTGCATTTTTGAATAGATACATTGAATAGAAAGTATATGTAGATTATCCACAAGGAGTCAAAGAATAAGAGAAAGAAGGATATGTTTATAGGTTGAAAAAAGAAATATATGGTTTGAAATAAGCACCAAGAGCATAAAATTCAAGAATTGATATGTGGTTCTTAGTAAATAAATATGTGAGAAGAAAAAATGAGCCCACACTATATGTCAACAAAGCAGGCAATGAACTATTTTATATTTTTCTATAGTTTGATGATCTAATCTATATAGGGAGATGAAATATAATGAAGAAATAATTCAAAGAGGTAATGGTGAGAGAATTTTAAATGATTGATTTAGGATCGATGAAACATTTTATAGCATGGAGTTATTACCAGTCTCATGGTAAGATATTTATTTACCAAGCTAAGTATATGAAAAATATGTTGAATAAGTTTAATATGCTAGATTAAAAAGGAGTTGATGCACAAATTACACATGGAGAAAAAATGATGAAAAAAAATGGGAAACCAAAGGTAGATGAAAATAAATATATAAGTATTGTTGGGAACTTGATGTATTTGATAGCTACAAGTTGGGATATTATGTTTATAGTGTCATTGGTTTTAAGGTATATGAGTGAACTTTTAGAAATTCATTTACAAGAGAAAATGGATATTTAGGTAGGTATATGAAAGGAACAAAGGATCATATAATCTATTATTATTTAGTTAAAAATTAATATTGTTTTGTTATTCAAATGTAAACTGAGTAAGATCATTAGATGATAGAAAGAGCACATGAGGAAATTATTTTACACTTGAAAGTGAATTTCTAACATGAATTTCAAAGAAGCAAAATGTAGTGCGATTATCAAGTACAAAAACATAATCTGTTGTGTTAACACTAGCATGTACACAAGTAGTTTCGTTAAGAATATTTTTGGAAGATCTAGGAGAATAATAAAGAAATCCTACAATGATATTTTATGATCTAATGGTGGATAAATATGGTTTAGCAAAAATATAGTATTTCATGCAAGGAAAAAACACACAGAAGAATCACTATGTGAGAGAGTTGATACAAAAGAAAAAAAAAGTTAAAATTTATTTTTGCAAGTTAGAGGAACAATTGACATATATAATGACTAAAGGGTTAGGAAAGATAATACATAAAATTTATTTTTGCAAGTTAGAGGAACAATTGACATATATAATGACTAAAGGGTTAGGAAATATAATACATTTAGTTTTGAAGAAAAAGTTGTAGATATATGGATTTAACATCAAGGGGGGGATGTAGGAAATAATAATGTCAAAAACAAAATGTTGATGAAGTTAAGATAACAAAGTTAGCTGATGGTGAAAAATTTAGGAGAAGTTAATGAATTTAAATTATTGATGTTGTTGAAGTTATTTCAGTTGCAAAAAAAATATAGTAGACAATCCTTATTGAATATGCTCAAATTAGTTGTTGATGAAGATAGAGATAGTTGTTGTTGAAGAAATTTTCTTTTCTAGAATTCTAGACATAGCTAATAAGAGACTTTTCTATTTTTGGCATGTTTTTTCTAGTAGTTTACATTTATTTTCTATTAGAATAAACTTAGGTCATTTATTTATTAATTAAATGTTATTTTAGAAGAAATTCAAATTCCATTTTTAATGGCCATGATATGCTAATTTATTCTCATAAAATTCCAACCATATTAATTGTCTTTAAACTACCATGTAGAATACCAACAATCACACAATTAAAGCATTACCATACCATAATGTTAGCATACCACACATTATACCAAAAATAAATTCTCCACATGGATAATAACCATATATAATAAAATAATATTGCACATAAAAATTCAAATGGTTGTTAACCAACTCCCCTAAATGTATAAATATCTCCCTACACTCTAACCAAACACCATGTATGTCTTGTGACAATAGAAACAAACACTTAATTGCTTCTAGAAACTTGTGCTACCTTTAAGCCTCCCTTAGAAAATAACCATTCTCCTAGCCATCATTAGATGTACTATAACAATACAACACATACATCTTCATTATCATATATGCTCCATTAACTACTACTAAAATGCAATAGTGATTTCTTAACCAAATGCTCTCTGGTTGCAATCATAGCAACACTAGACTAATATAATATTCAATACTAAAGTGTAACATATAAAACTCAAAAATTAAAAAAATGTCATTTTATCTTTGTTTACTAGCCTACATTTAAACATTATCAACATAAACTAAACAAGTTCACACATCTTATCAGACCTAGGAACTCTCTATATATGAATAGAACACCAAGGTTCCAATATTTTTTGTGTAGGTTTATTTTTATTTTTATATAGTTTGTATGATTTATTATGTAGGGATGGAGCCCCTTAATTAAACCTTAATATTAATAATAAAAAAGTACAGGGAATCCATGATGCCTAAATGATTGAAAAATTAGAAGACTAGTACGCACAAAAGGGGATTTGCACAAAAAAAAATTGTGAGGAGAAGAATACAACAATTTTGAAATAGGTAAATTCAAGCTAAGGAAAAAAGGGAACATATATAGAAGAATAAATCATAAGAATAGGAGTGAAATAAAAAGGAGATGGAGAATAACAAGACCTATAATGAATATAGATATAATGGACAAAAAATAACAAGGAATGAGAATGAATTTTTCATAGAAAAGGGAGTAAACTTTCAAGTAGGGTTCAAGAAAGGAAAGAAAAGTTAAGATAATGAGTTTTACCAAAAATGAGGATTAGAGTTAAAATCCACAAGAGAACCATAGGGAAAAATGATGCATAAAGAAAGGATAATTGAAAAACCTAGACGATAAAGACTAGAAGATGATAAGTGAATCCTAGGAATGTGAAGAAATGAAAGATAAAGAGATAGGTGATATGATATATACATGTGAAGATTGAGGAGATATGATAGAAAATATAGAGGATGAAAGTTCACACATACCAAGGAAAAAGCCTAAACAAGAAAAATCCTATATTAAAATTAGAGATTAGTATGAACACATAGTTGTGCATGAAAAAATTGATAGAAGTGATAAAATTAAAAATAGGGATGAAATTAATAGGGAAAGGGAATAAGATATGTGAATCCTAAGGGAGATAGTTAAGGTTATCAAATAAAGTGAGATACCTCAATTCCCATATAAGAAATATGAAAGAGATTTTTGTAGAGATAAAGAGGGAAATGGATATTGGAGTAATAGCTTGCATGAGAGTAAAATAATTTGTCTTATATTCAAGCAATGCAGTTCTTGAAAACATACGTGTTGATGTTACACCTCAATTGAGTAATTACTATTGACTATTACTATGTAGGGTAAAATGTGAATGTAATGTGAATTTAGTGGATGAATAAATTGTGTGTGCACATTTTTATCACTGCTTATAAATGAATGTCATATCATTGAATGTTATATTAAGGAATGCATTTATGTGATTGGATGAATATTGTGTTGATATTCTAACTTTGGAGATGTAATGTGTTTATTACATATTTTGTGAATAGTTGATTGCCATACACATGTGTTAGTGTTTATAGGTACATGTTCAATTCCTCTAGGCAAAGGGGAAGTATCACTTAGGAGAGGGTCTTGGTTGGGTAACCAATATTATAACCTATTTGAGCTTATGCACACACCACAATTAGAATAATTGAGTCGGGAAGTTGGTAAGTCGTCCTTAGATGTTATGTCTACTTTAGTAAAAGTATAGTTTACTATTGTGTGCATCGTTAGGTGATGAATGCTTGATGAGCTTATGATTTCCTTCTTGCTACCATGTTTGAATTGATATGTGAAGCATATGGAGTATGTGTATGCATATGCACATGCATGGTGATGATACACTATATGCACCAAGGAACATGCACATGGGGTACATAGGTAGACATACTTATGGATGCTCATGCACGAGTTGTTTATGCACATAAAACTATCTGATGGAACCCATGACATGCATGTATATACGTATAAGCATATCACTCATAGTCCCATTTCAAACACAATGGTAATTTTATGTTAATTTGGTGAGTAAATTGAATGTATATATATATATATATAATGAATATACATATATTCATATGTATACGTGTATCTATACACATGTATGTTAGCAAATGGATATGCTCATACGGATGTATTGGTACATGTACACATACACATACATGTATATTGTAGCGCATATATGTATATAATACACACACACATATAAGAATACACAATCAATATAATATAATATGATAATGTGATTGCTAAGTTGATATATTCCTTTGTATCTATTATATATTCATGCTTTATTATCTTGTGATAATATACATATATATATATATATACATATATATATATATATACATATATATGTATACATATATATATATATACATATATATACATATACATATATATATATATATATGTTAGTTTGAAATTATAATTATAATTATAATTATATATATATAACAAAATATACGTGGTGAATTCTTTTAAACATCATTTACTATGATATCGAATTTCATCATTTACCATGATATTGACTATTTCAAACTATTAATGGCAGCCAATTATTTTGCCAAATATAATGGCTTTAGAGTAGATTTACTTGGGCGACTTAATTAGCTTGAATCTGGAAATGAATATGACTATATTCATAGGCCAAAATTCATGTCTTTGATGTCATATATTAATTACAAACTACATCATTTAAGTCGATGCTGAAAGAGTTGACGCCTTAAAATTGTCTTGGACTTGGTCAAATATCAAACCATGATTTGTTGTGAATATGGAACAACTATTGATTGCCCCAAACCATCGATGACTTTCTCAATAAAAAATGTGTTTATGAATCTACACTTAGCAAGGAATAAGTCGATGCAAATTGGGGTGGAAAACTTTGGGTAACCAATATTATAACCTATCTGAGCTTCTGCACACACCACAATTAGAATAATTGAGTCGAGAAGTTGGTAAGTCATCCTTAGATGTTATGTCTACTTTAGTAAAAGTCTAGTTTACTATTGTGTGCATCGTTAGGTGATGAATGCTTGATGAGCTTATGATTTCCTTCTTGTTACCATGTTTGAATTGATATGTGAAGCATATGGAGTATGTGTATGCATATACACATGCATGGTGATGATAGACTATATGCACCAAGGAACATGCACATGGGGGTACATAGGTAGACATACTTATGGATGCTCATGCACGAGTTGCTTATGCACGATGGAACCCACGACATGCATGTATATACGTATAAGCATATCACTCATAGTCCCATTTCGAACACCATGGTAATTTTATGTTAATTTGGTGAGTAAATTGAATGTATATATATATATATAATGAATATACATATATTCATATGTATACGTGTATCTATACACATGTATGTTAGCAAATGGATATGCTCATACGAATGTATTGGTACATGTACATATACACATACATGTATATTGTAGCGCATATATGTATATAATACATACACACATATAAGAATACACAATCAATATAATATAATATGATAATGTGATTGCTAAGTTGATATACTCCTTTGTATCTATTATATATTCATGCTTTATTATCTTGTGATAATATACATATATACGTATACATACATATATATATATATATGTTAGTTTGAAATTATAATTATAATTATAATTATATATATATATATCAAAATATACGTGGTGAATTCTTTTAAACATCATTTACTATGATATCGAATTTCATCATTTACCATGATATTGACTATTTCAAACTATCAATGGCAGCCAATTATTTTGCCAAATATAATGGCTTTAGAGTAAATTTACTTGGGTGACTTAAATAGCTTGAATTTGGAAATGAATATGACTGTATTCATAGGCCAAAATTCATGTCTTTGATGTCATATATTAATTGCAAACTGCTTCATCATTATGTCGATGCTGAAAGAGTTGACGCCTTAAAATTGTCTTGGACTTGGTCAACTATCAAACCATGATTTGTTGTGAATATGGAACAACTATTGATTGCCCCAAACCATCGATGACTTTGTCAATAAAAAATGTGTTTATGAATCTACACTCAACAAGGAATAAGTCGATGCAAATTGGGGTGGAAAGCTTTGGTCATTGACTGATTCTCTTTGCTAAATCGTGCCACCTTTGAGTTTGTTTTTCTTAGAATTTTGTAGATGTATTTCAGTCACATAAAAGTTGATTTATTCTTCATTTTTCTATCAAAGAGAGGGTCAATCTATTGTAGACAAGTTGAGTGTTTACTTATTTGTTTTCCACCTTTCTATTGATTGTTAGTGGTGTTGCTTTGCATGTTTGTTGTTGTCTCTTTCATGCCTAAACTTTAGGCAATGTGGTTTCTTGCTTGCTATATAAATATCAACAAGAGTTCTTCATTTGGGATGCCACATTCTCTCTTTTTGTGAGTTATTTCTTGAGCATCATGTCTATTTTAGCGAGCTATTATATTTGCAATTTCCTATCCAAATTAGTGAGAGATTTAAGAAAATTTTAATTATGTTTTGAGAGGAATTAAATACCAACTTGTGAGATAAGAGGTTGTGATTCTTTGATAGAAAGAGTTGTTGTTCTAAGGGTGTTGTGACTGCAGCTAATCGATTTGGAAAACTATATAACAAGCATGAGGAAATTCTTCTCTATATTCTTACTTTGATTGCTCTATGATTTGATTGTTTGAGTTAGTCATGTTAGTACATTGAAATCATGTTTACTTTGAAAGAATAGTAAAAGTTAAATGTTGTTTGCATGCTATTTGTAAGTACTCCATGATAGGAGAGACTATTTGTCTTGGGTATTATTATACTAGACATTTGTAGTCAAGGGAAAGAGATTATGTTTATCATAGGTATGATTATTATACTAGATATGATTTAACATAAGACAAACTTTGGGTATGCTCATTGCTAGATACTGAATTATGCTAGATGGCTAGTAGGTTACTCTTGAAATGATGTTCAGTGAAGGGAGGGAACTTATACTTGCTTATTGAGTTGTGTTACCTTAGGTTGTGTTAATGAGATTGGTTATCTGTGGGTGTAGCTTGCCCATGGAGAGGGATTGCCTAGGCATAGATATACTAGCCTCAAGTCAAAACGAGCCTTTTATAGTGTAAGTGAATGGTAGACCATCACTTGAAGCACTAAGTGATAATACTTTGGCCAAAGTAGTGGGGAATTCGGATGATTCCACTAGGAATAGTGTGTAAACCAAAGACTCCACTATCAGTTCACCATGTCTACCTAAATGCATGAAGGGTACCTAACATAGGTTATAAATCCTAGTCATGTTTGATGCAACACTAAGATTAGAGTGGTATGTCATATGGGGTTACCCAACCAATACCTTTGTCGAAGGGAAGGACCATCTATCATTGACATATGTGTGGGGGACTGCATATGAGTCCATGGTTGGCAGAAAAACACTTGAGTGATGCTTCTCCTCCTTAGTAGGTGACGAAAGACTAAGGTTTTGAAAGGCAGATTCCTGGACCATCTATATCTTATTTCGTGATGCTTGTAGGAGCTATGTATGTAGTTTTGTACTATCTCAGATTAAAGTAATTTGTGAAGTATTGTAATGGAATGAAAATCCTTATTGTATGTTGTATAATATCTTTGTTCATATATTTTCAATAAAGAAAAGATTTTTTTTTAATTGCAATGGATTCTTACATAGTTTTTATTTACTTGCATAGTAAAACTTAGGAAATTTACTGGAATGAATGGTTGGCATGTTACATGTGGTATCAGAGCTACCAGGTTTAGCTCTGGAACCTATGAGTTCATCATTCTTTCCATCCAATGTTATTTGATGTTGTGAATTCTTGTGCCAGAATGGTGCATCCCAGATTAACGGTTTGAAAGTTAGTAATCAGAAACGAGCGCTACCTCAAGGCCAAGAAGGAAAGAGAAGCCATCGTTAGAACCATAAAGGGAACCAACTATGGCAATTCTATTTGGTTGAGTGACACTAAGACATTTAGTCACACACTTTCTCGGATCAGTGATGTGAAGAGGAAGATGAAGATGGAGGCTATGCAAAACAATCTACCTTCCATTTCACTAGAAAAGTCTGAATCATTATCACTTTCCAAGGATATGCCCTCGCAAGGAAGTGTCATTATAACATTCATCTTTAGGGAGCCTAGAGTTCTTCCATTTTCCGATGTAATAGTAATTTCCTCAAGTAATGAGTTTGAGGGATATGTACCTCTAGATCAACCAGATGTGAAATGTTCTCATGAACAAATGTCTGCAAAAGAGGTAGACTACATTGTTCATGAACACCATATTGGCACTGAACCTTGAAACTATGTATCAGATAATAAATTCAAAGGCTATATCCATTTTGGGATAGGTATGAACAATTAAGAGATGAACAAAAAGATAGAATTTAACAACATTCTCAGTCTGTAGGATATAATCCATTAAGCTATGTGTCAGAGAGTGAATATGAGGGATACTCTCCACTCGACTATCTAAATAATCGCTCCATGTAATCAAAGGATATTGAAATCCTTGTGAAATGAATAAAATTATTTATTTATCAAAAGGTGTATGCTTAATCTTATGTGGAATTCTTTATGTATGAATATCATTTCTAATGCATCCATAAAATAGTTGATAACATAATTTATTCTAACATGGATAAAAACATTTAGGTAAAACCCGATCTTGTGAAGATGGTGATGACACGTACCAATCTTGGCAGTAGCCAAGAAATTGGTAAAGGACCCACATGAATTGAAGCTAGACTTGACCAAATTATGGCAAGGTTAGATACCCTTGAGAAAGAAAAGGAACAAGCTAGGGCTGCAAAAGAGGTTCCCATTAATGAGAATGAAGGTGAAAAATCTTCACATGGACATGATGGAAACCATGATCATGAAAAAGAAAGATCACTGACACCATCTAAGGAAATAAATAAGAAGTGCATGGCTTCCAAAATTTCTAAGGATATGAAAAAGATTGTTCCACCCAAGTTTGAGGGAAGCACTAGCTGGGATGAAGCTGAGGAGTGGCTTGTTCAAATGGAAAAGTATTTTGAAATATGAAATTACACTGAGATCACTAAAGTTGCTTGGGGTGCATACTAGTTAGCTAGAGAAGCTTCAACTTGGTGGATGAACAAGAAGTTAGAAATTAGTATTAACTCATGGAAATTAACATGGGGAGAATTTATTGAGATTTTCTGCAAGTGATGGTTACCCCAATTATAATATGACAAAAAAATTACGGATTTCAAGAGTTTAAGACAAGGAAATATGTCAGTCAACGAATATTGGGAGAAGTTTATTCGACTTTTGTGATATGTTCCTATATAGGATAAGGATGAGCACTTCCGCATTAGAAAATTTATAATGGGACTTAACAACTAGATTGAAGGTGAAGTGGATATACATGGTTCAAAACTATGGATCTTGTATATAAAAAGGAAATTAAGCATGAGTAGAAGCTTAGAGCTACCTCCAGTAGGCAGGAAAATAGAGATCATAGGAAGGATGTGGAAATTATTGACAAGCCAACTCCCAAGAAGGTGGAAGTTGTGCAAAATGTATCTAAACAAGGGGAAAAGGCAACCACACAAGTGGTAAAGAGTTGAGAAAGGAGGGGAAGAGGAATGGATCCAACTAAGGAAATTCCAATAATGTTGGTGGATTTGAAGAGCCCACAAAGAAGAGAGTACCTTTTATAGGATGCTATACTTGTGGGGGAGATCGTTTTGCCAGAGATTGTCCCAGTAAGCCTTCTAGAAATTCACTACCAACTTAGTGAGCAATGTTCCAATAGAGGATACATGCAGTGGTGGATGATCGCCAAGCAAAGTATTAAACAACTCCCATTGAAAATCTAGGTATTTTGTTTGGTTTACCCATTTCAGTTCTTATTGATACAGGTGCAACTAAGAATTTCATTTCACCTAGAGTAGCTAAACAATCATCTAGAAAGGTTGGGCACATGGAAACGTCTTGGGATGTAGTTTATGCAAACTGGACAAGAGAAAAGGTGGAACAATGTTTATTCGAGGCTAGGGATAGAGCTACCTTGTTTCTCTACTAAAGTAAACCTTTATGTCACACCTTTAGGATCCTATGACGATCTTGGTAATTGTCACTGATACATTTTGGCATTTTTTTCGACAACGGGTCGTCGGAATTGCCGGGTCAGAATTTTGACGTTTCAAATGTT
This sequence comes from Sequoia sempervirens, assembly GCA_007258455.2. NCBI lineage: Eukaryota > Viridiplantae > Streptophyta > Pinopsida > Cupressales > Cupressaceae > Sequoia > Sequoia sempervirens. Next base: position 322,494,276 of record VDFB02271358.1, on the reverse strand, counting down.
GTCGAAATTCCGATGCAATACAACGACAAAGAGCCGTCAGAATTCCAACGACCCGCCGTCGAAAAAAATGCCAAAATGTATCAGTGTGTTAAAATAAATATTTGAACAGCTCCCTTCGGGTTTCTTTTTTGTGTGCACCGGCCTGTGCATCGCCGAGTTTATTTGGCTTTCCATCAAGTTTTCATCTACCACTTCGCGTACATACTCTTCGCGGCTTCGGGTAACGGCTTTCTTTTCAGGTCTTGAGGAGCTGCGCTGGGCGTCCATGTGTCATACTAGCGGGAGGTTTTATTTTTTATTTCCTTAAAGTCTCTTCAGGTTGCGAAAGGCTTCAACGGGGCCGTCATTTCTAAAAAGTGTCAAAGGGTCCTACATCATGCTATGTGGCGGCAGACTGCAAGTTTTTCATGCAGAGATGAAATAAACAATCGTGGGCAGCGAAATGCTGCCACGTGTCCTTTACAGAAAGCTAATTGAACTTTCCCTCCGCTGCGATAAGGATCTTTTCCCATTGGACACGTGTTGCATCTTCGCAATCTCTCGGCAACGATGGGAGAAAGTTTCGTGCGGGCAACGAAAGGCTGCCACGTGCCTTGCGACTGATCTGTAGAGTGAGAGATGGGCTGGCTGAAGGAGATATGCTATTGGGCACTACTCGGCATGGTCATTTGTAGTGGTGGATGACACTTGCCACCTCGAGCCTAGTTGGGACCACCGCCATCATTATGAGGGATGCACTTGCACCTAGGATGACTGGATGTCGTGTTCTAGCTTGATGTCGTTGTAACGGCCTTGGGAATCTTCTGATTCGGGCATCATTGCAGGAGATTGTGGTATCTTTTCTGTTACAATTCTCCAAGGCGGTGGGAGGTTTCTTTTCCTGCTATATATACTCTCTCTGTCGAGAAGAGAGAGGTCCAAGATTTTTGAGAAAAACATGTTGGTTTTAGCAAAAGATACCAGGCCTCTTTTACTTTTTTATTTGTAAGAAACTATTAGACTGTGCCAATTGTTCGGCCTTTCTGTTTTTCATGCTTTCATTAAACTGTAAACTGTGCTCTTTACTGTCTTAAGCATTTCATTTGAAAGACTTCTATATATGTTGAATACAAGCTTGCTTACCTAAATCATGTCTAATGACTCTTCTTAGTAGCGAGGATGTATGCAATATTATTTTATGTCAATAAACGAATTGTCTATGCTATGGTTTTAAGTCTCTGACATTTTGGAACGCAACAACACCATTCAGGCCCTTAAATCTATGATTTATCATGCCCATCAGTAATTTTGGCTCATCGCCTTAGATTATACTTTGCTTCATTATATCCGTTTCCTTTTCCCTTTCCAAAACCCATTATAGAAGAAGCCGACTTCTCTAAAAATCTGGAGGTCACTTAGTTTAGCGCAAATGGTCCCCCTTAAACTAAGTTTCCCATAAGACACTATTACCTCGTCAATTTTTGGCGTCAATAGTAATCAAGTAAAATTCCAAGGAATACATAGAGAGGTGAAGATTCATCAAATCTCAACAATGTAACTAGTGAGGACTGAGAAGAAAGGGAGTAAACTCTTTGCCATTAACCTTGAAGAACTTGAAGAAAGTTTTGATAATTTGGATTCCTAGAGTTTCCAAGAGATGGAAGACGGTGAGTTTGATGACACTGGGATGTTTGACATGGAAAGATATCCTATATTAAGAATTTTTTTGGATGTATTTCTAGAGGAGTTACCTGGATTACCACCAAAGAGGATATTTGATTTCTCTATAGATTTAATGCCAAGGTTTGAACCTAATTCCAAAGTGCCCTATAAAATGATGACAATTGAGCTAATGGAGCTTAAGGCACAGCTGGATGAACTGTTATCAAAAGGGTTGATAAGACCAAGTGTTTCACCTTGGGGAGCATCGATTATTTTTGTGAAAAAGAAGGATGGTATCTTGTGTTTGTGCATCAACTATCATATGCTTAACAAGGCCACGATGAAGAACAAGTATCTATTACCTCGTATTGATGATCTTTTCGATCAAATGAGAGGAGCTGCCATATTCTTGAAGGTAGATTTGAGATCTAGATATCACCAGTTAAGAATTAGAGATGAAGATATCTTTAAAGACTACATTTAGAACCTATATAAGAGTGAATTTTCACCCCTTATGCAAATTCCCTTTTTTCCTTTATCCACTTTAGAAAACTAAGTTCGAGGGCTTAATTACACCTAAGCCTGTTGCTTGCATCCCACTTGGTGCCTATTTTGAGCATCGATGGAGGCGTTTCTGTCGGGGATGCCTGTGCAACACGCAGACATGTGCATGAAATGCTTATGTCCCTAGCAGATTCCTACATTTGAACCTATAGAGGTGTTACACTTCTCATTCAGAGTCAAGTTGTAACACCCTCTTCGCCCGATCAACCCGAATATGGCTGTTTTTCTTCATCTCCTCTTCAAATTTTCTCCTTCAACAAGCATTTCATCCTCTAAGCATTCAGTTGAACTACTTCACTTCATTCATAGGCTCACTTTCATACTCTTACACTCACTCCAAGCACTTCAAGCACTCCATTGCAGTAAATACATCACTCCATCACTTTGATAGAGCAAGTTGGGGACAACACCATTGCAACAAAGGCTCGAGTACTCTCATTTTCTCCCCCAAGCAAACTTGAGTGCTCTTGGTGGAGGTGGTAAGCTTCCCTTTCCTCTCCTCTATCACTTGCTTGAGTAAGCACACTTACTGTTTTGTAGTTTTTTTAGTGTTCTCTTTTATAGTACTTTCTTTATCATACTTGCTTTCTTGGTTGCCCATGGAGGTGGAAACACCAAAGTGGGGTCTAACTGAGGCAGGCCCCTATACAACCACCCAAAATTTTCCTCCTCTTTGTGTGTAGGTGAACGTGTTTTCAAGGAGCTAGCTAGCGAACGAGTTTCTTTGTGAGATCCTTCTTGCCATCCTAATTGTTACATTTTTACTTTATCACATTAGAGGATATTTCATTTACTTAATCACATTATTTTGGCCCTTTAGTAATAGTTAGTTGGTTTGTTAGCTTGTTTTCTTAGGTTTGACCTTGTATTTGTAGTTGTCTAGCTCTACGAACACCAACACACTTTAGAGACGCTAGTGTGTCATGCTATCGCCTAGGGACCGCACTTTCGTCCTTGGGCAGAGAAATTTCTGAGGTGAAGTGTTGAACCTGAAATCGGCTCGCCTAGCCCCATTTTGCATTTCGGGTTTGTAGAGTGATTGAAGGACTTTATAGTCCTCATCATTCTCGTCCCGCATATCCTAACACCCCGTTAAGCTGAGGTAAGTTAGGGAAGCATTCCTCATCTTTTCCCTCCGTGACTTGGGGCCTTGCACGTGGTGGTCCCCCTCTCTTACATTTTTGGTAAACCTGATGTGAACCATTTTGGTTTGGTGTTTGTGCTACTGACAATTCCTTTTCTCATACTCTAGGAGTGTTGTAGGTGTGAGTGTTGTGAAGATATTGCCTTACAACCCAACTGATGACCCCTAGTTGGTGTAGTTGGAAGGTTTCGAAGGTGTTGCATAACTAAACCTTAATTGGGTCATTGTCTTATCCTTTAACCTTTAGGGACTCTGTGGAAGCTTCGTCTAGTGTGCATAATAGCCTCCTTCCTGCATCAACCTATCCCCTCTATGTAGCCTGTGGACAGTCGTATTGGTATAACGTTTCATCACAAGACTTGTTAATGGGTTTTAACAGGGATCCATCTCCTCTCTATATTCCCATGCAGATCAATGGAAACATTGTAGCGGGTGTTCTCATTGATGCAACATCATAAGTAAACATAATAACTGAGGATATTATGCTGATTAAATTCTTACATAAAGATGGGTATGATGCACTTGTGAGCACCATCTGCACCCATGATGGGATTTCCATGCCCCCTTTGGGTAGTTTTGTCTTGTCATCTTGGTTGGACCTAAATCTGTGAAACTCCTATTTGACATTATCCCTGGGTTTGAAATATTTAGAGTAAAGTTGGGTATCCCTTGGTTGGTGGCGATGAACGCAGTACCCTTGGTTGTGCATAAATGTTTAAAATTTATCCACGGGGGTTCTGTACATGTAATCCATGACACCAGTTATAGACCACCAGTTTCTTGTGTTAGCTACTCCTTGGACTACTCTTGGCCTGCGCTTGTTGGTCCTCTTCTGCCTATAATGGACCTTTTGCACCGAACATATTAGAACTATAAGAAAGGGTGCCTAAGGCTAAAAGTGAGATACCTTCCCTCGCCTTATGTTGTTTCACATAGGGTCTGCTTAAAAGCTAATAGTGATGTCATTAAGGCATGAAGGAAGGAAGAAGAGAAGCGGTCCCGAGATCCTCCTTCCTCTTTCGCTGGTCAGTCTGAGACTTCTTCTTGCTCTGCTATGGTACCATCAAATTCTACTCCTCGTTCGCAAGAGAATCCTATGGTGCCCGCTTGGTGAAAGCCTAAGTGTCTTGCATTCCAACTTCCTATTTTGTCGACGTAGCCTAGACCCGTTCAGTATAATAGGAAGGTATCCTGAGGAGAGTCCTCTTTATCTTGACCTTCATGGCCTCCTACCACTCCTGCTCCTAAGGTAGTGAATAGGAAGAGGCCCACTACCAAGGCATTTGAGCCAACTCCCCCTGCTGGTCCTTAACTTGTTCCTCCTGCTCTCGTTTAGGAATCCATTCCTCCACCAGAAATGGATGTAGTAGATGTTTCCATGGTTGAGCAAGAGCCTTCCGTTCCTTTGTAGCCACCGGTCTCTAGCTCAAAGAGTCGTAGGAACTGCCTTGTGCACGAGCACAAGCGTTAGTGAAAGGCTCTATTGACAGAGCAAACCGCCTTGCAAAGGAAGGAGGGAGAAATGACCGCCCATACTTCAGGGCCTCCTGCAGTGTCTTCCTCTCCCCTTCCTTCTACTTCTCTTCAGTCTAGTTCCACGCTGCTTCTGAGTTCTACTGCGAGTATGAATGCACCTAATCCCAAGGAGGTATAAGTGTTCATCACTCCTTCAGTGGAGCTACCTTTATTGATGTCCATTCCAGATATCCAACCTTTCTCAAAACCCGTGGACATGATTATTACCTCGGTTGTGTCTTCTGTGGTTCTTTCCTCCTCTTCCTTCACACCTCTAGTCTCATCTGTGAGGAGTTCATCTCCTCTAATGAAGAAAAAGGTGGAGTGTGGTCCTTCTAGCAGTGAAGGACGTAAGAGGAGCCTGCTTTCTCTACAAGGTGGCCCCGCGTTGACTTGTTTTGTCTTGGTGACGAAACCAGTCCCAACTTCCCCTGAGTTCGTCACCACTCCTGAGTCATTCAGTGAGCCTAGCTATGAATCTCAGGCATAGCCTGCCCCATCTACTGAAGTTAGACATGGTGCTCCTATAGGGTGCATGTTTAACTCTGTGGATGAAGTCCTAGCCTTGTCAGCAATCTTTGCAAAATCATTGACCCTAGCTCCACAAGAGCTCGGTGAAGAAGACCTTGCAAGGTCTTCTTCCTTGGCCCTTGTTGTGGGAGGGATGGATTCTCCTCCTCTTAACATCCCACCATTGCAGAATTTTCCTCCTTCCCCCTACAATGACCTCAAGTGGGAAGCAGACGAACTCTTGGTCAATCAGTGTTAGGAGGAGACCTCTTCTTGATCTTTTGTGTGTTTGTGTGTGTTCCCCTGTGATCGTGCTATGCGTACCTGGATGACCCTCGTCACCCTTGCTGGTGCTTGGATACAGGTGTGGTTTTGTGTCATAAATCTTATTCTATTTGTATCATCATTCTTCCATGTTTGTGCTTGATTTTTGATAAATTGGGGATGATGCAAAGCATTGGGGCATTTAGGCTTCCCTTCCATGTTGACCCAATTTTTTATTTTTACTTTGTTTTTTTGCATTTTTCCTAATCTGATTGGGGATTGGTGATCTTTCACCTTGCACCGTGGTTACCTATTATGAGCTTGGATAGATCTGACCCCGCTAAACTAGATCCCCTTGTGCCCTTTGTTGGTGTTGTTTTCTCTCTTTTGTTTTCTCTTTATCTTTTTCTCTTCTTTTCTTGAGTTGTCCCTCTCATGTGTGAAAATGCTTTTCTTCAACATTTCAATCTTCAGAAAACACATTAATTGCCAATGAATATTTTCTCGAAGATCTTCACAAAATTTTATTCAGAATCACATTCTCAACTTGGAACCCTAATGGAACATGTTTCCTTCATCATGGGTTCATAAAGAAATGACTTGAAAACCTCCCTCTGAAGTGGGAACATCTTTGAACTTCCCCTCACATGGGGGCATATTCTTCCTTTTGAATTCTTTGATGAAGTGAACATATTTCAAAAGGATCCCTTGATGATGGATCAATTTGAGTGGACCCCCTTTCTTCACGACGGGTTCTCGAGGGACCCCCTTTGAAAAATATTATTTTGAGTGAAATCATTTGCGCCTAGCTTGGGGGAAGCCTGACTAGACCTCGCTTTTCAAATAACACATCCCTTGAGTGGACCCATCTTCTTTTGAAGGGTTCCCAAGGGACCCCTTTGAAAGACTTCCAAATTATCGATGGTCTATGTGAATGTACACTTACTTGCCTACATGGCCACTTCTTGACTTTGTGGAGTCCACTTTCTTGGGTTTCCTCCATACGAGAGATCTTGGGGGATACCTCCTTGCAAGTGTGAGAGCCTGTAGGCTGCTTCCTTTGGGTTTCCTCCATGCTAGAGTTTTTGGGGGACACCTTCCTTCCAGGTCTGCGAGCCTGTAAGGCACTTGCTTCATGGGGCTTCCTTCATGTGAGAGATCTTGGGGGTTGCCTCCTTGTAGGTCTACGGGCCTGTAAGACACTTTCTTTCTTAAAATCCATAGTTTTGAGAAGCTATGAAGTCCTTTGCTTGCCCTGCACCTTCAGGTTCGTCGGATCATGGTCTACTTCCTTAAGGGTTTAGGTATACATATCTAACCTTACTTCTTCCTTGATCTACTTTACTGAGCACTCATCAGTACTTGTGCTCGCTAATGTGGGGGAAAAATGTATAAGAGTGAATTTGCACCCCTTATGCAAATTCCCTTTTTTCCTTTATCCACCTTAGAAAACCAAGTTTAGAGGCTTAAACACACCTACGCCCATTGCTTTCATCTCACTTGGTACTTGTTTTCAGCATTGATGGAGGAATTTTTATCGGGGACACCAACACGGTGCACAGACATCCACATAATGCGCTTACATCCCTATCAGATTCTCGCGGCTGAACCTACAAAGGCATTACACTTCTCATTGGGAGTCAAGTTGTAACGCCCTCTTCGGCCGACTGACTTGAATATGGCCATTTTTCTTCATCGCCTCTTCAAATTATTTCCTTCAATAAGCATTTCATCCTCTAAGCATTCAATTGTACTTCTTCACTTCATTCATAGGCTCACTTTCATATTCTTACACTCACTCCAAGCACTTCAAGCACTCCATTAAAAAAAAATACATCACTCCATCACTTCGATAGAGCAAGTTGGGGACAACACCATTGCAGCAGAGGCTTGAGTACTCTCATTTTCTCCCCTAAGCAGCCTTGAGTGCTCTTGGTGGAGGTGGTAAGCTTCCTTTTCCTCTCCTCTATCACTTGGTTGAGTAAGCACACTTACTATTTTGTAGTGTTTTTGGTGCTCTTTTATAGTACTTTCTTTATCATACTCATTTTCTTGGCTATCCATGGAGGTGGAAACACCAAAGTGGGGTTTGACTGAGGTAGGCACCTATACAACCACCCAACATTTTCCTCCTCTTTGTGTGTAGGTGAACGTGTTCTCAAGGAGTTAGCTGGCGAACGAGTTTCTTTGTGAGATCCTTCTTGCCAGCCTAACTCTTGCATTTTTACTTTATCACATTAGGGGGTATTTCATTTACTTAATCACATTATTTTGGCCCTTTAGTAATAGTTAGCTAAGCCATTAGCTTGTTTCTTAGGTTTTACCTTTTCTCTGTAGTTGTTTGGTTGTACAGACGCAAACACACTTTAGAGATGCCAGTGTGCTATGCTGTTGTTTAGGGACCGTGCTTTTGTCCTCAGGCAGAGAGCTTTTTGAGGTGTAGTGTTGAACATGAAAACTGGCTCACCTAGCCCCATTTTGCATTTTTGGTTTGTAGAGTGATTGAAGGACTTTATAGTCCTCATCATTCTTGTCCCGCATATCCTAACACCCTATTAAGCTAAGGTAAGTTAGGAAGCCTTCCACATCTTGGCCCTTCGTGACTTGGGGCCTTGCACATGGCAGTCCCCCTCTCTTATAGAACCAGATATGGAGACTATGAGTTCACAATTTTAGCTTTTGGGTTGAAAAATGCACCTGCCGCATTCATGAATTTGATAAATAGTGTGTTTAGAGACTACTTAGATAATTTTTTTTTGGTTTTTCTAGATGACATCCTAATTTATTCTTGTTGAAAATGGAGGTAATTTGTGTAGCTTTAAAACTCATAAAATTATTATACTGTAGATCTAAATAAGTGTTCTTTGTTACTCTTTCTTTGTGGATGATTATTTGTTTAGATTCATTTTACCATTTGTAGAAGTAGACAAAAGACTGTATAAGAATAAGACCATAAGATAGAAGTGACCCAACATATACTGTGGAGAAACTCTTTTGGGAAAAAAATCCACCAAGAATCAATGTATTATTTAATCTTAGAATAAGATTACAATAATTCCAATCCTTGCTTGAGATGCTTCTTTTGCCTTCAACAATTCTTCTTCACAACCTGCAATTAAAATCTCATAAACTCTCTTCAAATTGCTACAATAAATAGATAATAATGAGCCTTGTAAACTCCAAATAGTTTACAATTACAAAGCACAGTGCTTATCTCACAAAACCCATGCCTATTCTTTGCAAGTAGAGTTCTACCGTGAAGAACAATGCCAAAACAAGTCCTTCATCCATTTGGGCATCCCAAATTGAAGTCATAACTCAACGTTGATTCCAAAGATAATTTGTAAGCTTATCCTCAAAGTTGGTACCAAGAATGGGACCACTTAACTCAACCTTATAAAATATCTTATCATGCAAAAGTGTTAACTCCAAGATGCCAACTTGGGTGCCCAAGGTGGGTCCAAGTCAATCTCTATTAACTGAAACATATCTCTCCATCAATTCATGCAAACAAGATACATGATTGATCATCCCCACTTAACTGAATGTATCACCTGTTATCTACCATGCAACTCAATTCATTAGTCATGCATTCCAAGTCAACTGAAGTCATCTAGCATTCAACTAAAACTAACTACATGCAACTGAAGATAACTAAACCATAACTGAACTGAACTGAACTGATACTGAACTGAACTGAATTGAACTATTCTAAACTGAACTGAACTAAACTCCATGCATGTAAACATCAATCGCTAACTTCTAGGATCTTTACATGCATTTATGAAGTGTTATCTTTTACTCCAAACAGTTAACTTAATTCAAGGTGAGTTCCATTTTCCATGTGGGTGCCCCATGTGCTCCTATTTTGTAGGAGCTCTTCATGGGCGTCCCCACATGTTCCTATCATTTATAATTAATTATAAATGTCAATTTACATGTTCATTTCATTCAAATTTAATCTCTTTCTAATCCTAGTGTTGGGGAACACTTTCCAAGAACTTAGGAGATACATGAAACAATGTTTAGGATTACAATTAAATGACATCCTATTTCCAACATTCTCCCACTTGACATTATACATTGCAATTATTCTAAACAAGGAATCATTATTATAGATCAAGTACAGAACTCAAGGTCAATGGCCTTCCTACACCAACTAATCAATCCATGCCAACTTCAAATGCAACCTGCATAATCATGAAGCTCCAAGCAAATGATTAATACTCAAAATCAAGAGAACTTATCTATAGGAACTCGTTTCATAAGATAATCTACAACATTAATCAAAGTATCAACTTTCTTAATTAATACCTTCCCACTCTCAACCATTTCTCGCACAAAGTGATACTAAACATCAACATGCTTAGTACGAGAATGATACATAGAATTTTTGGCTAAACAAAAAGCACACTGACTATCACATTCAATTCTAACTTGCAATTAAAACCAATACCTTTCCCAAGTCTCTATATCCAAACTACCTCTTTGGAGGCATGTGAAACCGCTGTGTGTGTTGAACTCACGTCCAACCAAGGTGTAGGCTTCTCGGTCTTTACTGTTGAAAAATATTTTCTTACAAGTAACCATTCCAACATATATCTCTTATCATAAGAGAACACAAGCCTCACCTATTTCTCCAAGTATCCATGAGGACTTGTAACCAACCAATCCATGCCAAAATCCAAATTTAACATAGCACTATCATGAAGTAATCAAGCAAATGATTAATGTACCCAATACTTAAGAGAACTACACAAGATCAATGTCAAAGCTCCAATCATGAATCAAGAACATAAACATGACAACATGATATAACCATCTCCTACCAGGATATTACATGCACCATAACATATATACATCCTGGTCTCAAGAGAACAAGTACCATGCCAAACTCTAAATGCATATCAAGAGTAAACCATGACATAATAGCAACCACTCTAAACTAAGAAAAAACCATATCCCCAATCACATGAAGATAACCTTACCAATGATGCATCCACGTCACTACCAAAAACTCCCATTGAACCATGGTATGAGCTAAACATGGCATCATGACTACCATCCTCCTCATGAAGATCACCCTTTAACATCAAGCAAAGAGTCATCACTAACATTTTCACATGAAATGATCAAAGCATGATTACCATCATCTGAGGATTCCTCTATAGAAGAATCATAACTCTTTTTCTTGTTCTTACAATCCTTCTTCGCATGTCTCAGTTTCCCACAATTTCAACACTTTACCTTACTCTGTCCTTTAGACTTATCCTTCCCTTCCTTGTCTCCCTTAGGTTCCTTTTTCTTAGGCCTACCTTTTACAAACAAGGCATCTTGGATTTCCATTTTAGACTTCCTCCTCATCTCCTCTAATAGGAGAGTAGGAATTAGATTGTCCATCTTCAGATCTACACCACTACCACTGATAGCAACAATTAGATTTTCCCAAGACTTTGGTAAAGAACAAAGTAACAAAATGCATTTATCTTCATCTTCTAGCTTTACATCTACATATACTAATTGACTTAGAATAAAATTAAAAGCATTCAAATTATTTGCAACAAAATCACCATCTTTCATCTTTAAAGAATACAACTGTCTTTTCAGATACAACTTATTAGTAAGACTTTTGGTTTGATAGATATCACCTATTCTCTTCCATAGCTTATATGTAGTAGTTTCTTTTGAAACATTCAAGAGAATAGCATCAGCAATACATAATCTTATGGTCCCTCTTCCCTTGTTATCAAGCTTAGCCCAATCCTCATCTGACATCGTTGTAGGTGACTTTGTCTCATTACCAAAAGCTAACCGCTGATCTCTCTCTTCAAGGCGATCCTCCATTTTTAGTTTCCACATCTCATAATTAGATCCATTGAATCTTTCAATATATAAACGAGAATTAAAACTCATTGTAACAAACTTATTTTCAAAAAATCAGCAATAACACAATAGTAAAAGCTCCCACTATAGCCAAAAAACCTTCAAACTTTTAAGAGAAAGGCATCCCAAACTCTACCCAACCTCAGCTCTGATACCAAATGTTGAAAATGGAGGTAATTTATGTATCTTTAAAACTTGTAAAACTATTATACTATAGATCTAAATAAGTGTTCTTTGTTACACTTTCTTTGTGGATTATTATCTATTTAGATTCATTTTACCATTTGTAGAAGTAGACAGAAGATTGTAGAAGAATAAGACTAGAAGATAGAAGTGACCCAACATGTACCTTGGAGAAACCCTTTCAGGAAAAAAATCCACCAAGAATCAATGTATTATTTAATCTTAGAATAAGATTACAATAATTCCAATCCTTGCTTGAGATGCTTCTTTTTCCTTCAACAATTCTTCTTCACAACCTGCAATTAAATCTCCTAAACTCTCTTCAACTTGCTGCAATAATAGACAATAATGAGCCTTGTAAACTCCAAAGAGTTTAGAATTACAAAGCACAATGCTTATCACAAAACCCATGCCTATTATTTGCAAGTAGAGTTCTACCATGAAGAACAATGCCAAAACAAGTCCTTCATCCATTTGGGCATCCCAAACTGAAGTCATAACTCAATGTTGATTCCAAAGATATCTTGTAAGCTTATCCTCAAAGTTGGCACCCAAGAATGGGCCCACTTAACTCAGCCTTATAAAATATCTTATCATGCAAAAGTGTTAATTCCAAGATGCCAACTTGGGTCCCCAAGGTGGGTTCAAGTTAATCTTTGTTAACTGAAACATATCTCTCCATAAATTCATGCAAATAGGATGCATGATTGATCATCCCCACTTAACTAAATGTATCACTTGTTATCTGTCATGCAACTCAAGTCATTAGTCATGCATTCCAAGTCAACTAAAGTCAACTAGCATTCAACTGAAACTAACTACATGCAACTGAAGATAACTAAACCATAACTGAACTAAACTAAACTGAACTGAACTGAACTAATCTGATCTGAACTGAACTAAACTCCATGAATGTAAACATCAATTCCTAAATTCTAGGATCTTTACATGCATTGCTGAAGTGTTATCTTTTACTCCAAACAGTTAACTTAATTCAAGGTGAGTTCCACCTTCCATGTCGGTGCACCATGTGCTCCTATTTTGTAGGAGCTCTTCATGGGTGTCCCCACATGTTCCTATCATTTAGAATTAATTACAAATGTCAATTTACATGTTCATTTCATTCAAATTTAATCTCTTTCTAATCCTAGTGTTGGGGAAAACTTTCCAAGGACTTAGGAGATACATGGAATACTGTTTAGGATTGCAATTAAATGGCATCCTATTTCCAACAATTCTAAGGATGAGGAAGATCACTACAAACATTTAGAGATAGTATTGAAACGTTTAAGAGAGCACAAGTTGTATGGTAAACTATCTAAGTGTACTTTCTTCCAAAGGAGAGTGCATTATCTAGGGCATGTAATATCGACAGACTAAATCTCTGTAGATCCTACTAAGATAAAGGTAGTACTTGAATGGCTTGTACCCAAGAATGTGCCTGAGGTTAGAAGTTTTATGGGTCTAGCTGGGTATTATAGAAAGGTTTTTGCAAACTTCTCCAAGATTGATTTTCCAATTACTTCTTTGTAGAGAAAAGGGAAGAAATTTGAGTGGACTGAGAAGTGTCAAGAAGCCTTTGATCTACTTAAAGAGAAGTTAACCACTATGCCAATCTTGAAAGTATTAGATCATGAAGGTAAGTTTACAGTTATTACAAATGCATGTGGGGAAGGTTTGGGAGGTGTATTAATGCAAGATGGACAAGTGATTGCTTACGAATCTAGAAAGATGAAACCTTATGAGCAAAATTATGCATCACATGATTTAGAGTTAGCAGCTGTGGTTCATGCATTACAAATGCAGAGGCACTACTTGTTAGGTAAACCCTTTGAGTTGAAAATTGACCATAATGGGTTAAAGTACCTTTTCACTCAACCTAATCTAAATGCAAGGCATAAGAGATGGTTGGAGTTAATAGCTGACTATGATTTCAATATCAGTTATATAAAAGGGAAAGAAAATTGGGTTGTTGATGCCTTCAGTCAAAGACACCATATTGCTTTGATAGTAATGATTCAAACCAACTTTAAGGGACAAGTGTTGCAAAATTATAAAGAGGATGAGTACTACTTGCAAATCAAGCAGGCACTTGCTAATAATCCACAAGATTCTAGGTATGAGGGTTTTCATTTAGAACCTAACAGATTACTTATATATAAGGGTAGGATGTATGTTCCTAATGGAAAGAAGAAAATGAAGCACCATACTCTGGACACCTTGGAGTAACCAAAATGATGGCAGATGTGAAGTCATTATATTTCTAGAAAGGGATGAAAGGAGATGCTGTTAATTTTGTGGCTAGGTGTCTAGAATGTCAAGGGTGAAAGTGGAGCATCATCATCCTGTGGGATTGTTATATCCACATGACATACCAAAGAGGAAATGGCAAGTCATAAATATGGAATTTGTGCAAGGGTTGCTTATTTCAATAAATAAGCACAATGCCATTCTTGTGGAAGTAGATAAGCTTACCAAGGTTACAAATTTTATACCTAGAAATTTAACCAATGGAGCACCTGTCATAGCTAGGAAGTTTTTGCAAGAAGTGTTTAGGTTGCATGGAATTCCAGAGAAGATTATCTCAAATAGGGATGCACGAGTCACTTCTAGGTTTTGGAAAACCCTATTTTCTACACTAGGGACTTAGTTGAATATTAGCTCAGCTTATCATCCAGAAACATATGGTCAAACAGAAAGGGTGAATCAAGTATTGGAAGACCTAATAAGAATATATTGCATGTATCAACAACACAAGTGGGAAGATTACTTACCCTTAGTTGAATTTGCTTACAACAACTCTTCTTGTTCTATGATAAAGATGGATCCTTTCGAAGCATTGTATGGTCAAAAGTGTCGAACTCCTATAAGTTGGGATAGACATGAGGATAGAGTGACTCTTGGGCCAGAGATGTTGGATGAAATGGATGAGCAAGTTAAGATTGTGAAGCAAAAGTTGGCTAAAGCTAACGATTGATAGAAAAGTTATGCTGATGCTAAGAGAGTGCCTTGAAATTTTTCCATAGGTGACAAAGTGTTGTTGAGAGTGAAACCTGGCAAAAGCTCAATTAAATTTGGAAAGTCTTCTAAGTTAGCTCCATGTTATGTTGGACTGTTTGAGATTCTCAAGGAAGTGAATCCGGTAGCCTATTGAATATCATTGTCACTAGCTCTTGCCAGAATGAATAATGTCTTCCATGTGTCTTACATTAAGAGGTATGTATCGATGATAATCATGTGATTGATTGGACTGCTTTACAAGTATAGGATCTCAGAGTGGTAACACTCGAGCCTATCAAGGTGCTCGAAACATGTAACCTTCACTTGCATAACAGGGAGGTTCTACAGTGTAAAGTCTAATGGGATCAGTATGCAGAAGACTCAACCACTTGGGAAGATTATGTTGAGATTCAACAAAAGTTTCCTCTTGTTTTAGAAGCTTATGAAAATGCTTGAACAATATGTTGTTTGTTTGTTTTGTTTTATGTTGCTATATAAAATCATTTAGGATGATGATTCACAAGGGGGGAGTATGTTACACCCTAATCAAGTAATTACTATTTATTATTACTATGTAGGGTAAAATGTGAATTCAGTGGATGAATAAATTGTGTGTGCACTTTGTTATCATTGGTTATAAATGAATGTAATCTCATTTAATGTTATATGAAGGAATGCATTTATGTTCAATTGGATGAATATTGTGTTCATATTCTAACTTTGGAGATGTAATGTGTTTATTACATATTTTGTGAACAGGTGACTACCATACACATGTGTTAGTGTTTATAGGTACATGTTCAATTCCTCTAAATAGAGGGGAAGTATCACTCAAGATAGGGTCTTGGTCGGGTAACCGGTATTATAACCTATCTAAGCTTATACACATACCACAATTAGAATAATTGAGTCGGGAAGTTGGTAAGTCATCCTTAGATGTTATGTCTACTTTAGTAAAAGTATAGTTTACTATTGTGTGCATCGTTAGGTGATGATTGCTTGATGAGCTTATGATTTCCTTCTTGTTACCATGTTTGAATTGATATGTGAAGCATATGGAGTATGTGTATGCATATACACATGCATGGTGATGATAGACTATATGCACCAAGGAACACGTACATGGGGGTACATAGGTAGACATACTTATGGATGCTCATGCATGAGTTGCTTATACACATAGAACTATCCGATGGAACCCACGACATGCATGCATATACATATAAGCATATCACTCATAGTCCCATTTCGAATCCCTTGGTAATTTTATGTTAATTTGGTGAGTAAATTGAATGTGTATATATATATATATAATGAATATACATATATTCATATGTATACGTGTATCTATACACACATATGGTAGAAAATGGATATGCTCATACAAATGTATTGGTACATGTACACATACACATACATGTATATTGTAGCGGATATATGTATATATATAAGAATACACAATCGATATAATATAATATGTTAATGTGATTGCTAACATATACTTATATATATATGTTAATGTTTGACATTATATATATCAAAATATACATGGTGAATTCTTTTAAACATCATTTACTATGATATCAAATTTCATCATTTACCATGATATCGACTATTTCAAACTATTAATGGCAGCTGATTATTATGCCAAATATGGCTTTAGAGTCGATTTACTTGGGCAACTTAAATAACTTGAATTTGGAAGTGAATATGAATGTATTCATAGGCCTAACTTCATGTCTTTGCTGTCATATATTAATTGCAAACTGCTTCATCATTTAAGTCAATGTTGAAAGAGTCGACGCCTTAAAATTGTCTTGGACTT
This sequence comes from Sequoia sempervirens, assembly GCA_007258455.2. Classification (NCBI taxonomy): domain Eukaryota; kingdom Viridiplantae; phylum Streptophyta; class Pinopsida; order Cupressales; family Cupressaceae; genus Sequoia; species Sequoia sempervirens. The sequence goes on along the minus strand of VDFB02271358.1, from coordinate 322,477,747 downwards.
GGTCAAATATCAAACCACGATTTGATGTGAATATGGAACAACTATTGATTTCTCCAAACCATCGATGAATTTTTCAATAAAAAATGTGTTTATGAATCTACACTCAACAAGGAATAAGTCAATGCAAATTGGGGTGGCAAGCTTTGGTCATTGACTGATTCTCTTCTTTTCTAAATTGCACCACCTTTGAATCTATTTGTCTTAGAATTCTGTTGATGTATTTCAGTCACATGGAAGTTGATTTATTCTTCATTTTTCTATCAAAGAGAGGGTCGATCCATTGGTAGACAAGATGAGTGTTTACTTAATTGTTTTCCACCTTTCTATTGAGTGTTAGTGGTGTTACTTTGCATGTTTGTTGTTGTCTCTTTCATACCTAAACTTTAGGCAATGCGGTTGCTTGCTTGCTATATAAATAGCAGCAAGAGTTCTTCATTTGGGATGCCACATTCTCTCTCTTTTTGTGAGATATTTCTTGAGCATCATATGTATTTTAGTGAGCTATTATATCTGCAATTTCCTATCCAAATTAGTAAGAGATTTAAGAGAATTTTAATTATGTTTTGAGAGAAATTAAATACCAACTTGTGAGATAAGAGTTTGTGAGTCTTTGATAGAAAGAGTTGTTGTTCTAAGGGTGTTGTGACTGTAGCTAATTGATTTGGAAAGCTATTTAATAGGCATGAGGATATTATTCTCTATATTCTTACTTTGATTGCTCTATTCAACTTGATTGTTTGAGTTAGTCATGTTAGTACATTGAAATCATGTTTACTTTGAAAGAATAGTAGAAGTTAAATTTTGTTTGCATGTTGTTTGTAAGTACTCCATGATAGGAGAGACTATTTTTCTTGGGTATTATTATACTAGACATATGTAGTCAAGGGAAAGAGATTATATTTATCATAGGCATTGTTATTATACTAGATATGATTTAACATATGACAAACTTAGGGTATGCTCATTACTAGATATTGAATTATGCTAGATGGCTAGTAGGTTAGTCCTGGAAATGATGTTCAGTGAAGCGAGGGAACTTATACTTGCTTACTGAGTTGTTTTACCTTAGGTTGTGTTAATGAGATGGGTTATCCTAGGGAGTAGCTTGCCTGTGGAGAGGGATTACCTAGGTATAAATATACTGGCCTCAAGTCAAAATGAGATTGTTATAGTGTAAGTGAATGGTAGACCATCACTTGAAGTACTGAGTGAGAATACTTTTTCCAAGTAGTGGGGAAGTCCAATGATTCCACTAGGAATAGTGTGTAAACCAAAGACTCCATTGTCAGTAAATCATGTCTACCTAAATGCATGAAGGGTACCTAGTGTAGGTTATAAATACTAGTCATGTTTGATGCAACACTAAGCTAAAAGTGGTATGTCATACGAGGATACCCAACCAATACCTTCGTCGAAGGGAAGGGCCATCTATCATTGATAGATGTGTGAGGGACTGCATATGAGTCCGTGGTTGGCAGAAAAGCACTTGAGTGATGCTTCTCCTCCTCAACAGGCAAAAAAAGACCAAGGTTTTGAAAGGTGGATTCCTAGACCATCTATATCTTATGTCATGATGCTCATAGGAGCTATGTATGTAGTTTTGTACTATCTCGAATTAAAGTACTTTGTGAAGTATTGTAATGGAATGGAAATCCTTATTGTATGTTGTATAGAATCTTTGTTCATATATTTTCAATAAAGAAGAATTTTTTTTTATTGCAATGGCTTCTTACATAGTTCTTATTTACTTGCATAGTAAAACTTAGAAAAATTTCTGCAATGAATGGTTGACATGTTACAATTGATGGTATATATAGTGTTACTTCAATATTATCATTCTTATAAAAATGGATATTTCACTTTATTAATCCATAATCTCTCATTCACCATTGCTAATGATAGAAAACTAGATGTAGATTGTGAAATCTCTAGTAGTGAGTGGTATGTTGACATATATAGTTATTTAGAAATAGGGACCTTGCCAAACAATACAACCAATAAAATGAACATATGTATCCATAAGAAATATTCTAAATATTTTGTCTTGTCTAATATCCTTCATTAGTGTAGCTACAAAGGACTTTTACTGTGATTCTTGAACAAATAAAAAGTACTAGTGGTCCTTTAAGAGACCCATGCTATTTTTTGTGAAGTGCACTTTGATGGATGATCCCTAGATCAAAACGTATTATGCATGGGATATTATTGGAAAATAGTGGAAATAAACTCACAAAATTTTGTTAAGAAGTGTCACATGTATCAACAACATAGAAAACTCATATGCACTACTCCTCAAGACTTGAAACTACTCACATGTCACCTTGGCCATACTTTATTTGGTGTTTCAAATTGATTAGAAAAAATACCTCAACTTATCGAAAGGACACTCTTTTATAATTACTATATTTGATTAATTCAAAAAGTGGGTAGAATTGATGCTTATGAAATTGATAATGTATATTGGAATTTAAAAATTCCTTATAACCAACATCATTTCTCATTTTGGTTTCTTTGTAGTGATTATATTAAACAATGGATCATTTTTCAAAAATAATGAAGACAAGAAGTTTCTAAAATGATTCAAGATATAAAATGTATGATTTCCGCTCCCTAATAGCCTCAATCAAATGATCAACTATAGGCAAGTAATTGAACCATTAATTAAATTTTACATTAACTAGTTGAAAACCGTAGTGCCAATTAGCATTGAAAATGACCATTACATCTTTGGAAATATCATATTAGTGGGAGAACATCCATAGGTAACACTCCTTATTCACTCATCTATGGAGTCAAAGTATTCATGCCCCTAGAGCTTGTAATTTTATGGTTATTTGTCTTTCTTCATAGTTTGATAGATACTAATACACATAGAGAAGATCACTTATAAGAATTAAAAGTCCTTGATGAAAAATTTGTGAACACCTTAGAGTACCTACAAACTTACCAAAGACATTTGAAAAACACATACAATCAATGGGTCCTACAAAGACAATTCCAAGTAGAAGACCTCATTTTGAAATATTTTAGGATTAGGTACCATTGACCTTGTAAATCTTATGCCATTTAAATTTTCTCCAATATCCTTAGAAAGTGTCTCTCGACACTTAGAGTGTTATTGGAAATTAATTTATAATATATCCATAAGGAAGGAGTGGTCTATCGATAATGGTAAATATGACTTGTGGAGACAAAAATAAATACTTTAAAGTTCCACCTACAAGTAGAGTGCTTGGGAAAGAGTGGATGAATCTTGAGTTTTGAACTTGTGTCTTTTGGAATTTCTTGAGTTAGGAATTTGGGAGAATTAGAACAAAGAATTTTGGATATCCTATGATGTGTCATTTGGCATTCCCCAAGTTGAGTGCTTGTGAGAGTTAGGAAAAATACTTATGGGATGCATTTGTGATAACATTTCACTTTTCAAGAGGTAATCCAAAGGTTGGAAAGGGGACGAGACATTTTGGTTGCCATCTTTGGTTTTGCTCTATAAATTGGTGCCTTGGACAATGGTAAAGATATAGATAAAAAGAGAGAAATAGAATATATAGGTTGTAGGAATGGGATATATAGTAGGATGTATTGAGATTGGTCATAGGAATATAGGTAATACTAGATTGGAGGCAAAGGAGTGAAGGAAACTTGTGTTGCATTGTAATATTGTTCTTAAGATAATACACACTTGGCCTCTCTTCTTGGTAGGAATTTTTCCTCCAATGGTTTATCCATGTAAATATTACATAATGTGATGTTCACAGTGGGGTTGTTGATTTATTATGTTATTGATTCTTAACACTAAATCTCTTAATAGTGTTCTAAAATTAATCTCACTTAATTGAATGGTGTTTCCCAAACAAGAATACTTGATTTTAGATTTACATACTTAATTTTACATATCAATATTATAATATTTTACCTTTCTTATTCAATAATTTGGTATTAGATCTTGCTCACCTTTGATTCTTGTGGTTGGAAAGGATTTTTGGGCTACAACAAAAGTTTTGGTTAATTTTATTTTTTTTATATGTATGCATGTAAGCCATATAATATAACTATTGGATGCATATTATCAATGGTGTTTATATTAGGCATTGGAAGCTCAAGGTTGTGTATCTTTATGGATTTGGCCATGTGTTTACTTCTTGTATGGTGGTGAATTGGAGCTCCTATTTGGAAATATGTGACTATCCTCTTGCATGGTGGTGACCTGACACTCTTATTTGAAAATATGTGAGTATCCTCTTGCATGATGGTGACCTATATCTCATATTTAGCAATATATATGACCATCCTATCATATGGTGGTTGTCTTACTTTACCTTATGGTTATTTGTAATGAGTAGGTGTTCATGTTAGGTGTTTATTTTTTCTCTCGAGTCACATGGGAAAATATTTATTATTTGGACTAATGTATGGAGTGCTTATGTTATGTTCATTATTTTAGCTTGTTACATGAAAATACTAGATGATTAACCATTATATGCATGTAGGTTGTGGAGTTGTATAGTGTAGATCAATAAATGCACAATACAAAACAATGCAGTTGGTATTAATATCCTTACTCATAAGCTTAAGGAGATCCATGAAACTCACTTATTTTAGGAAACTGATAAAGTTGTCATCTAGAAAAAGTGGAAACACTAGAACGATTACCATAACTAGAGTAGGTGAGAAGAAATTGCTTGAAGAAGAAAAGAAAGATCTATTAGGATTTGTTAAACTACATGGAAATTTATACTAGCAAGAGCTTGATGCTATTGAGACACTGAAACATGTTTAACTGTGACTTTGTTCTATATTTCTTTTCTTTGTGTTCTATTCTCTTGTGTCTTTGGGTCTATTGTTATTTGGATTTTCCATAGCGAATGTTTTGTTGTGCTTTTGCTGATGTTTTATATTTATCTTCCTACTATAAAAGGGTTTTAGGACCCCTTCAAAACCTTTTTTTACCCCTTTAATAATATGAAATAAATTTCTAGTTAAATTATTCTTGAGAGATGTTTGGAATGGTCTAGTCTAATTTTGATATAGATTAACCCCTACAAGAAGAAAAAATAGATTACTATTAAAATTAGATTAATCCCTAAAGTTAATTTAAAAATGACAAATGGTAGTGCATTCTAACTAGTAAAATATGTAATATGCCTTAAGAAATTGTGAAATCGGGAACTTACTATCATGCCTTAAACCATATGTAGTATAATTGATAAAAAAATTGAATTAATTAAAAGATATTGGGATATGGAGTGATTCCACTTGAAGTATGTTATAATAAACATGGCGGAAACTAAGTTGCTTGATAATTTACACAAATTCTCTACAATTATGATGGTAGGATTACATGGAATTACTTGTTCACAATGAGTGGTATATGCATGTCTAGGATGAGTTAAATAGTGCACTTTAGTGATTGAATAATAGAGTATTATGATATTGTAGATTAAAATGGTATGTAAAATGATATATCCACACTTCTAATTGGTAGGTTTAATAGCTAACAATTAATTTTAATTTTTGTGGAAAGAAAAATGTGGTCAAGAGTGCTGAATTAAAATGTAATTCTATCATCTCGGTTGATATGTTGAATGGGATGCTTAATAATTCTATTCACGATTAAATATGACCTAGCATAGACTATATTATACTATATATGAAATATCATTACCAATAATTTAAACATAGACTTAAACATTAATGGTAAAGTTGACACATATATACATGATCTTGTAGTATTAAAATATTTATTTTTATTTTAGAATCATGATTGAATTATGATAGATTAATTTTTCATTTAAATTTAGTATCCACTAAATTGAATACACATATTTATTGTTCTTCTACCTATCTAAGGATGATGGATAAATTGTAATGAACTTATGTAAAGTTAATTATGACCTAGTAACTTAACTAGTTTTAAGGAGGATCATTTATGAGACTTCCAAATTTATAAAATCTCTAGCCATAACATGTGGACATGACCCATGGTAGTTATAGGGTAGCTTGTGGGGATGCATGTGGATGTGACACATGATAGTTAGAAGGAATCCTATGAGGATGCCCATGGACTTGAACCATAATAGTTAGAGGATATCTTATAAGGATGCATGTGGAGCTAACCCATGGTAGTTAAATTGAGTCTTATGTGGAGTTGATGCATAGTATTTAAGCTAATTATATCAAAGGCTTAAGAAATTTTAATTCATGATCAAATGATTGTGACCTTATGTTAACATATTGGGTTGACATATGATAGAATATTGCCTCTTCGCCGCATTTGGAATATATATATACTCTATAAAAATCTATGAATTTTGATATTATCACAAATCTTGCATGCAAATATGTTCATTTATCATAATATGATGAATATATAAAATTCTTATAGCACATACTTTTTTATATGTTTATTGAGTGAGTATATATAAATCAATGATGAATTTACAAATACATTTAATTGTCCATAGATTTATTTTTCAAATTATGTAAACTTAATTATTTTAAAAAATAACATATAAATTCAAAAATTTTGTGATAAAATTAAGATTACTTTACATTATCCACTCTCATATATTTTAAACTTTCATATGCATTTTATTTCTATGTCATTACTAAATGTTCTCAAAGTCACCAATAGAAGATCATATATGAACATTACAAATTTAATTCTCTCAAACATGAAACTTTATTATCTTTGCCAACACCCCATCTAAGGTATGAATGCAAGATCTTTAGAGAATCTACAATATTCTAAACATCTAAAACTTTGGGAGCATAGAGATGTGGAAATTGAGTCCCTCATCGGAATGCTCCTGGGTCACAACTTGATAACCCCCTTGGTGTTATTTCATCCACCACACAACCTATAGGTCCTCTACTATTGAGGCACCCCTGGTTCACTTACCAACCCTGCTATCATTACAAATTTGCTGCTACCAAGCAATTCTTGGTGCTTTCCCTCACATTCACCATCTAGCCCTTAATATGTTTAAAACCAAATATCCCACTGTTTCCTAACCTCACAGGCATAGGATTTCTTAGTCAAAGCTTCTAGGAGGCCCTGCCCAACCTCCACACCCTTTCTCTATCGCTTACAAAAACTCCTAGGCCCAGGTTTGGCTACAAGGATTGAGCCCTTTTTTAGGCCTCCCTCACGCCTAAAACTGCTTTAGAACTCCTCTACTCACCTCGGTTAGGCCAAACTCCCCAGTACCCTGGCTCCCAAATCCCATGCCCCAATATACTTCAAGGTCTTGACTATTTTCTCCTGCTCGTATTAATAAAAAATTCATTCTTAAAACCTAGGGCTTTCTTTGGTCTCTTTCTTTTTGTCTCCATTGTGCTTTGTTTCACAAATGCCTCTTGATAAAGACTCTTTCTTCCCTTTCCAAACTCCTCTCAAGGCTTCTTGCAAATGCCATATCTTAGTTTCACAAATATTAGCACCCCCTGCAACGTTAGGGTCTGATTTCAACTTTCTTTTCCAAACTGGGCATCACTAGCTCGCCTAGGAAAAGTCATTTAGCATGCTATTTGTACTCTTATACCTAATTTCTATCTTACATTATGTACAAGAATGAAGTTTAGCCTTGTTTCCACTACTCCCATACCTCTTGGTACGGACAGAAAACAACCTAAAACTCCATTTTTCTGGAATTTACCAGTCAAAACAACAAAATAGAGAAAACACAATATTTACAAAATAGATGAAAGCGATGAACAAAAGAGTTTAATGTGTCAAAAAAGAACTTCTAATGGCCTCACTACATGCTATAAACCCCATAAAATGCTTCCTCTAATCCATTTAGGCAAGCAAATACTGCAATAAGAATAGAAAAATTTAACTTTGGTAATAATCTTAAATCATTGCTTTTATTTTTTTCAAAAAAAACTCCACACTCCAAAGCATCCAACCTCTTGAAAAGGTTGAGAGCTTCCTTTACAATCCTTGGAAAATAGTTAGGTTTTCTCTTTTTAGCCTAAGGACAGCCAAAAGCTTCCTGTTTGAAAACACAGTGTGTTTTACAATTTTTGCCTAAAGCTTAGGAAACAACCACAAAAATGATTCCAAGCTTATTCAACTTCTATTCTAAGAATAAAAAAGGTCCTCACCCACCAATAAGGTGATCCACAAGACCAAACAAAAACAACAAAAAGGTTTTTAAAACAAAACTTCAAAATAAGTTTGTGCTTGGTGCAGACTTTGGGCAGTGCTCTTTGCACCATTTATCATGGGATCCAAGAGTAAATATTTTTCTTGACTCTATAGGGTCCAAATATTTCTTTCTTAAAATATTGTTTCAATGGATATTTTCTTTAGACTAGACTCTTCAAGCTAAATTTTTCCTAGATTAAAAAAGAGGTATTTTAATTAAAAAAATCTCTTCTAATCTAGATATTTTTTTAGCAGATTTTTCTAAATGAGGAGGTAATTTTGAATGATATTGATCATATAAATTGATATTGGAGAAAATATTAGTCAGATATAATTTCTCAAAAGATTTCAAATCATTTCCATTAAATTATCATATAAGCTTGTTAAGAATTCCCTCATCAAAATTTTCAAAATGATGTATTCAATCCCATCTTAAAAGCAATATTATATCATCATAAGACAACTTCCCATAATTTATTTTTTAAATCTTACATATTTGTATACAACAAATTATTAGTATTGAAAATATATAATTTAAAGTTCTTATTATCAATCATTTATAATGACATTATTTCATATTTTTACAACATCTTTTCTATTTATCATATTATATGGATTTATCCTACTTTAACTAAATAAATATCACTTATAAATTATAAATACAAATTGCCCCACAACAACCACTCCTTTTAAAATTTCATTCCTTTTCAAACCCTTAACATATTTTAAAGAAATTCAATATATATAACATAAAATATAGAGGAAAAATACGTAGTAAACAATTATCGATAAAAAGTCTCAAAATATTTAAGAAACAACATTAATGAATGAAATAAAGAAGTTTCTAGTTATAATAAATAATAATTTGGGTGAGATTGAAGTTTCAGAATTAGAATAATAGTGATATGAGCTGGTTTTATTTTGACTTTTCGTTATATTTTGTTTTGTTATTTTTATAAAATTATCATATCAGTAGATTGAAAAAATCTATTTTCAGTACAATGTCAGTAAATCCTTCATTATATTGAAAATAGATCTTCTGATATGTAATGCGACTGAAAATAGATCTTATCAGATATACAAAGTGACAGTTGTGAAAAAAATAATCAGAACGAACACTGAATTGAAAATAAATCTTTCAATATGACAGTTGTACAAATGAAGAACTTTAGGACGAATTTGTCGGCAATGAGTTGAAAGTGTAAAGAATTTATAGGGTTTGTCTGTCATGTTTTTGTCTGTATTGATTATATAGATGGTTTTTGTTATTGGCGATATGTTCATAGAAAAGATTTGCATTGCACAGACTGTCATTTGGACGACAAATACAAGAGCCGGCGCAAGGGACGTCACATTCGAAGGAGAAAAGGAAGCAAGTCAATCAGCCAACAACTGGACTCCATTGTATCAGCCGCACCATTCGAGGCTCTAAAAACCATGTAATATAGTCGTTGCTAATTTTAAGCAGCAAAATTTATTCATATTGTCTAATTTTATCGTTTAATTGGTGAGAGTGATGGTATGTTTCTTGATTGCATATATAAGAGATGATGCAGAATGAATACTTCAGTCTTTCGCTCTCAGCTGAAAATGTGTCAGCATAGACTCATACTCGATGATGGATAGCGAAACAGATTTATGGATGATATAAAATACTCTATAAAAAAAGCTTTCATCTTAGATTTTAAGGAAGAAATCTGATGAATATGATGGTCATAGGGAATGTATTGTCTTGCGAAGAATAGAGGGAGTATTGGTATGGATCACCCCAATTAAAGAGGTTTATAAGAATAGTAAAAGTTTAAATAATTATTAAATTGTTTGTTATTTTAGAGATCAAATCTCTTTTGATTTAAATTTTATCTCTAAAATAATAAATAATGATGATAAATCTAAGGTTAAAAGGTTATCGTTTCTTAATTCAAATAGGTGATCTAATGAAAAGAAACCTTAAAGAATATCAAGTAATCCTTAGGCTATAAAGTAAACTTGAATCTGATAGATCTTAAATGTTGAGTGACCTTGTTCTTATAGTGAAGGTACAATTTATAATAACCTTGAAGGTTTAAAGAGAGAAGCTCTTTAGGCTTTAGTCATATGGAGCATAAAAAAGTTTTGTTGATCTCTTTTAGAGAGATTAGGTGCATCTCTTAAAAAAATAGGTCGAGGTAGCATGTTCAAGTGAAATTTTGTAAGGTTTAGTGATGAAGAGGCATTGGTGTATCATCTAGGAAAGGTCCCATTGGTGTATGATCTAGGAAAGATCCCATTGATATTTTTTTTGAGGAGGAATCTTTATGTTTAAATTATGTTATCCATTTCTACAAGGTTGTAGGTTTTCATCTTCATCAATGTGGCCCAAAACACCTCACTTAATTGTGGAAGATTTTGACATCAACATGGGGACACTTGGGTAGAGTTCATAGATATAACATATCTTGATCTTTCTTCCCTCATATTTCTTTCATGAATGGGAAAAAATCTTAATAGTTGTGCAAAGATGATATTACCATCCTCAATTGACTTGAAATATAACAAGAAATTCATGTGCATGATATCCCAACTTATTATTGAACCTATGATAATATGATGGAACCATTATGATGCACCTTCAACTTCGGTCTCAAAAATTCACATTACACCATCTTCATGTTTAACTCCCAAAATATTGTAAGTTGTAGTGAGCTTATTAGGGCGTGTGTTGTCATCATGAAATTTTAGAAAATCCTACCTTGATCCATGTGGAAATTCATTGCATCTAGTGAAATCCAAGGGACCTATATTAGCTCCCCATGATAGAGGAAGTGGATGTTAGCCATTATTGTTATGGGTGTTGTCATTCATCGTTTGAAGAAGCTCTATATTTGACATTAGAAATATTTTAATGATTTCAATAATAATTGATGAAGAACAACCTTATCTGTGTTTGATTGATTTTCTAAAAGAAAGGATTGGGATGATTTTCCTTCCTTTATCACCTAGTGTAGAATTTATCCACCAAAATGGAAAAGACTTAATACAAGGTGAAAAACTAACTTGTACTTGTAAAATAAACCTTTTTAGTAACTTGTGCCCCACAATTTGGGAACCAAAAAATATTAGAATTTTATTTTTTCTTTTGATACAATAAAAATAATATATATTTTTTAAGATAAATCTTTCTTCAAATTCAAAGGAAAGCTCCTTAAAAAATTTAAATTTAACCTTACAAAGTTATGCACACTATAATACTCTCTCGGGGGTTTGCATATGTGAAATAATTGAAATGAAATCTTACCATTTTTTTTTCTTGAAAATGAGTACAAGACCTAAAATGGTTCCTCTCTTGCAAATGAGTTTTAATGTTTTAGTGTTTCTAACTAAATAAAACATTGATTAAACTAGACCCCCAAATGCTTTCTTTCTAGTTAAAAACTATAGAATAGAAAGTGCACATAAATGAGATTAGGATAAATGAACTGCTTCTAAACACAAAAGTAATGTAAAATTTTATAAATCTAATAATTTAGATACATACAAATCTATAGATAAGATGAGTCACAATTTTAATACACAACTTAACACTAATCTTAATTTTTATTTTGATCAACACAACCCAAACATGCTAACCCCACATGAAAATGTAGATCCAACACTTGAATGACAAATTCTAGAGTATAAGAAAAAAAATTCAACCGTCATTTACCATATCTCGTGCATAAATCATTTATTTATAAGTTACAAAAAATATCCAATTTTAGGGATTTAAAAATAATAAATTTTTTATCCCAAAATAATACTTTTAAAACAACCCTTAAGAGCAATAAAAAATATATTTTAATAACAATTAATATAAAATACTATGTCCTAATAATAGACCCTTAGCTTCACACCATGACATAGAATCACTATAAATAGAAACTACTAGAGATACCTATTTCAAAAATAACAACTTACACACGAGCATCCATCATGATTATGATAAAACTCTTTGTTCCAAATTTGCTAAATTCTTTAATGAATGTTGAAATCCCTAACCTTCACGAATCTATTAATATGGGAACTAAATAGATTTAGTGATATGAAAACTAATAATATTTCTTAGGGTTTTGTCATTAATATATCATGCAGTAAAAACCACTAGATGATCTTGTAACAGATCATGTTCATTAAATAATAATTCAATCAAATTTAAGTAATTTCAGATCATAATTCAATCAAATTCAATTTTTTTTTTTTTTAAGATGATGTGAATAAAGACATATTCAAAACTAATAATTTAATAAAAACTATACACATTGCATATGAAAAGATCTATTTTCAACACAGTATCAGTAAATCAATAGATCTTCTGATATGTAAATCTTCCAATATACAACGTGACAATTATACAATGAAAAAATTATCCTAAATCTTATAGATATACAATGCGACAGTTGTGAAAACAAAATATAAAAAGAGCACTGAATTGAAAATAAATCTTCCAATATACAACGTGACAGTTGCACTAATGAACAACTTTAGGACGAATTTGCTGGTACTGACTGAAAGTCTAAAGAGTTTTCTGTCATGTTTCACGTCTAGGCTATAAGGTAAACTCGAATCTTATAGACTTTAAATATTGAATGACCTTGTCCTCATAGTGAAGGTACAATTTATATCAACCTTGAAGTGAGAAGCTCTTTAGGCTTTAGTCATATGGAGCATAAAAAGATTTTATTGCATCTTTTAAAAAATTATGTGGAGGTAGCATGTTCAAGTGAAATTTTATAAGGTTTAATGATGAAGAGGCATTGGTGTATCATCTAGAAAAGCTCCCATGGTGTTCATGTCATATAAGTAACTAATGTTAAATGTGGGTACCTGTGAACTTCATTTCTCATTCATCTAACCTCATGTAACATAGTCATTCTATAAAAGATCAAAATTAGTAATGAAAGATATTGTGTTGAATTTTGTAAGAACATTGCTCTTCACGATCATCTAATTCAATAGCTAGAGATAAATTTTGTCCAATAAAAGAACTGTTTACCACTTTTTGCTAGGGATGAGGTGTAAAATTACTATTGACTATTTTCTTATTGAAAGATGTGATGTTTAAGTTGATTTTTACAAGAATGATAGGATGGAAAATATCTTTTCACTATGTAGAGATTTGGATATCATCAAGGCATAAACTCTCTACTAACATCAAAAATAGCGTGTCAACCTTTATGTCTCAAGGGAGACATTCTAAATTAACATTTTTCACCATTTTTCAATGTGTCAATTATACCAAATAAATAAAATTAAGAATTTAAGGATGATGTGATCTACTAAGTTCTACATTTTCTATGTAGATTTAATTTATCATTTTGTAATTTTTTTCAAGAATTATTTCTATTATTTTTATTTAATCAATTTTTTGAAATAATTTTTGTTGAGTGATAGTTTGTTATCTCCCATAAATTCCACAACAAATAAATTCTTTGTACAATTTCTTAGAATTGGATAATTAACTCTAATGTCTAATGCACAAATATTTTTGATATTTTTTGTTGAATATTTTATTATTATTAATTTTTAATTGGCACTAACAAAAAAATTAGGCTTATTTTGTACCATATCACATTTCTCTTAGCATATATATTTAAATTAAAATATATATTTTCAATGAAACAAAGACATCAATGATGAGAATACAATACGCTTTTATTTTTTTCTCATGCTCGTTATTTTCCTAGTGTTTTAAATAAAGGTCATTCATTTTTCATAATGGACCTGTAATTAAACAATAAATTGAAAATAATAATGAATATTATAATTTTCAAAAGCTTACACTAAGGGTGCATATTTACAAAAAGAAATTTTCAAATGACTTCATTTGATCCCCTCAAAGGTGAAGAAAAATTATATTTATGCCAATATTTTGATTGGTGTAGAGGGGACTCTATTATAGGTTTAGTTTAGATAGGGGTTCTATCTAACAGGGTATGATTTAACCCCCTTTAGTTAAGCCCCCTTAAATGGATTCCCTCTAGGCTCAAGCCATGATTTTTTATAAAAAATATATGTATTTTAGGTATAAATTAGGATTTTCCATAAGTGAGATAGAGCCTTATGCTTCAATCCCTACTTGATCTAAATCCACTTTCTTAAAATAGTAAAGTCAAAGTTTAACTTCATACATGAGAGTATTTATTGATCTATGGCCTTTGATGGACATATCATATGTAAGGAAACTAATATATGAAATTAAATCATACTAAAAAATATAGTATAATAATTAACTTGCAAGGATTAAAAATTGTAAGGAAATCAAAGAGAAATACACACCAAAAAAGAGCAACAATTTAATACATCCCATCAAAAAGCCTCACTTTAGATGAAAAATCTTACAAAGTATATCTCACTTATAAATCATTTAAAAATGACCTAGAACTTGGTCCAAGCCACTTTGGATTTTCCAACAATATCAACACACTATTATGTTTCCTCAAGGACCTCAACAACCTCTTAATGATCCAACCACCTACTTTACAACCTGAAACTCTAACTAGGAACTCATAAACATGCAAAAATTCCTACTCAAAGTCCCTTATTTATTTCCTTGGTTCTCAATTTGAGTTTACATTACATATTTATTGTGTTACATAACCTTAGGAAACCCTAAAGTAATTGGAGAGAAAGAAGAATTAGAGATAGGGAGAGTTAGGTATAGAGAGACAAAGAGATACATGGGAGAAAATGAGTAGAAAAGGGAGGATGGAAATAGGGAGAGAGAGAGAGAGGGAGAGAGGGATATAGAGAGATTTGAGAAAAAGAGTACAAAGGGGAGGAGGGAGGGAGGGAGAGTAGGGAGAGATACAAAGATTTGGCGGGAGAGATTCGATAGAGAGAATTTGAGGGGAGGGATAGAAGCACAAAGGGAGGAATATTCCCAAAGAGA
Source organism: Sequoia sempervirens (assembly GCA_007258455.2). Taxonomy (NCBI): domain Eukaryota; kingdom Viridiplantae; phylum Streptophyta; class Pinopsida; order Cupressales; family Cupressaceae; genus Sequoia; species Sequoia sempervirens. Next base: position 322,462,688 of record VDFB02271358.1, on the reverse strand, counting down.
TATATAGAGAGTTAGAGACATAGGTGGAGGGAGAGAGAGCTGGAAAGTAAGATTGAAGAACATGATGCTTTTGGTGTAGGCCAAAACACGTACATGTTTCAGCTTGCACAAAGTGTAACACCCCACCATGAAACCCTAGAGGACAACACGTAACAACACATAAAAACAAAACAATTTTTTTTGAAGTGCAACATATTAAAGATTGCAGAAGATACTTTAACCTAAATACAATATCTAAGTCCTCTAAGATTCCATGACTACACTACGAGAATCCCATTAACCACACTAACAGTAATAATAAATCATCACAAACATCACATTAACCAAGGTTCATCTAGCATATGAAATGCATTTAATCCATCGCATATTAAAAGATCAACCAATATGAATTATCCATATCATATAAACAATATAACAACATTTCATAGCAATCCAATCAACTAACATATGCAATAACAACATTTACATCATCCGCTACATAAGAGAGTTCAACAATTAATTGTACATCTTTACATCTTGAGTAAAAATGTCTCCTAATATACATGTGAGGAGACTACATTAAAATTATAATACATGATACTATTGATTGATGGTACAATTCAAGTACATGAAGATAATACCCTCGAACTAGAACAAGTGTAGTAGTCTACATCATCAAGAGTAGCCGCCACACGAATGACCAACAACAAGGGAAACCTAATGGAGTACAAGGCACATTCCACCTGACCATGTGGAACCCAAAGGTTCACCCCCCATGCTAGGGGATAACACAAGGTCCCACAACAAAAACAAACAAGGTGATCACAAACTAACATAACAAGGCTAAATAAAAAACATTTGACACATCAACAACTTAACAACACATAAGATCACACATTGCTTCTAAAGGACATCACACACCAAGGAGAGAGAACAAATAAGATATTACTAGTCTGCAGAGGGAAGAGTGTCATCGCATGTTCCTAACATGGGTTACCCTAGCAATTTAGCACTAGTTTCTGGCCCCAATCTATGGTTACCCTAGTAGTCTATCACTAGCTATCGACCCCCATCTATGGTTACCTTGACAATCTCTCACTAGCCATTGGCCCCATAGGGTGACACATGTGAAACCAGTCTTCCTTTCATGAGGACAAGGAAGTTGGTCTTGCCAACTAGGCCTTCTCAACCCATCCTAAGCCTAAGTGAGTACTACAGGCATGGGTGAGGCATCCACTTATCTTGATTAATGTGTGAACTACCCAACCCCCTAATTCATTTTAAGTTATCACTAAGTTAAGAAACTCCCACATGGGTTACCTTAGTGCCACTTTGTGCACCTGACCCCATTGAGAGCCACTCCCCCTACTAGCAGCAAGAAAACCCAACAAATCCAATAGGGTAAAGCCATCCTGCACAAACAAAAACCACAAAAGTACATAACCTGAGCAAGGCATGGACCATCTCGCTCTCAATCTCAACTGTAATACAAATCAAGAGCACGCATGGATAAAGACCCACAACAACATATCACAAGTAAATAGCAACCAATTCAAGTTTCAAAATAACTTTTCAACCAATAGAATATTTTTCCCCAACCTCTGGAAGAATGCCAATAACCACATTACACAAAGAACTTCAATTTAATCAATAACCCAAAAGCACCTAAATTTCATCAATCAACACATATACAAAGTGAGCAATTGATCAAGCAATACAACCACTTAAGCAAGTCACAAACAATCAATTAACCAAGACCATGAAGATATTTGCAACTTGTGCAGTGATACATATCAATTTAATAGTTAAGAATTTCAAGTAGAATTACTAGATAATACATTGGTACAAATCTAAATCTAATAAGCTAAAAATGTACATTTTAAATACATAAAGAAACTCTCTTTTCAATCAAAGGGTACAAAGTATAAACTTGAACCCTACTGTCTACTTAGATCACTTATTTAAAGAAGTTATGGAACTACCTATTCTCATTAATAGGAGTGTCAAATTAATCAATACAATCAACAAAGTAAATCTTTTATATACATAGAGAGTCTTTCTTTCTATCAAGAATCATAAAACAGTGTTCAAGATCTAACTCACTTTTTCTCCTTTTAACACAAACTTTAAAGTTCATTACCTAACTCTTAGCTCTTTCATAAAATAAATTAGAAAGATGGAGACACAATTTTTAACTAATTTTCCACTATCGATATCTAGAAGTTAACGATATTAAGGAGATCATCAATCAATCATTTATCAATTGAAAAGAACTTCTATTGTGAAACTAACATTTAATAATACCTTAAGCTACTATGTTCATCTTATAGATCTAATTTTCCTAAGACAAATTTTAACACCATAAGAATCTATCATATACAAAATTAAACAACATTAAAGAACTTAACAATTATTTGTTCACATATCATAACTTTTCCTATGCTTAGCATTCAATAGATAAACATCTTACTTAAGATTTATCTAATATCAAGTAATGACTGAACAACATATGGACCCAAATGCACATCTTTTATGTTATTAATGAGAGAGGTATTACCTCCTAGCGAAATAAAAAGTAATTAGAACTAAATTGCCATCGAAGCTAAGACAAACGATGAATGACAACTCTAGGTTCTTAAAAGAAATTCAACAGTGGATATCAAGGCCCATTTCCATCTGAAGATGGTATATGAACTATGGATAATAGATTTACCTCAACTAAATTGGAACCATTCTGCCTACATCTGAGATTTATTGAAGGAAAAAATAGCTTATGTACATAGAGGTTCCCAACCACGCTGACTCCCACCAAGGACATGGAAGAAAATGTATGAGGTGATGGTGAATCCAAATGAGAACAATAATTAGAAGCAATGAAATGAAACAAAATATAGAGCATATAATATATATGCGATAGGATATATATATATATATATATATATATATATATATATATATATATATATATATATATATATATATATCAGTACCATTCAAAATTCACAATCATCAATTTACTTATAATCAATTTCCATAGTAGTATCAAACACATGTACAAAACACCATCTTTTTTCCAATAGTGACTCATGCATATTGATTCACCTATATGTGATGCCATAAACAATGTATCTACCAATTTAGAATGCTTTTCATACCACTTATAAATGGTGAACAAAGTATTGAATGCTAACAAGATAATATATAATCCGCTAGATCGAACTTCAAGTATCAAATTTCAAGCAATAAGGGTCATATATCAAATTGATTTATTCAAATTCTATGCTTATATCACATGGAACTATTCATAAAAATATGTAATTTCCATTGTACATTGCACAAGAAATAATCACACACAAGCTACTGGAATTCTAACAGAAGAGTTCATCGAGTTGAGTTTAATTGATTGAGGTAATTGCATAGCACTTGAATCAGACCCCATGCAATTTGTATGCCACATATTTAATCTTACAGGAATCGATTTATTCTACATAAACACCTTCTATCACATACTAAAAATGGGGCCAAAATTTAAAAACATTAAATACAGAAAAAGTGCTAGAGACAAGTTCACTGTGCACAAAGTACATTAAGAAATTTACTAAGTAAAGATTTTGAATTCCAATTCAATGAGAAATTGATGAGAGAAAAGGTGTGAGTGGTCGGCCAACCATGTTGGGTTCGAGCTAGACCTGGCTTACAGGTTGGTGACCACCACCAGGCCGTCGGCCCTAGAAACACATCAATACCATTTTAAACAAATCAACACAATAATAGGGTGTGCCAAAAGGAGTAAGCCTGGAGGATTAAAGACTCAAAACAATAATTTTTACAGGCTGAATGAAATACTATGGCAGAGGAGATTTCGAAAGCCATTGAAGAGAGGGAGCAGAGGAGTGCGCTATAAAGAGAATTGATAACTTTATTAATGTTGCAGTTGAGGTGCTTGAAAATGATTATAATCAAATTGGAAAAAAATACAAAGAAAGCAACAAAATAACATAATACACCAAAAGAGATGAGCTTTCAGTAGTTGAATGCCATTTAAAGAGTAAGCACAATTTTATTTTCAAGAAAAAGCTTAGAAGATTCCCAAACCATGCAATTGCAAATTGCACACTCAAAAATTAACAAGAATTTATTTTGCTATAGCAAGAATATTCATTCATTACTCAATTTCTAAATAGAATTAAAAAAAAGAACACAAAGGAACCTGAATTAAATTGAATGATTGAGCTGAAAATCACTGCCAGCTTCAGGTTCCAAGTTGGGGCTCCAGTTTTCCCACAACCACAAATTTGCAGTTTCTATAGACAATCTTCCTTCCATAGTAAAAACTTCCAAAAGAAAAACCTTGAAGAACAAGAAAATATCCCGTCTCCAAGAACCAAAACAACTATTTGTAGAAAGAAAGATTAGGTTTTTCGAAAACAAAAGGTGAAAAAGCTCATTTCTTAATGCAATTTAACTAATTTATTTACTATTTTTCCAATCCGTTGCAGTATCCACTACTTCAATTTTAATTATTTTATTTAGTTTTCCCCACTACTGTCAACTTCTTCTATTTATTATTATTTTCATATTTTCACTATGCTTTATTATTTACACAAAATAAATCAACAATTAAAATATTAATTTAATCCTTCTTTTCAAATTTATTTGCACAATATCATAATTTACTATATTTATTTTTCTATTTCTTTATTAAATCATAATTTAAATTTATTTAAACCAAATAAGGCATTAATAATATTTTATTTATCAAACCATAATAATATTTTATTTTAATATAATGATCAATCAAGCAGTAATCAAACAATTAACTCAAATGAACATAATACCAAGTAGTACCTGACCCCAAAGCAGAACAGAGGGCAGTACACAACAAAAATGTTGATAGACCAAAACGAATTGACCACACTAACAAGGTGAAGCGTAGAGGGGCACTACACAAAGCACATACACATTTCGGCTTGCACAAATCATGTACACGTTTCAGCTAACACAAAGCACGTACATATTTTGGCTTGCACAAAGCATGTATGCGTTTTAGCTTACACAAAGCACATACGTGTTTTGGCTTGCATAGAGCACATACGTGTTTTGGCTTGCATAGAGCACATACGTGTTTTGGCTTTCCCAAAGCACGTACGTGTTTCATCTTGCACAAAGCACGTAAGCGTTTCGGCTTGCAAAAAGCACGTACGCGTTTCAACTTGCACAAAGCACATACGTGTTTTGGCTTGCACAAAGCACGTAGAGGTTTCAGCTTGCACAAAGTTGCATGTACGCATTTCATCTTGCATAAAGCACATACGTGTTTCATCTTGCACAAAGCATGTATGTGTTTTGGCTTGCACAAAGCACATATGCGTTTCACCTTGCATAAAGCACATATATGTTTCGGCTTGCACAAAGTACGTACACGTTTTGGTTTGCACAAAGCACGTACACATTTCAGCTTGCACAAAGCACATACGCATTTCGGCTTGCACAAAGCACGTACTTGTTTCGGATTGCACAAAGCATGTATGCATTTTGGCTTGCACAAAACACGTACACATTTTGGCTTGTACTTAGGCTTGGATGGTTTATTTGCCTCATTTTGACATGATTTTTCCTCCATTCTCGTTTCTCAATTTGTTCGTTATCAGGTTTACACATTATAAATCAAATCTTAGTAAAATTACCACCATAATTTCACATGTCTTCTAAGCTTTCTAACCATATTTTTTTTTTTAAGATTTGAACTACATTAACATATTTATTTTTAATTTCTTTCACTATTTTTTACATAGTTATCATCTAGGCATATGTATTGACCTTTTTTTAATAACTTTTGATGTACTTGTCCAAATTTGATAAATAAATATATAATATTTTTCTACACTTCATTATTTACACATTAGAATAAAATTTGCATTTTTTTATTATTTTGGTGCAAGTTATGCGATGTGCATGCTTGGTAATGTGATTTTCAGGATGCATCCACTTTGAAAAATCATAAAAAAATTACAAAAAAGATATACAACTTCTAGTACTCACTTTTAACTATATTTCTACCAACGGGTTTTTTAAAATATTAAATGCAACTAAAAAAATTGAGGGGTGCACACCAAACACTATGTTATGTTTTTCTAAAAAAATAGGAACACTTTTGTATGTGTGGATAATTTGATCTTCTTAATCTTATCTATTTTTGAAAAACTTTAGTAGTTTAGAAACTAGATTCAAAGTACAACCATTTTTGTTCTTTTGGTATCTTCAAATTTTGAGTGCATGATGTAGACACCCAAAATTGTTCATGTCATAACATTACCTAGTCATACATGACCTTGTAAGACATCATGCAATTATTTACCCTAGGTCATTACATTATCCCACTTATCCCATTTATTCCACTTAATCACCTTCTCGATTAATTAAATAAATCTCATTTATTTAATTAATTCCCCTTCATATGTCTCAAAATAATTCAAATTTAATATTTGAATTAATCCCTCACTTATTACCACATTACATGTGTCACATGACTACAACTCTTCACATGCACAAATAATTTAAATAATTTTATTATTTAAATTATGAGATTCTCACTCACATCCTATTTTTTGCCTCATTCATTGTGCTTCTAGGAATCTTTTCTCCCCAAAATAAATAAAAGAATCCCACTTATTCCCTCACATCCTAATTTTAGCTTTATGTCATAACCCACTGAATGTGCATAATAAGCACTAAAAACAACTTTTAATCCTAGCCATACACTTCACACAATTGACTTTTGTGAATGGAGATTTAAGACTTGCACAAATACAACAAATAATCATACAATTAGATCAATATGCAAGTTTAAATCCACATTCCCCATAGAATTCATTTAAAATACACAAAATAGGAAATAAAGGAAGAACACAACAAAGAAAGCTATTAAATCTTATTAAAGCAAGCAAACTCTCAATCCCATGGGGGAATTGGTGCCATTTTGATGTGGAAAATGGCCCATTCCCAATCCCTTGTAAGCTTGATGAGGATTTGTTGATGATTGAAGCTCCTTAATGAAATTTTGGCTAACCTAGCTATGATACCATAAAAACTATGAACACTTGATGAAATGGATGAAATTAGCTCTAAATATGAAGATAGTGATTTTGCAATGAAGTTGTGGATCCAAAACTCAAAGGAAAGCCTCTTATTTTTAGATGATAGTGTTGGAGAATGAGGCAAAAGGGATGAATGTGGGATCAAACACTAACCAATGACCAAGTGCCACTTGTCAACATGTGAGTGGACAAAGGTGGAGCACATTTTGGTCATTGTGCAATTAAATGCAATTAGGTGGAAATTCAAAAATGGTGAAATGACATGTTGGAGGAGAAAGGAATGAAGTTAATGCCACTTGGCTCAAGGAAAAAGGACATGTAAGAGGGTTAAATGCTTTGTTGGATGTACAAGTCCATTTGGAGGGATTTTCAAACTTGGAGGAATATTCCCTTTTGATTCCTTTTTTGAAAGTAATTGAGGATTTAATAAATCAAAAGAAATGATTTATTGAGCAAGTTGCAAAATCTAGAGGATTTAGGTGATTAAATTAATCAAGATTTGATTAATTTAAAAGGAGATTAGTTGATTTGACCATTTTGACTTAGAGTTTTGGATTAATTTAAATCAAAATGAGAGGAATATGATTTAGACTTAATTAAATAAAGATTTTGATTTATTTAATTAAAGAGGGATGATGTTGGATTAAATTAAATAAAGATTGATTTAATTTAATAGAATGGCATTAGAGATTTAATTAAATAAAATGAATTATTTAATTAAATAGAGACTATAGGGTTAATTAAATAAAATTGATTCACTTAATTAACAGGAGATGATGAATTAATTAGATAAAGTTGATTTATTTAATTAAGGGATGAAATGTGATGAATTTAATCAAATAAGAATTATTCAACTAAATGATTGACAAAGATAATGATTCAGGATGAAACAATGTTAGTAATCAGGATCAAGTGTGATCGGTACATTTTCCATGTCCACAACTTGTAATCTTAGCCACTGAATCGAATCAAATCTTGCCTATAAATCTAGCCTCGCATAGGGCATTTGGATCCATCTTCTAGTATCCTCACTTTGCCAAAATTCTTTCAATCTTCTCATCTATCTATCCTCTACCATCTATCATCTTCATCTTAATGTTATGCTGAAATAGTGAGTAACCAACATTCCTCCATCAACAATCCTTTGAAATCTTGCATTCTCATGCGAGGTTGAGAAGAGAAATGGAGATAATTCGAGTTTAGCATGGATTTGGGTTTGCATTTGCTTGTTATTTTGATTTTCATGCTTGCTTGTCCTCTATTGTGCTAGTTAGGATTTTGATATCTTGTTGTTTTAATTTTATATCTAATTTTCCCTAACTACATTAGTGAACTCGACGTAAATCCTTTGATCTGGCTTGCTTTTTGCAGGTTTTATTGAATTTTTGTTGCAAATCTGCCATTTTTTGGACAGAACACTAGGTTTTAAAGATTTCATCACATCATCCAAACAATTGCAATTTTTTCTACAAATTTTTCACAATTTTTTTACATCATCTAAGGAAGCTACAAAAGAAAAATTGCAGGTTTATCACCATTTTTGTAGGAGTTATCGCGATTTTATTTTTTTCATAAAATTGACTTTCTAGATATAAATCAATGAATTTTCCAAAAAAAATTACATTTTTAGAAAGACCTTAAAATTCTAATAGGGGGCTTTTTTTTACAGATTTGATTTTGAGGTCAAATAAGGTGCTAAATGATCCAATATTTTTTTTCTCTAGGGTTTTCATAAATCCGCATTTCTGGGTGCAAAACAGGAAATTTTTTTGACTTCTTTACATTTTTGGAAAGCTATCAAAAAATTAGTAGGGGTATTTTCTTTTATTTTTTAGTTTTCAGATCAAAACTTTCTTGAAATAATCAAATATAGTTCAGCTATGTATCTGAAATTACAAATTTCCTTGTCTGATGAGTTTTTTTTATGGCTGCATTATAATATCATTTTCTAATTTTGTAGGTGAGTCTAAGGAGCTGGAGCAACATTAGAATCAACATCTACAACAGATTTAAGGATGAAAACAATCAGGTGCACACATTCCATCTTTCATCTCTAATCATTGCCTGTCAACACACTTCAATTTGGGGCTTAAAAAGAACAACTTGTTTGATCACACACTTGAATTTTGGGCTTAAAAAGAACATCTCATTTTTTGTCACATCATTGAAATTGGGTTAAAATGAACAAATTTCTTCCTACATATTTTTCTTTGGGATCTAAAAAGAACAAGTGCTTGAACTGATTTACACACATTTCAATTTTCTAAAGGGAAATTAACAACTACGAGTGTGAATCAAGTGCATGTGTGTAAGCTCTCTCCTCGCACTGCAAGGTGATCTTGGAGATCAAAAACACCTCACTTGATTCACTTTTTTCATACCCTTCTTAGGAAGCCTATTTGGAGACACACCACTCCAAGGTATGACCTCAATCGAGAGGTGAATCAAAAGACACCCTCCTTTGGGAGTTGAAATCTTGTCACTCTTGGCTAAGCCCCAAATAAATTTATACCTTTGGGAAGTGAAGGTGAAGGGTGGGTTACCCCTTTCTCTCAGTTGTGCGATAAGATTTTGTTTTCAAATCATCCCTACTCAACCTTGTGCATCCTAGCTTAAGACCTAATTGGCCACACCCTCTTGACTAACATTAGGCTTGTTATTGTGTATTCAAGTGTTTGCTTAATCATAACATTTAATCTTGAAAGAAAAATTTATCATTGTGTTTGGTGTGTGTGTTCATGCATTTACATGTGATATCTTGTGTTTGATATTGCCCAAGTCAAACTTTTAATAAAAAAATTCCACATCATCCAATCTTTCCAAGCCAAATTATCCTAGTCATTCAAGCAATCACATACTAATCATTTTAAATCATCATAATCTTAATCAAATATTTTCCAAAAGTGACACCATGCCAACATTAGAAGACCTAGTACCCCAATTCCAAGACCTCCTCCAATCACTTTATCAAGCACCACAACCCTTAGACCAACAAACTATACATAGGCTCCAAGGTCTCATCCAACAATTTAAACCTCAAGAAATCCAATCACCTCAAATGCAACATCTCATAGCGTAAGCCCAATATCTCATAGCCACTTTTCAAATGCAACAAGAACATCATCCTTTATTCATTCAACAGTAATCAATTCCACCTCACTCCTATGTGTCATCTCCCTCCATTCCACATCACCTTATCTCACATATTTCCATAACAATCCCACATCACCATATCTCACATCTTCCCATAACAATGCCACATCACCATACCCTATTCTTCCAATATAAACCATTATCCACAAAAACCCATATCACAAAACCTTTTACCTACATACCTTACCATTCCACCTCATCATCAAACCTATCTACAAGGAAACCAAGTGTCCTCACAAGAACCACATGCAAGTTCAAGTGGCCATTTGTACATAAATCAAGTGAGCCCAAGTCCACTTTTGTAGCAAGACCTAATAGAATTAAATCCACGTATGCTACAAGACCTAATAATCTTTGACAAGGGAGAAAAAAATCAAGCTCATGTATCCTATAAATATATTATACCACCATCTAATCAAAGGCCTATCCTAAATCCACCATGTCCTAGTCCAAATACATTGGTCCTCACACATTCCAACCCATCAAACCCTTCATTACCCACACCATCATCCAATCCTCCATCAATTCCATGCCCTAAGTTCAAACATTACAAAATCAAAACCAAATCCACCCATCCACTTACAAAGGATGTGACCCAAGGGCTACTAGCAAGGAGTCAACCATGTCAACCATTTCCCATCCTTAAGCATACAAAATATTCTTCCAACACCATGCCTAGTCTTCTAATTCCATTATGTCACCCACAACCCTATTGAACCTATTCTAGAGTCTCCCCCCATGAGCCCAAGTCAACCTCCATCATGCCCTCATGAGATTGACCATCAAGAACATGTCAAGCCCCTCCAAGAGCCTTCCTCATCCACTTCCATTCAAGAAAGCCAAGAGGTATTTCAAGAGCCTAATCCTAAGCACGGGGAAACATCAAGCCATCCTACTAATCAAGATCAAATCATTTTCATTCAACCTATCCATAACATATATCTTTTCCATGATCAAGACACTATTCATGATGAAGAACCTATCCATAGGCAACTTGATCTTATCCATACCCCCACTACCATTCATGAACAAGAAACCCAAGACCCACATAATGAAATTCTTGTTGACCCACTTGAACATTCACCTTGTTTCATGGCCTTCCTTCGAAGCGAAGAAACTTCCCCTCCATCTAGCCCTATCCATGATGCACAAACTCCCACTTGTCATGATGATACATGTTCCTCCCAATCACACATATAAGATCAAAAAAATAACTTGGATCTACATGAACATAATAAATATTCTAATGATCCTTCCATATCAACTATCAATCCCACCTCAAGTCCACCATCATATCCTATTGGTCTTACCACCTTCATCCATGAATGTTTCTCCTTAGGACAGAAACAACCTTTATCCACTTCACCTCCTTCATCTAATAATGAACTCAAATCAAGTGTCCAAAACACACCTAGTCTCATTGTCTATCACATGCTTCAAAACATGAACTATCAAGATAAAGGATTATGCCTTTAAGAACAAGGTATTTTGGAGCCAATCCATGTCAAGGTCCCTCCACGCTCTAATGGCCTTGGATATACACCCAAATGACACCAATATTAAGATGTTGGTACTTCCTCCATGCATCCTAAGTCTATCTCCTTCCATCATAATCCCTATCATACACCCAAAACATATGTTTCCATTCCACCTCCATCATCCTATAAATCACAAAAGCATGTGACCGTACACCTTCCACCATCCACTCTACCCCCATTGCTTCCAACTCTTAATATCCCTACATCTAATCTACCTCCACTACTCTCAACAGCTAATATCCCCATTGTCCAATCCCCTTATCCACCTACCCATAAATCCTCTAAAAATCCTAATCATGACCAACAAATGCACACATTGTCTAAATATAAAGCTTCCACTCATTCCACCAAACCCAAGGGATTCCAAAATAAAATTTTGGATGCCTCTACACATAAAGTAAAAAATACTAAAATGTAAGCCCATACCTTCCAAAGAAAAGTCTAAGAAACAAAATGGTTTAGGTGCCCTGGCAAAAATAAATCAAGTCAAATGAGGCATCAAATCACAAGAATCCCAACCATCCTCTTCCATCCAAATCCCACTCCTTTCCTAAATCCCACTAGCAAGAAAAATCATAAAAATACTAAGTCTAATGTGGGTGCCAAGAACTTTTCAACCATCTCGCAAGCAAAAATTTCCCATTGGCACCTATACCACCTTTCATCCAGCTTCGTGTTTAACGCTGCGGCGTGTGCAATGCGTTTGGTCCTTGATTCCATTCCCACACATACACTCCATCTCCCCATCCTTCAACTACTATCCTACATATCTTCCCAATCACTTCCTATGGTCCATGATTTTTTGCATAAACCTTTTCATCCATCATTTTGCATAAGTCTATACAATCCACATCATAATCCACTATTACCCATCCATCCTTGCATAAGCCTTTCATAATCCACCATCTACCTAATCCATCTCACACTCATGCAATTCCTTACCAACATATATGAGCACACTTGACATGGTTCATGCGACGACATCCATCTAGCGGGACTATCACCTTTCATGGAACTAGACACTTCAATCCCTCCTTTCCTTCTCCTTTTCAGAAAAAAAAAAGGAAAAAAAATTAAAGAGAAATCCCTTCATCCAACGGTGAAAACATAGTAAATAGGCACCCTAGATAATTACCATGATGAAAACCTAGAAAATAGGTGTCATGTGTAGGTTGATCTTCTATGTCACTTACACTTGGGGGCACTTTGTCTCATCCGTACTATCTATCCTATCATGTCACTTCTTATCATATCATTTCCATTTTACCTACCATCTTTGGCCATCATACATACTTATCATATTGAGTCCACTTATCCACCCTTCTCCTTTTGATCTTGATGAAGACATAGGGGGAAAATGTTGAAACATGTTTTTTGGGTATCTCTTGACATACCTCATCTTTTCCAATGCAATCTTATCACCATCCTATTGTTCTAAGTATTGTCATAAAAATCCCAAGTAGTGTACCTAGAATGGGGCATGCTATTCCTATGTGACATAGTCTTTGGATATCACATCCTTTCTCTCTTATGATGCATACATCTATTCTATTCACTATGACCTATCATTTTTATCCAACCATCTATCATGAGCCTTTTATCCCTTATCCTATCACCCACCCTTTCATCCATCAATCCCATCTATCTCCTTGCACCTAGACTTGGTTTTCCCTTGTCATTCGTATCTAGCACAAAGGCTACCCAAATTTTCATCCATTGTCATCTCAAAACATTTCAAAAATTCTTGAAAAATAGAAAGAAAACTTGAAAAAGATCTTTACTTGAAAATTCAAAAAAATCAAGACATTTAAAAATCCAAAAATCAAAACATTTAAAAATCCAAAAAATTAGAGCATTTCAAAAATCCAAAAAAATAAAACATTTCAAAAATCAAAAATAAAACATTTCAAGAGCCAGAAAGATCAAAGGCGTTTCCCGAACGTCGAAGAGTTTGGGATATTTCGTAAAGATCAAAGATCAGATGTCCGTAAAAGACCTGGAAACTGATAAAGATCAGATAAAGTCGTCATCCAGATCGATCAGATCAGATCTTCCGGTTTCATAGATCGGTTCTTACATACAATTTCCAGATCAGTTTTCTTCGTCAGGTTGATCGATCGTCATCTGTTCTGATCAGTCCATCATGTTTCTGATCAAAGATCCGTTCTTGTAATCAGTTACGTCAAAGCATTCTGATCAGGCCCGTTCTTCCTGATCGATCCAGTCGTTACGTCGTCAGATCGAATCGTTTCTGCGTAGATCCAGTCAGTCAAAGATGGTTTGCAGATCAGTTCCTCGGATTCAGTTCGTCGATCATCGTCCAGATCTTTGGTCAGTCGTTTCCCGGCAATAATCCAAATGCAAGTCAATCCTTAATCCATACCAACCAAGCTAATCAATCTTGACAAATTATCCAATCACATCCTTTGGTCTTGATCCTAGCCTTGTTGTAAATCCAATCAATTAGTCAATTAATCATCCTTGTGTTGATCTAGGGATATATCGTTCCCCACAATGACAACACTATCATCATCAACCAATCAATTAATCATTGGTTTACAGCTTGACAAGGGAAATACCTTTTTTTTTTTGGTATCATTTGTTCATGTTTGCTTGCTTGCTGGTGTGTGTTATCATTTTTATCTTGCATTTGCATCAAATCTGAATCACTCCTAGCTAATATTCATATCTTTTATCTAGACAAGTTTGTATTATGTTGGGGCATGAGACACATCGTCACCTTGGTCCTTATACCTTGGTGCATAACGTCTAGTGTTGTATCAAATATATGATTGCTCACTTTATTGCAGCATATTGTGTCATTCTTCTTTTTCATCTACTTCTTATCTTGTATCATTCATCTTATCCCTCCTTTATCATTTCATTCATTCATTTCAAGAGCATACCCGTGTTTGTCCAACTTTCCTATCCTCTCGAGGGGGAATCATCATCATTATCATATCCTATATCATCATCACATTTCTTCATATCTTTTACATCATCATATTCTTCTATCATCCCTTTTCGTCATTCATCTTACTCCTCACTTCCTCAAGTATCTGGGGCATCATCTTTTTTTTCCTCTATCCATACCTTAGATTCTTTGAAATGATGTTACTCAACATAAATCTCATCATCTCAAAGAGGGGCAAAATGTAGACACCCAAAATTTTCCATGTCATAACATTACCTAGTCATACATGACCTTGTAAGTAATCTTGCAATATTTACCCTAAGTCATTGCATTATCCCACTTATCCCATTTATTCTACTTAATCACCTTCCTGATTAATTAAATAAATCTCATTTATTTAATTAATTCCCCTTCACATGTCTCAAAATAATTCAAATTAAATATTTGAATTAATCCCTCACTTATTACCAAATTGCAACATGTGTCACATGACTACAAATCATCACATGCACAAATAATTTAAATAATTTTATGATTTAAATTATGAGATTCCCACTCACATCCTATTTTTAGCTCCATTCATTGTGCGTCATAGGCATCTTTTCTCTCCAAAATAAATAAAAAGAATCCCACTCCCTCACATCCTAATTTTATCCTCATGTCATAACCCACTTAATGTGCATCATAAGCACTAAAATCAACTTTTAATCCTAGCCATACACATCACACAATTGAATTTTAATCTTTCCTATAAATCTAGCCTCGCATAGGCCATTTGGATCCATCTTCTTCTAGTATCCTCACTCTGCCAAAATTCTTTCAATCTTCTCATCTATCTATTTATCTTTTTCTATCATCTTTCATCTCAACTTTATACTTCAAAATTGAGCAATCAACAATCAAACCTTCAAAATCTTGCACTCTCATGTGAGATGGAGAAGATTAATGGAGATAAATTGAGTTTAACATGGATTTGGGTTTGCATTCGCTTGTTATTTTTATTTTCATGCTTGCTCGTACTCTATTGTGCTAGTTAGGTTTTGATATCTTGTTGTTTTAGTTTTATATCTGATTTTCCCTAACTACACATGAATCTCAAATTATTCCAAGTTTAGGTTTAGCTGATTTCAAAAAAAAAAGTGGCCACTTTTGACTCCCTTTTTGTGCACCATTTTGGTGCACTTACCTTGGGACACACTATGGTGTTGTGATACGATTAATTATTGTTGACATTAAAGACATGCTTTTGGACTTGCAATAAAAGTTTCCTTACTTTTTTATTAAGTGAAAATATAAATCCTTGTATGGATTGGTTATGACTAGTAAATAAAAGAATCATGTCTTAGGCATATCCTTAAACTAATGTTGAAAGACTTGTTTCTTGAAGGAGGTTGGGGTTTTGTTTCCCTTACTATAGAGTCATCTCACATAGTGTAAAAGCTATTATATAGCTCTTAAATGCAATGGGTTTATTAACTTCAAATAAATAAAATTTCCTTTTTAATAACTTCATCATAAGTTTTTAATTAATAGGGAAAATAGGTTTTGAAGGGACCCAAAACCCTTTACATCAAAATGTGCAAAAAAGGGATAAGCACATCCAACCAACAGCCAAATAAGTAACCAACAAAAATCAAAACAAACACCAACAAGTTATTTCATATTCTTTAAGGTGTCAACAACCTATAATTCCAAGGGGTGAACCTTTGGTGAAGTGGTGGGGCTTCTTGCTTGTAGGGCCAACAACCAAGGTTCAAACCTCGCGGGGTCTTTCCCTACCGCATCAACAATTGAGATTATTTGACCTTGGTGTTAAGGGGAGACCCTTTGGTGAAATGGTGGGGCTTCTTGCCTATAGAGCCAACAACCAAAGGCTCATACCCTTGATATCATACAATTTTTTTTTTTTTTTGAAAATGGAGCTCTCCTTGGGTGGTAGTGGTGGCGGTGTGATTTTTTCAAATTTGGTGAAGGCAAGAAGTCTTGGTACAGTGGTTGGCATTAATGGCAAACAATTTTCTAATGGTAGGGTGATGTCATATGGTTCCTTGGCTGATGGTAAGCAGTGTGGGTCCCTATTTTGGAGAATGCATGCTCGAGTGAGAAAGGGGCCCCCAAGGCTCCTTTTATTTCACACTCTTCCTTGTCCTATTCTGAGTCAGACATTCATGTTGCTGAAAAGGCTGGATGTGGTCAATTTGGAGCTAATACATACATGGGCATCAAATCTTCTTGTTCGAGGCCTCAACTTCCTACTAGTGACAAGATGGAGTGTGGTCTATCCTCGAAAGCTACTCTCAAGTGGTCAAATTTGTTTGGTGTGAAAACCAAAGGTAAAAGTTCATTGCCTCCTGTGGGTTTTCATTCAAATGCTTCTACTAGTGAGTTCTCTATCTTGGTCCTTGATTGCATTGTGGAGAAGATCATCTCAAACATGGATATGACATTGTTGGGTGAATATTTAGGACCTTGTCCTCATATTGAACTAGTCCATAAGTTCTCCTTGAACTGTTGGCATCCTAAGGGTCAGGTGGATGTAGCAGCTATGGCAAAGGATTTTTTCTCCTTCTCTTTCAACTATGAGGATGATCTTATTTTGGCCCTTACGGGTGGACCTTGGTTTATTGGCAAGTCATCACTAGTGTTGAAAAGGTGGGAGCTTGGGTTTAACTTGAGTTCATGTTCATTTTTGGTAGCTTCGGTTTGGGTGAGGCTTCCAAGCCTCCCACTTGAATTCTAGGATGAAGATTGTTTTAAAGGGATAGCTAAAAACTTTTCCAACTTATTTTCTATTGATCAAATGATTGCTTCGAGAAAGTTCCTGGTGTATGCTCATTTTTGTGCGGATGTTGATCAGTTAGTGGACCTTCCTTCAATTGTGAAGATTAACTCTAAACTTGGTGTTTGGGAGAAAATGGTGGAATTTGATTCCATTCCATTTTCTTGTTTTGACTATAAGAAAGCTAGGTATTGGGGAAAAAAATGTCCATTGAAGGTTCAAAAGCCCCTGGTTAAGCAATAGAGGGAAAAGGAGCAAGTTGAAGTATCATAAGGTGATATCAAGGCTTTATTGGGAAATGTGGAGTTGAATATCAAGGAGGATGCATCTGTGGATATCTTCCTAGAGAAGCATAGTGAGGTCCCTGAGTTTGGTCAAGTTCAAAATGAGCATAGTGTGGTTCCTGAGTCTGGTGAAGTTCAAAATAAGGTCTCTAATGAATATGTTCTTCCAGTTCCTAAGGGAGTTGAGGAGTTGGTGAATGGTTTGGTGGTGGCTGATTTTCCCTCTCCTTCTAGAGAGTTGGGAGATTTGAACTCAGTTGTGGACTACAAGGTTACTTCCCCTTTAGTGTCCCAGGAAATTAGGGGTTTGAGGGTTCCCCCTATAACTAGTGATTCTACCTTTGTGGTGGAAGGATATGAAGGATGTTTGAATTGAAAATCCTCTCAGAGGGATGGCGGTGACTTTGTTGATCCTCCTTTCATGCGGATTGAAAGGGAGAAATGAAAGAAACACTCTATCTAGGAGTGTCTAAAAGAAATAGACAAAGATCTAAGCTATGGTTTATATCTAAAGTAAGGGTCACCCTCTGTCATGTCCCCCGAAATTGTAACACTAAACTATCAAGCGTCTAAAGACAAATAAATAAATAACATACAAATAATTGTTAAATTCCAAACATGAGTAATTACAATTTAAATATAATTATAATTACCGTTAGAAATATTATAATTATAAATATAATATTAATGATAAATATGAGAATTATCAAATACACAAAATATAATATACAAATTATGAATGAAATGTAAAATACAAAATATTAAACAATACAAGCAATTGATATTCTTAAACCATTATTATAATAATAAAATATTAGCATATAAAATAAATATCAATATATATATATGGGATGTAAGTCTGAATATTGCTATAAATAAAGATAATACAATTATAATAATTATTATTACAATAAACATCCAAATATATATATATATATATATATAAATATATTTAGCAATTTAAATATCACTATAAATAATATTATAAATATCATGCAACTATCAAATAGAATAATTGGTATAAATACAATTATTAGTAACTAATTAATACCAAAATATTCACCAAGCAATTTATTTATCTACAGCTATTTATACCCGATATTATTTGCAAACTATTATTAAGTGATGCTAAGTAGCGATTGCTATATGGAATCGCATGAGTCAACCGAAAAAGCTTTACCAATCAGAATTTGATCAAAGGCAACAATCAAAAGATATGAGTTTTCAAAAGGTAACACCCTTGCAAGGTATTTTAGAGACCATGCCTTTTAAGGGAGGAAAAGAGGAGGACATCGAATGAAGAAAAAGCTGACATATCTCTGCAGTCCGATAACAGTAAGGGCAATACAAGTCTAAAAGGAGAAATAGGAAAGTAACGGGCATTAAAAATAGAACCAAAGAATCATTCACGTGGCTGAAGGTAGAAGTCACCGCTGGAAGGATAAAGGGCAGACTGGTCTACATTGGCAAATCGGTTTAGACAAGTAAGTGATGCCTGATGTCAGCGCTTGGCCTTAAGGCAGTTAAAGGCAAATAAATAGGAATAAACCAGAGTTAAGGATTAGTCAATAAGTAGGACTGACATGTATCTTTAGCAGGCATGTGCGGTAATTATTTATATAGACAAGATCTAAGATAAATAATATGGAGGAGTATATATATATATATATAGGAGATAAGAATAGAATAAATATATATTAGTATCAATAAATATAAGTGAGAATAATTAATGTAGATCAATACAAATAAATAATTATATATAAATAAAAGAGTGATTATATAGAATATATGTATATTATTTACAACTATCTAATGATAATGATTGTAGTAACTATTGAGTCTTGCAAATAAAAATGACTCTATTCGTTAAGAGAATTCCATTTACAGGAGCTTGAAAAGATATTTAATGTCTAATGTACTTATGTAGCAACTTATAGAAGAATCATACATGGTAGGTGCAAGTGGGAAATGAATAATCCTTTGACAAGAATCAAATATTTATACCATCTTTGACCTTAGCAGATGTTATTATTGGAATTTAATGATCTCTAACATTTATAATGCCTCTTTGAGAAACACTTTGAGTGCAAGGTTCGGGTTCATGTGCTTTCACCCAAAAGGGATCATTACACCCTCCATCCAAGGTTACTCAGGATAAGGAAATCAAAATGAATATAGGGGACATTACAATAACTCACAGCTGCAAAGAATTATTACACTATACTAACAAGAATAGAATTCTTATCTCACATAGGAGATGACTTGGAAAATAAGTCTGGATCATTGGTGCTTACTTTATTAGACTTGATTAACTAAATAAAATATTTTCACTTTATTACTTAAGTGAATTACAAAATAGAAATAACTAAAATTACTTACATGTTCACACTAAACCTGTGCAGAAGTTCCAAACTAAGCTAAGAACTCAACAATTCTCGTATTGTAGACCTAAGAGATGAAAACTTAAAACTATCCATCAAAGGATGCAGACAGCCCTAATCTGCAAAGTCACAAGGTTTTAGCCAAAGCAGCTTTTTAATAGTGATTTTCAATTTTGAAAAGGAGAGAAAAGATATATTTTTTGGAGGCCCTTGGGTTATGGGAAGGACAGGTTGGTATGTGCACGCCTAGGGTGACAGCTTGATCCCAAAAACATTCATTATCTGTATACACAAGGTACGTGTCAACGTGTATGTAACAAAGCCTCATCCTCAAACCATATGCTTGAAATCAGAAAAACTGGAAAAAAGATGGTATAGACTAAGAAAACATCACTTTTAGATGCAGATTGTGTCATTAGCATAGGAATTTTGTGAGAGAATGTCTGGAAATGATAAGAACTGTCAGCCTTAAAATGGAGGAGGAATATTTTGAAGAACCAATAAAAGTAGCTCAGCGAAAAACTATCCAAATTTGAAGACCAAGAAGCCCCCTGGAATCAAAAATTAAATTTGAAGCTTCAATGGTAGAAGAATAAGATATGGTGGAACAAGAGTTCCGAAAAACTGAGCTTGACTCTCAAAGGAGCTTACTGAGAGAAGAGATGCTCAACGAAGGGATGAACAAGAATAATTTGCACAAGATCTACTAGGAGCAGAAAGCAAGTGTTAGAAAGGAGACAGGAACATCAGTTCTTTCCACAGATCCACCATCATCAAAGGAAATACACCCCAAGCAAAGAAGAAATAAAGATCCCTCTGTGAAGACATATTGAACAGAGCAACAGCACTACAACAAATTCTCAAGTAATTCCAAAGATTCTAACCAAAGAAGATTATAGAATCCTAATAACCCAAGTTTCAGAAGAGGAGGTGGATCGGGTAGTCCACTCATTCTAAAGGTATAAATCACCAAGGCCAAAGGATTTTCACTGCATTCATTCAAGAGTTCCATATATTTCCAACCAAGATGTGGTTGAGGACCTGAGGTAGTTGAGGTAGTTCAGGAATTTGAAACAGGAAACTGGTACTGAAGGAACTTAACAACTATTTTATTGCATTTACCTGATAAAAGAAAATGTTATCTACTTTGATTCCTTTGAAGTTTAAACGAACCTCCTTATGCAACTGATTCCTTTGATCTAAACAATAATCTTTAAGGTCATGATTTGATAGACAGAAAATCCAGAAAAAATCCTACAGAATGGATAAAGCCTCTAACCTTTACTGAGAGGAATTATCTGTTTTTAAAACAGTTTGGACTGCTGAAGTTTTGGACAGACTAGAGACTTTTTGGAAAAATGTTGATTCCCTTGATGGTAGTACTGAAGCAGGAATGTTCACCCTCACTGCTTATGTTGGCAACGGACCTAGCATAGTCTTCACTTGGCTATCTGATAAACTATGTATGATTCTATAGTAATCTTCTTTCAGATGTGTGTTTTCCAAAAAGAAAAATGAAACCCTACTATAGCTCTGGTAAACATTATTCATCATGTTCAAGTGCCTAAAATAGTACAACCATGAACTTAAAATTTCCATGAATTCAGCTTTAGCCACTCATAAGTAATTAAAATCATAACATACCTGTGTACTTTTCATATTCTTCTCCATTGTAAAATAGTTTAAATGTAGGGTATGAATGAATATCAACTTTTGAACAAACTGGTTTACTTGTGCTGCAATCCACCTGTGCTATCTCCACTGAGTCCTCGCCTTCAACAGCCTTTCCAAATTCGTCCCACAAAGAATCTATCTTCTTGCTGTAAATACCCAAAGCATTGACCACCTTTGAATTTAAGAAATAAATCTAAAGTTCTCCAAGTCAGATAAGGAGACTGCCGCAAATAGAAAAACACAATGGAAAACAAGCAACTTTTCTACAAGAAGAAGCAAGGATGATATCAGGAAGTACTAATAAGACAAACTTAAGATTCAAGAATGTACCAGTGTTTGCACCATGGCACACAGAACTGAACAAACCAGAGAGTATCCTTCTCTTTTACCTGAATCAGAAAGTCATAAAAGATGTTAAGCTATATTACAACCCTGCATAATCAGGAAAATGCAAAATCAAATGGCATTATTTTGATCTGATTTACAGCATTTTTGGATGACAAATTTAACCAAAAAGGTTTATCTCTGAATAATATTAGCCAGATCAAAAACCTAGGATCCATTTCAATGTGGATAGTTTGAATGTTAAAATTGCTCTCTCTTTAGCCAAGCCTGTGGTTAGCTTGCTTCTTATTTCTTTTAACTTAACAACAACATATTTTTTTGGAAACCAAAATAGATAGACCAGGACCTATCAAGTATGCACATTTCTTTAACTTCAGGGATAAAGGTCACATGAGTAGAATTTATAAATCCTATAGCTCCTATGA
Organism: Sequoia sempervirens; assembly: GCA_007258455.2. Classification (NCBI taxonomy): domain Eukaryota; kingdom Viridiplantae; phylum Streptophyta; class Pinopsida; order Cupressales; family Cupressaceae; genus Sequoia; species Sequoia sempervirens. Next base: position 322,440,119 of record VDFB02271358.1, on the reverse strand, counting down.
TTCTTAAACTATCACCAAGAGATCCTTTTCTACAATATGTCTATATTCCATGATGATTTGTACAAGTTACAGAAAAACTTCAATCCAAAGAAGTTATGAACTTATGAACCATTCTTGTTCGATGCTTCTAACCACTTAATTGACTTCCTCCAGAAAAAAATTAACAGAAATCATCTGCTCCATGCAGAGGTTCTATTAATTTTTTCATGGTTTTCTGCTTATGGTTTTTTCTCTGTGAAGAGTACAAATATTGAAAAAATCTAGTCATAGGAACCATCCTTCCAGCAAATTGATTCCATATTGTCCAACCAATTTTAGCTTGTGCATGGTATTATTTGGCTCCTACCTTCATCTTCTATATGGATAATTTTAGCATTCTTATCCGAGGGGAACAATATTATCATCTTAAATAGAATCCTAGCATTCACTTTCACACCAACATATGGTCATCAAGCTGTTTAATGTTAAAGCTCACTTCTGCTGCGCTATCCCATTGAACCACCTATAAAACTTCCTCATATAAAAAATCATTATCTCCTCTTGTATTTTCTCCACTATTTTCATTTGCCTCCTTTGAGTCTACCTTTTAAAATTATAGAAGCTTATAGATTCTGTTCATTTGTGCCTTATTTGGGGATTGACTCTTCTCAAACTTCTACATTTATAGGAGTTTAAATTTTATAATTCAAGGAGGATTGAATTTGAACAAAAAGCTCAATGATTCGCTTTCTCTTCTTTACATCAAGAGCAATGAATTGCTAAACAAAATGGTGTCTGGCAGACACACCTCTTGTTCTCATCAGGCATGTCTCCAATACGGGTACTTGTTTTGGGAACAAGAAAAATGGATGCAAATATCTCCAAGTGTCAGAAGGCTTTGCTTGAAGCTTTCTATAAATGCCACTAATGGGATTTCCAATACTGCTATCCAATCACCATCCAAGAAATGAATATTAATCCATCTATGTGGGGCACAAAGAACTAATACTTTGAAGGACTGGATTGTCATGTCCCTTTTCCTGCCAATAATCTTGCTATTATTATCATTTAAAATAGTGGTTTTTAGTTATAATAATAATAAAATTACTTAATAATCTTGGGCTATGGGACCTATTTCAAATAAATAAAATACATAAAAATAATAATAAAATAAAGTGAAATTTTCAAATTTAAAAGTTGGCACCCAATTTTGGGACTTGGACTCTTTTTGCCCAACTGATATAAGTTGATTAGTTAAGTCTTTTGGAGGACATGAACGAGATTTTGATGAGTTTCCATTTGTGTTGTGCAAGAAGGACAATAACCCTCAATTGCACCTTCAAGATTAGGATGAAAAACCCTAGCTCTGTTCTTGGCAAATGCAAACCAGAATTTGCAGTTTGGGCTAATATTTGTGATCTCATTTTTACTTTCAGAAGTACAAGCATTGAGGAGGATTGGAAATGTAATTAAGCACTGCCTTTGCAACAGACCATTATCATCCTAAGGGAATCATACCATTTGAAGGGCGTCAAAGAGGGGATTCTGTAGGGAGCTGATTAAACATAGATTCTGTTCCAAATTGTTGCAGCCTTCATACCACCAGATCTGAGGAAAAATCCACATTAAGGAGGGCAAACCAACCATTAATTCATGTGTCGGGAGAAATTCACCAAAAAGAGGGCAAGATTACAATAAGGAAAGGCACTGCAAATGTTCATTAATTAAATTTGTCTACCCGCAATCCAGCCGGCTAAAAGTTACCATGCGCAGCTGGCATTACACTATAATTCAGACTCTCCATTCTTGGGTCAATTCACCACTCAGGATAGTCCATGGGCAGAGGAAGAAGAATATAGCAGCTGCTTACATGCATATGGTGTTGCTGTTCCAAAACTGGACCCAAGCACTGGAATTCTGCAGTTATTTATTTCAAATATGGGTTTTGTGCCAACGTCTACAGTCACCCGTAGTCAGATCTGGGCACTCCTTGCACCTCCTAAAAGGCAAACAGGTTATTTGCAGAGTAAAATCAAGCTTCATGTGTGTAAGGTTTAATTCTGATTTGAGTACAGTGTGTTGGTAAATGTAAGTTTGACATCACAAACCCTTAGGGTTGTTCTCAGACCTACTTACTGTATGATTGAATCAAACTTGCCATATGTTCTAGCAACAAAAATTATATATGTTTGCTTTCAGACCTAGTTCAGAGCTTGTGAGTTGTTAATTCTATTATTGAATGTTGATGTATTAATCTCCTAATTGAAGGATTATAACAGAATTTATTCTAACAGTGATAATTATAACAGTCAGGTTATAAGGGAACATTACAGTGGTATCAGAACAGGCATCCTACCAGCCTGTGAATCATCGGAAGTTAATATCTTATTGTAGATTATATCCTTTGCATGTCAGCTTTTGTATTTGGATACCAAAAAGATAAAGACAATTCAAGAATCCATGTTAAAAATGTTACAGGAATTGCATGAATATCAGAAGGATTTTATTGCATGGATAGAGCACTGGGAGACAAAGATAATGATTTTGAAGTAAGAAGAAAAATTAGAATTGAAAGAAATGGCTAAGGTAGTAACCAAGAAACAAGAGGATCAATCAGATTTAGAGTCACAAGACATCATGGAGCAAAAACAAGAGGGACCCAACAAGCAAGTTGAAGGTAAAAACTCTTTGGTAGGAGATGTTTTATTGGTTTCTAATGATTGCATGTGTCAGCAAAATATCGATGAAGTGAAGGCAAAAAGGGTTCCACTTGTAGGATGCGAAGAGTTCAAGTTGAAGGAAGATGTGCCAAATCATGCAATATCTTTCAAACTTCCAAATAATAAGCCAGTGATTAATTTCCAAAGTAGCATTGTGGATGGATATACATTTGGGAAGAACATTTTTAATCCCAATTGAGGGTTTTGAGTCACAAAAATGGAGGTGTTGAGGATATCTTGACAAATTCCCCTTCGGCAAATGAGGATGAGCATTTTGTTCGCAGCCAAAGGTATGAAAAGTTTTCATATTTGTTGCTTCCTCATGGAAAGCATGCAAAAAGAGGTGATAAAGTAAGGGATACAACTTGCAGTATATGGCATGTGGGCTCTTTGCTTCAAATTCCAAATTGTTTTTGCATATGGGATCCGAGTAATCTCTTGAGGGTCAAAGAAGATAAAAGCATTGATGTTACCATTGAGTTTCCCATCTCTTACATTTGGATTGTAATTATGAGAAATCACATAGGGTTTGTTGTCCACTCTAACCACATAGTGAAGGATCAATGTTCATGGTTCATAGATAACTCGTGGGAACCAAGTACTACAATTGAAGACGAGACTATAGGTGATGGCCAAATGGAGATAGTCAACCCAGGGTGCTTGATGCTAGATAATATCATTTCGATGCTCGAGATTTTGTGACCAAGTATGGTATGGTGTTTTGGGTATCAAACTACAAGCAAGTTGGAGGATTCGTGAAGAATAAGACACTACAAAATCCTAGCATCATGAAGGCAAGGCCATTCGTCATCTTTTTGGGTGAACAAGAGATATGCAAAGATTTATATATCATGGGTCTTGGAAGGATCAGCAAAACATGGAGCTTGCATTGGGAGCATTTAATGGGAGAGTTCTCTATGGAGTTGGAATCCAAAAAAGAGGAGATAGAACTTCAAGGCATTGAAGAAGGAGATCTGAGAGTTGCCATGGCTCTATGGATGAAAGATCATTTGGCGACAATCACAATTTTTTCCAAAGGTAAGGTGCTTGATCATAATGGTATTTGGTCTATTTTGGTTATGCTCAATATTACACTTGTAAGGTGACCACCAAAGGGGATATTTGTTAAATGGAGCCTTTTTTGTTGAGGAGCACCAATATGACATAGCTAGGATGAGTATTGATTGTGATACATTTGATTTAAAGGCCATTTTGAATATGATTCCAAACTTTAGATCTGTTGTCCTCAACATTTCCAGAACTTCCCACACTTTCCTTGCAGCCAAAGAAGAGTTTTCAACCACATGGTGGAGTTTTCAGCCCATTACCATTCTTGAAGTGTTCTCAGCTAGTACATGGCAGTTTCCAACCTTTACTTTCTTGAAATCAAATAAAGGAACTCAGTTTTACAGCCAGGGGTATTATGTTCCTATTGATCATTTTGGTCACATTTCATGAGCAGCTAAAGATCTTTCAACATAGAGGAGGTGAGTAAAATTGTCAGCATTAATTGGTTACATTTCTTTGAAAGGGACATTATAGAGATGAATTTCAAGGAAAAGAAGGTAATACTCCAAGGCATATCAAATGGAAACCCAAGCGTGGCTAAAGTAAAGAGAATGAAGGTGAGTGTCTTGAAAACCAAATCACTCAATGCATGGAGATAATCAAGAATTCACTCCAAGGTAAAATACTTTGTCATGATAATGTTTAGTCCATTTTGAATATGTTCATGATGGCACACCAAAGATGGCTACCCAATGAGGTATTGGCAAGTCAAGTGTTTTAGGGTGAGACTCATCAACTTAACATGGCTGGTAAAATTTTGGGTGGTAAGAACCATAGTTGCAAAACTCACCAAGTAATCGATGAGTTATAAAAAACTCACAGGTTTTTTTTGCTAGGGGGTTTTTCCACCATTTACTTGCCAAAATTGCTCATCAAATAAAGGAGAAAAACTCGTTGAGTTTTTGGCAAGTTTTCACCAAAAACTCAACAAGTTTGACAAAAACATCCCCCTGCTGTCCCCCCATCGTTGTCGGGACTTGAGAGACTTCAAGGAAACGGCAAGGACACCTAGACGTCTTTGAAACGTCTCAGGGATGCCTAGCTGTCCCTCGAGTGTCTCGGAGACGCCCAAGCGTCCCACGCGGTGGGGCATGCAAAAAAGCATTTTTTTTAAATTTCTTTGAATGTGAACCTTGGACCGAACTCTAAAGGCTTGTGGGACCCTTCTAAAAGCCTATAAGCTAAACAAAACACTCTCATTCTTCATTTTTTTGCTCACATATGCCATTTGATGTTTTGCAACAGCTAAGTGAAGAAGAGGAAAACTAGTGAGAAGAGTGAGTGAAAGAGTGAGTTTGAGGTGCTGCAAGTGCAAGAGGGGTAAGAAGGAGAAAGAAGAGGAGGAGCATTCTACACCAACTTAGAAGGATTTTTCAAGCACAACGTAGGTTTTTATGACTGTTTTTTGAAGTTTTTTCTTTTTTTTTTTGGTTTTTTTTCTAAGTTTTTAGATTCATTTTGAAAAATTAGTTTGATGTTGAATCTTACAATGGGCATTGAAATGAACACATGAATATGTATTTGCAGCCATGTCTATGAAATTATGATTAAAAATTTACTCATAATTTCATAAACATGGCTGCAAATGCATATTCATATTTTCATTTCAAGGCTCATTGTTCTTTTTTTCATCTTTCCATCAAGATTCAACATCAAATTTTAAAATTTTATTTTCATATTTGTTAAACTAGGCTGAAACTAGGCACTTATAGAATTTATTTGTTTATTGCGGTGTCACAATGAGCTCTCATGACATGAGTGAGGATGAGGTTCATTCTCATAGTGATCCTGATACTGAATATGCTCCTAAGGCTGAGGGGAGTGACCATTGGGCTGAGCTTGAAACCCAAACTAGTTCCATGGCAAGTGAAGCAAGTACTTTCGAGTGCTCTTTTGCAGTACTGGCAGAGTATGCTAAGGGTCCTTTTGATCGCAAATCCCCTCTCAAACAATTTGCAACAAAATTACCAAGCAAGCAAGGGGCAACATTTGGTGGCACAAGGAGGTGGAAGTGCCACTTTTGTGATGTAGAATGGTTTGGGAGTATCACTAGAGTTAATGCACACCTTCTTTTCATTAGAGGAAAAGATGTGGAGATATGTTCTTTTTTGGAAAAACCGGAAAACCTCAAATACAAAGTTGAAAATTTGAAATAAATAAGTTATGGGGTGTTCCTAATGACAGTCCAGCTGCACCTGTGCCTACTACTTTGCTTCATAGGGCACATCTTCAGCATAGCTAGCCATACTTTGCAGATGAGAGTAGGAGGGACACCAAGTTCTTCTTCCAATGCCTATGCGGGAGAGGGGAGGGGGAAACGGAAATTGCAAAGTCAAACTCAAAGTAACCACATAGCAAATTTGTTTAATGCGTAGCTCAAGGATGACATGGACGATGCCATTGGCAAGTTCTTCTTTGCCAATGGCATCCCATTTCATGTTGTTCGATCTCCTTATTATAAGGAGATGATATCGATGGTGGCAAGGGGAGGACCATCATATGTGCCACAAGGTGAGATGAAATTAAGGACCAAGATCTTGGATAAGAACTATTCCAAGATCAATTTGTTGATGGAGAAGATGAAGGAGTGTTGGGTTAAGATAGGATGCAACATAGTCATGGATGGGTGGACGGACATTAGCCATCATCCACTCATTAATATCATGGTTACATGTACTAAGGGCCCATATTTTCTTAAGGCATTTGATTGTTCAAGGCATCGCAAAGATGCTGATTTTCAATTTGAGGTCCTCAAGGAGACTATTGAGGAGGTTGGGCCACAAAATGTGGTCCAAATAGTGACAGATGCAGCACATGTTGCAAAGCTACGGGGAGACTTGTTGAGGCAGCTTATAGGCATATTTGGTGGACTCCATGTTGTGTGCATGCCATGAACAATGCACTCAAGGACATGGGGAAGATTGCTTGGATTAGAGTAGTGGTAAATGATGCGAGAGATGTGTAGATGTTTATCTACAACCACTACACATCGCATGCACTCTTCAAGACCTTCGCTAAGAAGAAGTTCTTGAAACCTACTGATACAAGATATGCTTCCTATTTCATTTTCTTGGAGAGAATGATTGAGTTGCAAGAGGCACTGCAACTCATGGTTATGATAGCAAAATGGAATAGGTGGGCCGAGTCTAAGACAGAGCAGGGGAGGAGGGTGAAGGATACGGTGAAGAGTGATGTGTTCTAGGGTGATGCAAAATATATTGTATCCATCATTAAACTAGTTTTCTAGGTTATTAGGTATGGGGATGCGGATGGGAGAAGCTCAACACTCCCTTGCACATGGCAGCCTATGCATTGAATCCTAAGTGGTACAAGGCTAGGCTTGGTAGAGTGACACCGATACACGATGCAGAGGTGAAGGCAAGGTTCTTCAGGTGCATTGAGAGGATGTATCATGCAGTAGATGCCAACACGATTCGCACTGAATGGACCAAATTTGCCACTCTTAGGAGTTATTCAGATGTGGCCAAGATGGATATGGCAACTATGGTGCAGGAGGACCCAATTTTGTGGTGGACTTGCCATGGATCGGGATCTTTAACTACCACTCTACCCATCCAATTGTTATCTCAGGTTTCTAGTTCTTCGGCTGTTGAGAGGAACTGGTCTACATATAGCTTCATCCACTCTCTTAAGAGGAACAGACTTACCTCTAGGAGAGCAAAGAAGCTTGTGGCTATACATAGTGCTTTGCGTCTCATTGACAGCAAAACACTTGTGTACAAAGAGAGTCAAGCAGCAAGATGGGATGTAGAGACAGAGGAGCCAACACAGATTGATGAGGATGTTTCAGTTTCGACTTCAAATGCAAGGTTGGTGTTAGTTTGGCAGAGCTTGACCACCAGGATTCCAGTAATTCGAGTGATGAGGAGTTTGGGGATGATTAGAGGCCTCCCTTAACTACATTTTTGCATTTTGTACTTATTTTGATATCAATGTATCATGCTACTCATTATAATCATCTTTATGATATGATATTATGATGTGATATGTTATATTTTTGATATAATAGAAATCTCAAATTCGACAATTTCATTTGTCAAATTTTAATATTTTATTTACTTTTAGCCTTTTAGTAAATAGTATTCAAGTATTTAAAATGTTAGTATTTGCAATTTTGATATTTTACTAATTTGCCAAAGTTTAATTTGAAATGTTATTCTTAAACATCTTTTTATAACTAGTTATTCAAGTACCATATGTATATCAACACCGCCCCCTGCCACCGTCCCCCCGCCGTCCCCAAACTTAGACCCTTTGTCCCCCCGTCCCTGAAACCTGTCCCCGATAGGGGACGCGTCCCCGTAAGGAAAGTCTGTGAAACACTGGAAAAAAGTCTCCCACGGTCGCTAAAATGATGTGTGCCATAAAGGTTTATATGGCTTTGATGGTCTTAATTTGGCTTTTATTGTTAATGCAATATGATGTACACCATAAAGGTTTGTGTGGTTTTGGAGGTCTTAATTTGGGCTTGGTGGCAATGGCTTTGCCCCTTGACCCCACCCTGTATTGCATCAAGGGTGCTACTCCAAAACCCTGCGAGGGGCACTGCCCCTCGACCCTATTGGGGGCATTGCCCCTAGACCCCCACGAGGGGAGCTACCCCTCAACCCTACTAGGGCATTGCCCTCGAACCCCCACAAGGGGTGCTACCCCCAGACTATCACAACCCTAATTGTGACCTGGCCCTAAATTTTGTATAGATGTTTAGCTGAATATGAAACCCGGCCCTAAATTTTGTATTGTCATGTTGATATTGATGTTTAACTGAATATGAAACCTAATTGTCATAATGGTTGGCCCTAAATTTCTATCATGTTGTCTTGTATGGTGTTGCATCTGTATATATAAAAACAGTTGTTTCAATTAGTTGCTAAAAACTAATCGTTTAATGATATACTGAATGAGGTTAATTATGGTGTTGCGAATGAGTTTCTATAATTTCATACATAGCTATATGATTTAATTTTATTATTGTAATGGGCTAATGTTATTCCTGATTTTGGAGTGTTACAGGGCAGTTACGCACTCTCGCCAAAGAGAGAGAATATCATTGAGAAGGGGAGTCTAGCCTTCCGGGGGCAATTTGTGTGAGAGTGGTACACACAAGCATGTAGTGCATTTCCCAAGTCACATATTGCACTAGGAAGGGTAAATAAGGTGTCTTGTTTATTTTGACCAAAATTCTACAAGGAATTAAAATCAATACTATTAATAATTTATATTTAGATTAATTTATAATGAATAATGTATAATTTAAAAAATAAATAAATAAACAAATAAAAATATAAATAAGCATAAAATAAATGATAAAATGATATATACATTCTTTTATAAAAGAGGGATATCTTAAATATTCCTTCTTATTTAAGGAAGAGAATATATGGTGGGACCCAGGGATGGAAGAAAATAAAACAAAGAAATTGTATTAAAAACAAAGGAGTACCTTTAAGAAGGTACGTATCATATGCTCTATCCAAGGCACTAAAAACAAAGGGAGGCCAGCAAATATGCCTTGCTATCAGCAAAAGTTAGAGGTTTAAACAAATAAATTACCACCTAGCAGTTAGTAAAGGGGCCTCATCTCCACATAGCAAGGGAGAAAGAATGGAGAGGTAATAAACAAAGTGAGGGTGAGATACCAAGGCATTCAGTTTTTGAGGAGAGTACAGAAGGAAATGGAAGGGGCTGCATTCAGTTGGATGGAGTAATGATCTCTGCAAATAATAATTACATAGGTACGAGATGTTGTTTAATATTCTCCTGATTATGAATTGTTCAATTCATATTTGCAAGTAAATTGTGCAGCTTCATCAAATCAACATCCCCTGTAATTTCAGTGGTTACTATGAAGAATTTCCAATATTTTTATAGAAGAATTATTGCTCTTATTTTATTTTTGCTTGTTGTTGGACAGCAAATTATTTATGGTGGCCCTATATGAATCAAATCACATCTTTAGAAGTTGCCATACAATGTAGAATAACACATAAGGGCACCTCATAGGCTACCTCAGCCTTACAAATATTGGATTGCAGCCTTTGAAAGTCAGTCACAGTTCATCAAATGGGTTTGTGGGGACCATCATACAAGTGAAAATAAAACAAGTCTAATATTGCTATTTTGAGTATTGATTGCATCCTTAGGGTGGGTTCCACTGTATAAGTTGGGGAATATTGTTTGGTATGTTACGTCATATTGGGAGCTAGTAAATATTATGTCATTTGGAATATTGCAATGTTGTTGGTGGCATAAATACAAGATACAGAGTTTATTAATATTCTGATTTTCGGCTGTTATAGATTGGATCTAAGCTTAATAGTTAACTGATTTCTAAAAGCTATTCATGTAATTATCAGCTGTAGATCAGTTGTCACACTCAAATATTTTGGCATGTAAGATTCGAGGCTGCTATTATTGTCCATTAATTTGACATTTGGTAGTTTATCCAAGATCCATGTCAGCTTGAGGGTTTGTATTTGTTGTTTTGGGGATTGCATATTTGATTAACAAGGGAGCAAAAATAGAATCATCTCTCTTACAAACAAAACTGGGTTGAACTAAAGCCCTAGGTCTGCAATTTCTTTGTGAATTTAAGGGCCAATAAATATATATTTGATAGTAGGATACTACTGTTGTTGAGCCATGAACTGGGCATAAAATGTGTTAATGTTTGTAGCGGCGGGAGATATTTTCTCCAAAATAAAATTAAATAAATGATCTCCAAGGCAGGTCGGCCTTTGATTTACAAATAATTATTATATTTTCTAGGGCCGACCTAGAGAAGAGGTTGCCTAGCATTGTATATAAGGGAGGTGAAATCCTCTCATTTTATCATCAAAAATCATTCACTCCAATTCGCATTCCTAGCAGCAGTTCGCATCTTTTAGCAGCAGATCGATTCTTTGAAGAAGTATTATCATTTGCTCAAGGAGAAGCAGCATTTTTATCGTATAAGTCTTGGCCAAATTCGAGCGCCTGATTTGTATGCAGATTTCTGCTCTTATTCTTTCAATTTATAAGAAGATATTATTTGTTGGGTTTTTCTCCCTCGAGTAGAAGGGTTTTCCCAGGGTAAATCGTTGTGTTCTTTGATCAATGTGTTGTATTTCTGCTTATTTACATTTCTGATCTGAAACTAACATGGTATCAAAGCGGGTTTAAGCAAAGATCCGATCAGATTTGTTTAAGCACTCAAGTCAACCCTTTATCTAGAGCAATCTCTCAAAGAAACGAAGATGGTGAACGGCATCAAGGTTGAAGATAGGCTTGATGGAGCATCAAATTTCAACTCTTGAAAATTCAGAGTTCTCATTGCCCTAGAAGATAATGATCTTCTAGATTTCGTGGAAAATAATGTGCCGAGCCATCCGATGATGTTGAGAAAATTCAATGGAAGAAAAATGGCACAAAGGCTCGAAAGATCATGATAGACTCCGTAAAGGATCACCTAGTTCCAATCATCTCCAAGATAAAGACAGCCAAAGAAATGTTCGAGGCTCTACAAGGATTGTATGAGATCAACAATACCAACAGAGCCCTTACTTTGAGACAACAACTCCATCATATAAAAATGGCTAAAGGAGATTCAGTCATCTCCTTCTTCATGAAGATTTCTGAATTGAGAGATCAACTATGCACTATTGGAGACATAGTTGACGATAAAGATCTGGTTATGTTGGCATTGAATGGTCTTCCTCAATCTTGGGAGCCTTTTATTCAAAGCATCAGTGGGAGATCTAAGTTGCCCAAGTTTGATCGTCTTTGAGCTGATTGTATTCAAGAAGAGTCCAAGTTGGCAGCAAGAGGAAATGGGCGAAATTCTCATAATGAAGAAAGTCATGTACTTGCTGCACAAGCTTCCAGAAGAAAAGGAAGAGAAGGGAAAAGAGGCAATTTCAAGAGGAATAGAAACAGAAAATCAGATTTTGTTCCAGAACCGAAGAAAAAGGACCTCTCACATTCAATGTTACAGGTGTGACAAGTATGGTCACTATGCTCGAGATTGCATATCAAAGCTGAAGCAGCATGCTTCTACCGCAGATATTGATGATGTGTCACCTCAAAAGGAATCTAGAGACGACTCAAAGGGATTTCTATTCATCTCCGCACTTTCAAGCAAAGTTCCAACTAACAATGACACTTGGTTGATAGATAGTGGTGCTTCACGTCACATTACAGGATACAAAAAGCATCTTATAGACTTAGTAGAGAAAGAGACTAACTTGCAAGTGATAATTGGAGATGATGCTTGTTATTCCATAAAGGGAGCTGGGGCCACTTCTTTCTAGCTAGATTCAGGTATCCCTCTTCATTTGAGTGATGTTTTGTTTGTACCAAGGATCAAAAGAAATCTTGTCTCCATTTAAGCTTTGGAGGACAAAGGGTACAAGGTTGCCTTTTCTAAAGGGAAAGTTCTTGCTTGGCCTAAGAACTCTAGTATAAAATCAGCTCATGTGATTGGCGTTCATCAGGAGAGCCTATATAGATTATCAATTTGTCCAGTTCAAACATTATTGCACGACTCTATCAATTTGGGTGAGCTATGCCACAAGTGACTTGCTCACTTACACTTTAGAGCCCTTCCATCCATGGAGAAGATGGTTACTGGTCTTCCTAAGCTTGGTCTGGAGCACGATGGCATTTGCAGAGGATGTGCACTTGGTAACAAGAGTCCCTTTCATAGTAGTGACAGTAGATCAAAGGGAATTTTAGATCTTGTTCATTCTGATCTATGTGGACCAATGTTTGTGGCATCTTTGAGTGGATTTTGGTACTATGTGATTTTCATTGATGATTATTCTCGAAAGACTTGGTTTTACTTCTTGAAATCTAAGGAGTCTGAAGAAGTACTTGATAGATTCAAAGAATTCAAGGCTCAAGTTGAAAACATGTCCAAGAAAAGGATTAAAGTTCTAAGATCAGACAATGGAGGAGAATACACTTCTGGAGGTTTTCATAATTTTTGCATTAAGGCAGGGATCAAGAGGGAGTTTTGTGTTCCGTACAACCCTCAACAAAATGGAGTTGTCGAAAAAAAGAACAGATCCATAGTAGAGGCAGCCAAGGCTATGATTCATGATCAAGATTTACAAACTTTCCTATGGGCAGAAGCTTCCAGAACCGTCGTGTATGTTCAGAACAGAAGCCCTCATCGAATATCAGGAAACATCACTCCTGAAGAGGCCTTCACAGGTGTGAAACTTGAGGTTAGTCATTTAAGAATTTTTGGTTGTCCTGTTTACATTCATGTGCCCAAGGATAAAAGATCAAAGCTAGAACCTTCAGGCAAGAAAGGTATATTCATGGGATACAATGAGTCTTCAAAAGCCTACAAAGTTTATATTCCAGGGCAAAAACAGATTGAGATCAGCAAGGATGTCTCCTTCAAAGAGGAAGTAGCCTTCAAAAGATCTAAAGGGTCTTACATGAAGATAGACAGTGAAGAGCAGGAGACTCCTCAGGATATGGACATATCTCCTGATCATACTCATAACATTCAGAGGGAGTCCAACGAACCGGCCGAGACTATTGATCCAGTTGATCCTATAGAACCAACTGATGGGCCTAGAGACATTGTCGTAGGTCGGAAGAGGCCTCTATGGGCTCGACAAAGTATGCAAGAAGCAGAAAAGTATGCAGCTCCTCAAGGCACCTTTAGGGAAAGCAAGAGACCGCAGAAGTTTCCAGGTTATGTGGCATTGATGAGTCACATCATTGATTTTGAGCCTTCCAGTTTTGAGGAGGCATCCAACCAGCAGATATGGAGAGATGCAATGACAGAAGAGTATCAGTCCATCATTAAGAATGATGTATGGGATGTTGTTCTGAGACCTGAAGGGAAATCAGTAGTGTCTTCCAAATTGCTCTACAAAATCAAGCATGCAGTTGATGGTAGCATTGAGAAACACAAGGCAAGATTTGTGGCAAGAGGCTTCTCTCAGAAGGAGGGAATAGATTATGAGGAGACATTTGCTCATGTTGCTCGATATACTTCTATTAGAACAATTATTGCTATTGCCTCCGCTAAAGGCTGGAAGTTACATCAAATGGACGTAAAGACTACATTTCTTAATGGTGTGATTGAAGAAGAAGTGTACATCAAGCAGCCAGATGGTTTTGTGATTCATGGGAAGGAGTCTCATGTATGCAAATTGAAGAAGGCATTGTACGGCCTTAAGCAAGCACCTCGTGCATGGTATGAAAGGATTGATAGATATTTGATGAGCTTGGGATTCTCCAAGAATGATGCAAATTCCAATCTTTACTTCAAGATAGTTGATGGTGAGCCTTTAATATTGGTTCTTTATGTTGATGATTTATTTCTCATTGGAGCAGAGAATCTCATTGTCAAATGCAAGAAAGAGTTAGCCTCCAAGTTTGAGATGAAGGATCTTGATCTTATGCATTACTTCCTAGGACTAGAAGTGTGGCAAAGACCTGATGAGATTATTCTAAGTCGAGGAAAATACACTATAGACATCTTGAGGAGATTTGGGATGATGGACTGCAAGTCCATGTCTACACCTATGGAGACAAATTTGAAGAAATTGAGTGATTCAGCAGTTGATTCAGATTTGGTAGATCCCACCATGCATAGACAATTGATTGGATCCTTGATGTATCTAGTCAACACTAGACCAGACATTTGTTATGCAATAAGTGCTCTTAGTCAATTCATGTGTGAGCCTAGACAAATACATCTAGTTGCAACAAAGCATATTTTGAGATACTTGCGTGGCACTATGGGATATGGCCTGAGATATGCTTCTTGTGAAGATCTGAAGTTACAAGGCTATTTTGATTCTGATTGGGCCGGGAGTGTAACTGATAGGAAGAGCACCTCTAGTTGATGTTTCAACTTGGGGTCTGCTATGATTTCTTGGTGTAGCAAAAAACAGACATCTGTGGTATTAAGCATTGCAGAGGCTGAATATATTGCAGCATGTGTAGCATCTCGTGAAGCAGTATGGCTTCGAAAGCTCCTTGCAAGATTGTTCGGTCAAGCATTGGAACCGGCTGTGATTCATTGTGATAATCAAAGCTGTGTGAAGCTCTCGGTGAATCCTGTATTTCATGATAGGGCAAAGCATGTGGAGATCAAGTATCACTACATCAGCGACATGGTGCTGAAGAAAGCAGTTCAACTCAAGTACATTTGCACTGATGATCAAACGACAGATATTCTCACCAAGCCTCTTTCCAGAGTGAAGTTTGCACATTTCCGAGACAAGCTTGGGGTAGTGGAGAATGTTGCCCTTGCCGAGAGGGAGACTCAGCATCAGTGAGCTTTGCTATAATGCATATTTCTCTAAGACGGAGAAATATGAGGTGAAAGCCCTCGTACATCTCTGAGACTAAGATGTGTTTCTTTCCACACATGGGAGTAGCCATTGTGGACATCATGTTGAGAGACTCCATGACGACATCACGTTGAGAGAATCTGTGATGAACCTTTGTATATCTCTGGGACTAAGATGTGTTTCTTTCCACACATGGGACTAACCATTGTGGATGTCATATTGAGAGACTCCGTGATGAACCTTTGTACATCTTTGAGACTAAGATGTGTTTCTTTCACACATGGGAGTAGCCATTGTGGACGTCATGTTGAGAGACTCCATGACAACATCACGTTGAGAGACTCTGTGATGAACTCTTGTACATCTCTGAGACTAAGATGTGGTTTTCCACAAATAGGTGTAGCCATTGTGGGCGTCATGTCGAGAGACTCCATGACAAGGATATCTGGAAAATACCTCCCTAGCTAAGAGGGAGTGGTATTGTTAATGTTTGTAGCGGTGGGAGATATTTTCTCCAAAATTAAATTAAATAAATGATCTCCAAGGCAGGTCGGCCTTTGATTTACAAATAATAATTATATTTTCTAGGGCCGACCTAGAGAAGAGGTCGCCTAGCATTGTATATAAGGGAGGTGAAGTCCTCTCATTTTATCATCAAAAATCATTCACTCCAATTCGCATTCCTAGCAGCAGTTTGCATCTTTTAGCAGCAGATCCGATTCTTTGAAGAAGTATTATCATTTGCCCAAGGAGAAGCAGCATTTATTATTGTATAAGTCTTGGCCAAATTCGAGGGCCTGATTTGTATGCAGATTTTTGCTCTTATTCTTTCAATTTATAAGAAGATATTATTTGTTGGGTTTTTCTCCCTCAAGTAGGAGGGTTTTCCCATGGTAAATCGCTGTGTTCTTTGATCTGTGTGTTGTATTTCTGCTTATTTACATTTCTGATCTGAAACTAACAAAATGCTGGTAACATAATGCTTACTTAGAGTATGAATTAATGGGGAAAGTACTTCCACATGACTGTTGTAGTACCATACAACAGCCATGGGAGAGTACTCCATCAGCTTATGCTGTTCATTTACAGCACTATGATCAGTAGACTGTTCATGACCATCTATATCATGATCTGTACTAAGCACATATTCTGAGATCTATGCTATGTTTAAAATGGAAATTTGTTCTGCAGCTTGCTGTTCTTGCCAGCACTGAATTTTGCAGTTAGTTGTGTTATTGTCAAGAGTACAAGGGCTGCTTTATATACTGGCAATTTCCAGTTAAGGGCTCTATAGTGTAATAGTTCTAAACCCCTTATTGAAGTTCATGTGATCACTGCGGTGTACCTTGTTGAGTTGTGAAATTCCACATTTAATAATCTATGGGATTCTACACTTATTACCAATTTTCTAATGCAAGATGGGTCAGTTGAATCTAAAATCTATACGAGATACCTAGTGATTGGTTGTCTTATATAAAAGGAAAGCCATGCTAATTTTGTTACGAGCAAGACCTAATGGCAAAAACCATTGTGTTAGAGGGAATTACAATTGAAAGTGTAGACAAAGGCATAAGCCCTATTGCTTGATTAGATGACATGTACAAATGCTAATACTTAAACGACTTGTGTAAAAGTGCAAGTGACTACAAGGTCAGTCCTGAGGGTTCAAATTATAAACAAATGCTTTGCCGAAATAGTTGATTCTAATAAGAGAGGGTCGTTGAATTAAAATTGAGTCACATAATGGTTAAAGGACATATGCTTAGATATCTTGCTTAAGGCAATGGAATAGGTTGCATGTGTCCGTTATTCCATAACTGCACAGATTTCTCACTTGTTAGCCACGGATTGCTAGACTCTTCGTGATGGGTCGGGCTCCCTTCATAGGGTAGCACGGGGAAGCCTATGGCTTCGTGGTAGGGCGGAAATCATTTCAGTGATGCTCTCTCTCTCTCTTTCTTCCACTTCAAGTTAAAGCAGCAAATAGTATGGACTCAATAATGCAAATGATGTTAAGTTGTTTATTTTGTGTCTTATTTATTTAGATGAGTAAATGACTCTCACTTGAATACTTGTATTTTCATTTTCAATATGATATCTTTAAATTGTTTGAAAGGGCATGGCTGTTATATGTAAATTGGTTGTTTATGTTATCAACCTGCTTTCAAAAGGTGCGTATTAGCAGCTATACTTATTATGGCTTGAGTTTTAATACTTACGCCCAGGTGTTGCAAATGGACTTGTGATAATGGTAAAAGTTGTAAAATCATTCTATATGTTGGTAGAATAAAAGCCAACTTTATGACTCCTTTATATTGGATTCACATTAACTTCATATATTTCATAGAACTTCATTCTTAAAAAATGATTAATTGAGTGGTTATTCACTAATTTACATACTTTATTAGTGAGTAGGTGGTGGCTGTTACATAGACCCCCACGAGGGGCACTACCCCTCGACCCCGCTAGGGGCGTTGCCCCCAAACCCCACGAGGGGTGCTGCCCCTCAACCCCATTGGGGGCATTGCCCTCAAACTCCCATTAAATTCATTTGATTTTCTAGGTACTCTCCAAGTCCAAGTTTCCAAGTTTGCCTACAAGCCTTCATCTATAATATTGTCTTGTTCTACCTCTCCCATAGTTTTCACTAGACATGGGAAGAGGAAGATGTAAATATGTAAAATATATTAATGTAGTATTTACTTTCAGTTTTACAAAAATAATTTGCTATTTTCATTTTGTTTCAAACTATCAATATCAACACATTCCACATGAGGATGCCATTTTGTACCCATTTTGGTTTCAAATCAATCAAATACAACTAGACTCAACTTGTTTCTTTTATGTACTCATTTATTGACTCATTGGATGCATCTTATCATTGAATTTTGCAAAAAAAATGCATTTTTAATGAAATTTAAGCAATTTTTTAATTTGCCAAGTTTTTGCCAAGTCGTGTTTTTTGGGCTTGGCGAGTTTTTCAACTATGGTAAGAACTATGATCCATGGATCATGATGAGTGTTGTTTCAAATTTTTGAACTATTGACACCAACAAGTCCGGTTTTCCCTAAATACTATTGGCAGCCATAAAGAAGCTATTAATTACATGGAGGATGCATTTTCCATCTATTGTCTTTGATGAGGTATTTTCCGTTGATACAAGACGGTTTCCAGCCACCACAATCCTGAATTTGGGCAAAATAATGCAGTGTTACAGGCATGATATGGAGAAATTCTCTTGGTTTAATATTCTGTATAAGAGGGTTCCCTTGTTGAGAATATTAAGTGCAAACACTCCAACTCCCTTAGAGCTGTTTGGGAAGAAATTCAGAGCAATCTATGACTATTACTTTTACCTATCAGCACACATATGGTCTGAACAGAACCATCCTTCAAATGGTACAACTTGGGGCATCATGATAATAACTTTTGGGATCCAAGCCATAAAAGAGGTGAGTTTAGTAGTTGACATACATTGGTTAGATTTATTTGGGAAGCTCATTACTAAGAAGGGATTCAAGATAAAGGGAGTTGTGTGTCAAGGCAACTATCTTATTAAGGCAGTCACGAGCACCACATGGATACCTCATGGAGAAGCTCACATAAAAATCAAAGTGGTGCAGCATAAGCATGGTGAGGTAGCATCATACTTGGAAGGTTGTGTAAAAATTGAACCACAAGGAAGGAGGAGAGCAATTGTTGATAACCTCCTACCCCTCAAGGAAAAAAGGAACATACTTGGGACAGCCACAGACCAAATTTTCAGCCTCACTGCTGCTGTCATAATCATCATCAACCCTCATACCACTTCAATACATTTGGTTTTGCAAGGATTTCTAATCATAAGAAGGAAAGGGTCATTATCCATTACTGTTGATAAAAAAAAATTCAGCCTTTGCGATGTTCACACCTTTGTTTTTGGAAAAGGAATATTAGTTTTGCTGCTGTTATATCACTATCAGGTTGTTGGAACAATTGTTATCAGTCATGAACAGCAGCAAGTTGGCTCAATTTAAGGGAAAATCTTCAATGAAAGAAGTTGAAGATGGGTTGCAGCCAAAGGGAATCATCATTGTAGCTACCATGGTACCTAAATGGATAAGATTTCAACTGAATTGTGACTGTCCTAACTAATTTTCAGAGGTGCAACAAGGACATGACGGATTGTTTATTGTTATCATGAGGAAAAGAGTGGGAAGGCATTGGCCTAAGTTATTGCAAAATGAGATTCATGATGATGGCATGTTGGTGCTAAAGTATCCCTGATTACAAAATGCTTCAGAACAAAGAATATTCCATTTGGGTTTGCAGGGTGTTTCTAAACAAATGGTATTCCATTGGACAGGTACCGGACCCAGGATTGATGAGCATCACTCCATGATATGTTACCTTGGCATGAAGCGGGTCATGCCCTTGAGTTATCATGGCTTGAGGACAAGCAATTTGGGGAAGGGACATCTGTCATGTCCCTTTTTCTGCAAATAATCTTGCTATTATTATTATTTAAAATGGTGTTTTTTAATACTAATATTATATAAAATAATAAGAAAATTAATTAATTAATTAATATAAAATATAAAATAAAAATAAAGTTAAAATTTAAGTTTAGAAGTGGCGCTCAAATTGGGGAAGGGACGTCTGTCATGTCCCTTTTTCTGCAAATAATCTTGCTATTATTATTATTTAAAATAGTGTTTTTTAAAACTAATATTATATAAAATAATAAGAAAATTAATTAATTAATATAAAATATAAAATAAAAATAAAGTTAAAATTTAAGTTTAGAAGTGGCGCTCAAACTGGGCCATGGGACCTATTTCAAATAAATAAAGAAATAAATAAAATAATAATAAAATAAAGTGAAATTTTTAAATTTAAAAGTTGGCACCCAATTTTGGGCCTTCGATTCTTTCCACCCAGCTAATATAAGTTGATCAGTGAAGTCTTTTGGAGGACATGAACCAGATTTTGATGAGTTTCCATTTGTGCTGTGCAAGAAGGACGAAACCCCTCAATTGCACCTTCAAGGTTAGGATGAAAAACACTACCTCTGTTCTTGGCAAATCCAAACCAGGGTTTCAAGCTTGGGCCAATATTTGTGATCTAATTTTTATTTTCAGGAGTACAAGCACTGAGGAGGATTGGGAATGTAATCACACACTGCCTTTGCAAGAGTCCATTATCATCCTAAAGTAATCATACCATTTTTGGAGGGAACCAAAGAGGGGATTCTGTAGGGAGCTGATTGAACACAGATTCTGTTCCAGATTGTTGCAGCCTTCATACCACCAGATCTGAGGGAAACTCCACATTAAGGAGGGCGAGCCAACCATTAATTCATATGCTGAGAGAAATTCACCAAAAGGAGACCGAGATTACAATAAGGAAAAGTGCTGCAATTGTTCATTAATTCAATTTGTCTATCCCTGATCCAGCCTGCTAGAAGTTACCAAGCGCAGCTGGCATGACTAAAATTCAGACTCTCCATTCCAGCTTGCTAGAAGTTACCAGGTGCACCTGGCACTAGACTAATTCAGACTCTCCATTCCAGCTTGCTAGAAGTTACCAGGCGCAGCTCGCATTAGACTATAATTCAGACTCTCCATTCTTGGGTCAATTTGCCACTCAGGACAGTCCATGGGCAGAGGAAGAAGAATATAGTAGCTGCTTGCATGCATATGGGGTTGCTGTTCCAAAACTGGACCCAAGCACTGGAATTCTGCAGTCATTTATTTCAGATCTGGGCTTTGTCCTGAGGTCTACAGTCACCCATATTCAGATCTGGGCACTCCTTACACCTCCTAAAAGGAAAACAGGTTGTTTGTGAGTAAAATCAAGCTTCATGTTTGTAGGGTTTAGCCCTGATTTGAATACAATTTGCTGGTAAATGTAAGTTTGACATCACAAACCCTTAGGGTTGCACTCAGACCTGCTTACTGTATGATTGAATCAAACTTGCCATATGTTGTAACAACAAAATATGTTTGCTTTCAGACCTGATCCAGAGCTTGTGAGCTATTAATTCTATCATTGAATGTTGAGTTACTAATCTCCTAACTGAAGGATTATAACAGAATTTATTCTAGCAGTGATAATTATAACAGTCAAGTTATAAGGAAACATTACAGTGACTTGAATTTCAAAGCATGCGATTTAGATTACCATACATTTGGCAGAGGGTGATCATTAAAAAGAACTGATAGGAAAGTTAAAAAATTCTAACACTTATTACAAACTACCATTAAGAACACACTGTTTGTGTTAGCAGGATTCTTCATCTAGTTGGTATATACAATTTCTTCTATTTTGTTGGCAGGATACTGCATGTGCGACTTTTTCTAACAGGCAAATGCATATAACAATAGAGAATACATGAACAACAGTCATGTCCCTATGAATTGTAATGGTTGAGGCATTATATATGCTGTTGTATAATATAAGGCTAGAGAAAATATGAAAAGAGAGAGTAGAGTAGAGAAAAGGAGTTAGAAAGAATCAATCTATGGCAGCTTGTAAAAGATTGTAATAATGAATAAATAGAAGACATCTGTGTAGTATGAAATCTAGTGCCCCTACCCTCCTATTTTTGTTCAATGTATGCTTCACTTCTTTCTATATATTGAAGAAATCTGCCATTACCATGAGCAGCAATTTGCCACTTTCTCACAGACAGCTCTAAGTGTTCGTGCATCGAGACAATGATAAATGTCTGACTTATGTTCTTCATAAATGTATATCCACTGATTGCTGTAATTTTGAAGAAACAAAATAATTATAAAATCAATGTTGCAATATTTTTTCATGATGTATTAATTGCTCCCTCACATTCTGCTAGACTGCACCTAATCAGTTCTAAATAACATTTTTCAAGTTAAAAATGGTAGATATAATTGATAAGTCGATCGCCATTCATTTTATATGTCAAACATATCATTGGCTGCGACATTTTCCCCTTGAGTGCTGTTGATTTTTAATGCCTCTAGGTACTCATTTCAGACCAGCCTTAAATGTGGAATTAAGTTAGCCTCTCATCGAGCTTAACTTTTTCCAGACCAAGTGTTGTTATCAATATTTTGCTACTGGAGATTTCATAAAATGTTGAACCTTTCATGATTACTCTCTGTTTCAAGGACTATAGTTCACCTCATGATAGCTGGGAAATGCTTACTTGTACTGAATTATTAGTTTTAAAAAAGCTTGTAGTTTATAAAACTGTTGACTGATTTGTGGATTGTAAGGATCACACCTGTGACTGGTACAAATCTACCTTAACTTGAAAAGAAATAACATTACAGTAGGCAAACTGCTCATGAGTAACTGCAAAAATGTGAAATGGATAAAAAATCTTACACTAAAGAAGATATCGGATCAAGACAATTGTAGCAACAAATTGCTGTAAACCTCTCAAATAAGGATGATACTGCACTCTCAGAATTTTGATGGTTCTAGTCACAGGATCTTTTACAATTACACAGAGAAGAAATCAACTGTGGGAAAAAACTGACTTAACTCTCAAAGGTAAGGAAGTGTCATTCTTTAAAACTGCTTGTTGCACCCAAGATGTCTGTCACACTTGCAATCGTAAAACACTATATAGCAAGTGGAAAATGTCATAAGAGACTCATCTAAGCTGTAAGTCATAAGCACAGTTACTATTAACAAAAACTGAAAATTCCATCCCTTCAATACTTCTTTCCAATACTTCTCCATCTTGACTCTTAACTTTCAAATTCAGGATCTTGTAACAAAGTGTTCTACCCTTCACTAAGAATATTACCAGCCTGAAAATAGAGTTAATGCAGTTGATGACTAAAATTAACATAACAAAACTCGTATCCTAGAAAGTAGAAACAGCTCAAAAGCACCCTTCTTTTCTCTTTTATCCAAATACTACAGTGGTCATAAAGACACAATATTGGTGTCACAAAACAACTATTCAAAAAAAAAAGTTAATTGGGACAAGCTAAAGTAGTAAGTTAATGGCTCTCATAGCATAGCCCCAAATTCAAATTCCCAGACGTGTTCACATGCAAAATTTCAGTAACACACCACGCTAAAAATGATAGATGCAAGAATTAAGTAACGCACCAGGCTTAAATTAACAAGGCCAGGTGCAAGAACTAATTAACACAACGGGCTTAAATTGACCAGAGCAGGTGCAAGATTTGAGTCATAAACAACGTCTAGTTTTGGGAGGTGTTATCCAGCATTCCGTTCTGGGTGCAGCATGCTTAAACTGATGAACCCTAATGCAAGATGGCATGCTTAACCTGATGTGTCCCGATACAATATTTATGTAATGAACTGCATCCGTTTTTAGACATGAAGTACCAAGTATAAGATTGTGAAGTACCCTAATTGATGAGGCCAGGCGCAAAAGCTGGGTGTCTTTGGTAAAATACACACAATCAATCGGGGTATGTAAACTAAAAATATCCCTCTCCCAGTGTTAAGAAGGTGATTTACTAAGAAAAAACACCAATAAAATCCAAAATCAAAGGAATTTCATTTTGAAGGTAAAGCGATCCCAGATTTCTCTTAGTCCACCCCAAACTCAGTAAATAATTTGAACGACTAGTGTGCATTGAACAAGTATGCCCTAGATGGATGACCAGATCCCAGAATCCCTCGGAAACATGTAATGCACGCAAATTCTCATGTATACACGGGTACTGAATGAATAAATGTATATGAATTCCGGTGTTACAGTTAAAAATCAAGCAGGAAGAAAAGGACCATACCTTGTCCGCGAAAGTGTCGGCGTTTAGATGGATAACGTCAGCCCTAGCTGAGTATATGCCTCCGATTGCAAGGAGGATGAAGCAAAGAAAACACTTGGAGTTCACCATTAGGTATGTATGTGGAGAACACAAAAAAATTAAGCGTTTGGATCTCACCCGCACCGTGTTTAATCTCTTCTGTCAAACTGCTACAATCTGGCGAACCAAAATTCGTATACAAATACATCCGCACTAGAACATAGAAAGAAAATAAATTAAAAAATTCAAGAAATTAATAGAAGCGCCTCTTTGTATCATATGAATCATAAAAGTCTGAGCTTGTAACCTGTATTGGAAAAAGTATCAAAATTATATAATAATAATAAGAATATTTTTGGGGCTATTACCAGATGTTTCATTCACGTGAAAGGGACCCTCCAAACATTGTAGATTTATGATCCATAAATTAGAAAAAGTTATGCCTAATAATTAATTATCGCATATAAATTTTAGTGATGAAGGATTAATCAATTGCATTTTATAATTAAATAATATTATATAGAAGGAAATTGAGAGTAATAAAAATTATAAATTTGAAGTCCGTTCAGGTAGGGAGTTGGCTTGGGTCGTGGGTTTGCTCCCCATAGATCTCGGATTTAACCCCCCGCTCTCGCGGTTGACCGGTGGGCCTATATGCGGGCTATGGCGTCCACCCGCAGGGGGCTAGTCTCGCCCCACCTCGCCCCAGGTACCCAAGGTATGGGTTGTTGGGCCGTTGGGCTGAGTCACGGCGACACCCCTACTGCATAAATAAAAAAAATTATAAATTTAAAAACTCAAGGGTTTATTATGAAGAATTTAAATTTTAGGAGAAAATTTTAGTAAAAATAAAGTAAAATTCTTGTGTATTTATTATCTTTAAAGAACAATTTAATCTTAAAAAAAAATTGGGTGGCTTATCTCACTCCCTAATACCACTAGAACTAAGTTAACCATACACTTTTACTTTTTCACTTTACCTATGATAGTCAATTAACTTATGAACTCTAATAGAATTTAATACAATTTGACTCAAACCCTTCTTCTCTAACTCTAAGGCATTTACACTTGTTTTATAGACACATACAATCCAATCAAGAATCTTAAAGGCCTTCGAAAACCTAGAATAAGAGGAATTTGAAGCATTATTGGGTGTTACTAGTCATTTTAAAACTTGTGACAAAAGTACCACTTCGTGCAATGGAAAATTTGTCACTTTTGTAAAAACCCATCATGGCAATTACATAATTGTTTCCTAAAAAATTTGGTAGTTTTACATATAGGCCTATGATACTTCATTTTTCTTCAAATTTCTAATTTGCAACCTACTCCATTTGCCTTTTGAGTTGTGTTCCTCTTCTCCAACTAATGCAAGAGCATTTCAAGGGTTGAGAATCTTACATCACCCAAAATATTTTTCTATTTTCCTTGTTTGTGTATATTTTTTGTAGGTTTTCAAGTTCTATTTGGAACTTATGTATATACACTTCAATCTATTTATTTTTTCTACCCTAAGGAAGTGCATGTAATAATGTGAGGTTAGTTGGTTGAGGACTTGTTGGTGCATGAAGTTTAGATGGATGGGAGGAGTGTTAAGACAACCATGGCACCACTTGAGAGTGCACTCATCATTAGGGGATAACATCCATCAATACAAAATGTTCTACAATTTGTAATACTTTAGTATAGATTGGTGTGAGACGTGCATCCTCTCAATTGTTCTCCTTTATCCTTCTTCCAAACACTTCTCTAGCATGTGAGAAAGTTGGGACCCATCATGAACCTTTGGAAAAGTAGCATGTTGCATAATTCAAGAAAGAAAATACATTTAACCTAGTTAACCAATGAGAAGGATGACCTCACTTGGTAAATTGGCAAGGTATTTGTTGTAATATGGGTTGTACATGGAATTTCATCCCTCTTAATCAAGATTAGGTGACAAGTATTATACAAAAAGGTCATCTATATATACATGAAGCTATTAGTCTAATGAAGATAGTATTTAACAAAGATATTTAGCTAGAGAAAGAGAGTGAGTTGAAGCGAGATCAAGAGGAAGTCTATAATTCATATGTAGGCTATGAGAGTGTTGTAAGGCTTAAAAGCTTGAATGTATAGATGAGTGGCTTGATGTAATTCTAAAGATCAATAAAAGATCATTTCTAAGCATTGAATATATTGGTGCTCCAAATTATATCTTGCAATCCTAAAGAATGTACCTAATACCTAAACCTAAGTACATATGTTGGTTTAGACTAACAAGGCAAGTGTAACATGCCCATTGTTCTACCCATTGATTTTTACTATGTTTTACCCACATGTGAACATTTTATGAATACCAACATTTAGCAGTAATTTTTTTTTTTTCTAATTCAATAATAAGATGCAAATTTGAAATAATCCCATTTTAGACTTTCCCATTGCATTTACAAAGAAATATTACAAACTCCCAAGTAATGATTTCATATTACATAATCCCACGATAACATCTTTCAATTTACAATTTTCAATAAAGATAGAGAAACATGATTGCATACATAGCTTCCATGAGCTTAATGATATAGACATGCAAATAGAATATAATGATTCATATGTCCCCAATATTGGTGCATACCTCCTAGATGTCCCCATTACTAGTGCATACATTCTAGGTGTCCCCAAAACTGGTGCTTACATCCTCAAATCATGGTCGCTCACTATATGAGGGAGAGCATCACTCAAGTGCTTTTCTGCCAACTACGGACTTATTGCGGTCCCCTGCACATCTACCTAACTGGTAAGATGGCCCTACCCTTCGACAAAGAGATTGGTCTGGTAACCTCATAATACTAGCCTTCTTGAGCATATGGTGGTGTGTCCTACATATCTAGAGCTACCATACATTGGCTACAACCTACATGTATGACGTTCTCTACCTAGTATGCAACCTTGGATCACAGTGAACTGACAGTGTAAACACTGGCTACTTACACTACTCTGGCCAAAGAATTCAACACCCAATACTTCGAGTGTAGGTTGTACGTTCACCCACCCTTAGCTCGATTTGGTATTTGACCATTCATACTCTTCAATCACAACATGTATTCAGTCTAAAAGGTAATGACATAACAAACTGACTAACTAGGTTACTCCCTTTCCCATGGATTATTCTAACCCCAGGAATAACCAAGATAACCATACATGGACTCATACTAAGTGACCAACTAGGTTACTCCCTTTCCCATGGATTATCCTAACCCCGGGAACAACCAAGTTAACCACCCATGTTCAAACTGACATTTCCATTAAAGTACTTCAAGACAATAACATATCTCATACTTCACAATTCATGCAACATACATATAGTCTTGACAAACTAAGTATAGTTATAATAGCAACATAACCACACAAATTTCAATATAGAGTATATATGCATATGTCAATCAAAAGGGTTTCACCAAAACAAGACTCTACCAAGAATCATGCAAGCTTATTCAAAACAAGAAATAAACTAAGATCGTTCAAGCAAGCTTAACATGCATTTAAATCATCATTTCCACAAAAAATGGCATTCATAGACAAATAACATTTGAACATAAAAAAGAATAGAGTAATAAAAATCAGCATGCTTGGATTATAGCTCCAAATGAAAATATTGCCTCCCAAGCTCTACTTTCGTAGTCACGCTTGTTGCTCCTTCTAAGCTCAACCTATCTTCAATTCTATCCTCTCACAAAACTCTCAACAAATGCAAATCCACAAAACAAACTCTCTTTCTCACTAAAGCTCTCAAAAAAACACTTGCACAAAAAACTATAGCAGAATTACGAATGAAGAAATTAGAATGAATGAGTGTAGCAAAAGGTAGAGAACTTGCCTCTATTTATACTTAAATCTAAGCAACTCAATCCTACAAACAAGCTACTAAATCTACCACCTTTTCTCTCCTTTCTACTGTTACTCATTTTGTTTCTTGTCAGATAGAGTGAGCTAAAAGTGTATGCAAACTAAAAATGGAGTGCATTTCATATCAATCTTCCCTATATTGCATTCAGATCTATAAACATAAGAATCAAAGAGATTACATCTTTTACTAATAGATTGTTGCATTTATACAGGTGCATACAATATTGAAAAGATTTACACAAATATTGTTGAAAGAAAATCTTTATTGATTCAAGAGTTCAAATCTATCTCACACAAGCCGTGAGATATAGCTCGTCCAATGGAAATAAAGTACATTATATACACAAATGGATTGAAAGAATGAAAAATGCATATATAGGGGAATAGGCCAGTCATTGCCTAATGACTGGTTAGAGTCTATTATTCTGCTTGGTCTTTTGCTCCAGGTTGCTTTGCGTCCTCTATAGCTCCCTGCTTCCATGTCCTGCATCTGAAAGAGTTGCAATGAGGTTAGAGTAGAGCTCTAAGCAATAACGGTCTCTAACACTACATATACATCCACCCACCAGTGTATAGATTGCCCTTTACATGCATTAAACAAGCAATAAGCTATTCAGGTCCAAAGAAAAGAGAGAAAAGAAATTATCAAGCCTCCAGACATATGCATCTGTTTTTTCTAACTGTTTGTTTCATGTGCAGATACAAGGAAATTAATGTTCTTGTTTTATCAAGTTTCAGCACGTGGGATGAAACGTGGCTCCCACAAGGGTTGAGCCCGGCGTGCTATGTTGATTTGCTTTTAAGGGTATGCTGAGATCATTCATCAGACGAATCATTCCTCAATGGTCCACACAAATAAGTAATTATCATTTATGGCAGTGAACAAATGGTCACTGTCATAAGTGATATTTAATTATTCATGAGGATCATATAGTAGGAAAATCAAATGTCAATATTAAGGGAATGTATTAGGAAATGTTGAATAAGATGTAGGAAATATTCAAGAACGAGAGGTGATTTCTAGTTCAAAATGCTTGATTGAAAGAAATAGAGAATTCCAAAGTCAATATGTTTTCAGCAAGGCACAGAGTGATCATAAGCAAAACAAAGAGAAACAACAGGGCATATATGACAACATTGTCAGCAAAGCTTTAAGGAACAACTTGTTCATTTTTGTACTCATTAATCATGAAGTGAGTTGCAGTCATCTCTTTCAGGTACTTTCCCATTGGCACAGTAAATAAAATTCACATAAGATCATAATAGTTAAATGGCATGAGAAGGTCAATATGACGAAGTGATGATCATGAGAGTTTTTGATAGCACTATGATGTTTTAACAACATGAATGAAACATTTGAAATTTAAAAAGAAACTACTACAAAATGTTAATAGATTGCTACAACTCTCAATTATACAACCATTTTTACCAAGATATGGGCAGGTTTACACCCATAGCAACAATACACATGGTTTACTGGGTCATTGCATTATTTGAGGAGTTTTTTTAAGGAAAGTGGAAGTTTTAACAAAAGTTTTTGAAAAATACTAAAGTGCAGAACATAGTACAAATACAGTGATCATTGTCTGCAAATTCAAACTCAACATCAATGAGGAGGTAGTAGCTTTTACATAAGGTATATTGCAAAAAAAATTGTAATAGAAGTGAATGTAAACACCAAAATGTTGAGGCAAGAGATGTTAAAGTCATGGTTGTTTTACATGGACTCGGGTAGTTTTACTCTGTTCATCAAGAGAAAGTTTAGTTATTGTTACAAGAAAGAAGCAAAGTTGTGTGCTTATAACATCCATGGAATCAGTTTTGGAGAAGTAAGAAAAACAGTTCTAAGCTAATGTTACAATGGAGGGAAACAACAATTTGAAGTGCTTATGAATCTTGTTTGAGAAGAACAAGGCATGAATAAACAAACTCAAAAGAGGCAGAATACAATCATGATATATGTTTGTTTTGGGACAGTCCCTGTTGTATGGAGTACATGGATAAAATAGCTACTGCAAAGATGGTATGATTGGTGATCTTCATCTCCTCTTATTACCAGCTCTTGTCATAATGCATCAGCAAGAAGATGTTGAGGAAAAATGGTAGGGTTCAAGCTTTGCAAAACCAGAACGCAGTGACAAGGGGTGTAGTGTTCTCCACAGTCATAGTATGGGGATTATGACATTTTCCATGAGGAAAATGTGGACAATATGAGAGATTGGCCTAAGACTTCAATTAATCAATGACAGTTCTTAAACCTCAAAAGCTATAGAAAGCAACAACTAGCAAACACTCGTATAATGTCTCCTATTCTTTCATTTCTACCTAGAAAGTGTAGTACATAAGCAATTTTGAGTGAGGAAAACCCGCGGGTTTCCATATTCAAATCCCTGTAGTAGGGCAATACAATGGCCGCAGTAATATTTATATGAAACAGAGCAAAATTTTGGCTAAAATAAATTATTCAAGGCAAAATAGGAGAAAACCACTTAAGCTTCTTAAAGTAATCTGTGCTCTTTCACAATGCAAAGCAAAATAGTGGAGTAACAGTGGTTTCTAAAGCCATTTCAAAGAGAGATCACCATATATCTGTAGAAAATCACAAAGAAAAACGCGGGTTTGTTCTAAATAAACTTCCAAGCTTTCAAGTAAAGCCACAGTGCAATAACAGTGATTTTAAATTTTTTAAAAGGGCTAATGGAGCTTGGTTCAAATATATTTCAACAAAAAGAGCTATCAAATTTACAAAAAAATAGCTTAAGAATGCTCACCTTGCCGTGGCATGCCTAAAACTCCAGGATAAAGACACTGTCATGAGAAACTCCGCCATGTTTTATCCAGAAAACTCACTGAGAGATCTCTCACAGAGCTTCAAACCCTAGGTCGATAGCAAAATTCCTTGAGAAGCTTCTACATTTTTCAAAATAAAAAATGAAAAGAAGTTTTGGGTTTTGTTTTAGGGTTTCTAACCCTATTTCCACTGCCTTAGCTAAATTGAATTTTGGTGGCATTTTATTCAAAATGTGTTATGACTAATCAAAACCGTGGCCCTTGTATATTTGCCAATTTTGCTAAGTGTTAGCTACACCTATGCATTCGACCTAGTAAGTCCCTTTGGACTTAGGCACTTTGAATATAGAGTTTTTGTGGAATATAAATGCCACCTTGTGTTGTAGTTTTTTGTTTTGCATTCATATTTATGCGTAACAAATGGAATTAAGGTGTTTTATAAGCCTTTATTCCTTATTGTTATGCAAACAGTGAGGTGATCAATTTAGGAGAAATTATAGGGTTTTGTTTTGACTTGTCATCAGTTTGTTGAGGGTTTTTAGGAATTGTTCCTCTTTTGGTGGCTTTTGAGGAGAGAACAAAATAGAGGGAATATAGGGGAAGTTTTTAGTTTGGAGACATGTTCCCACATTTGCAGGAGTCTTTAATACACTTTGTTGGTTGCTTTGCTTACCTTGAGTTTTGGTTTGACCAAAACCTTATTCCTCACATGTTGGAGGTGATATTCGAGGAATCTAGAACCTTTATTCTAGGCTTTTCTAGGGCATCCGACCCCAAGGTGGTTACTAGCTCCTAATTTGGTCCAACCACTTGGTTTGTGATATATTCACTTTGTAACTCATTTTTTAGTTCAGTTCATATTGGTAGATTTTCTGGGAGATAGTTTTCATCACATATTTTCTCTTCTTTTCCTCTGTAACTCATTCAATCATGCAAACTGTGAGTACCTTTGAAGTTTAATAGCATTGATACACTTTTACCTTCTCATCACTTATTCTGCTTGTGTACATGTCATTGAGATTGATCAATATACTTGTGAAAATTTGTGCTTTTCCCTGTATTTTGTTTCATCAAAAGTATTTGTTTTGCAAGAAAGTATCAGTTTACAGGTTATGAATTGTGTGAGTAATGCAAGGATTCAAGTTATGAAATGTGTTCTTTTTCTTTCTTGAGTCTTGTATAAGCACCTTCTCATAAAACACTTATGTAATTGATATACAAAGATGAGTTGTGTAAATTTTCTATCAATCTATTAACTGAAAGTGTAACAGAATCAAGTTTGCATGCTTTTAGTCAGTTTGGGTATTTCACCATAGGATCAGAGTTTTAGCTTCGTTTCAGTATTGCAATTTTTTATACCTTTTCCTCAGAAAGACAAGTAGTTTTAGGTTAAATCAATAAGAGTCAGCTTTCTCTGGAGGTACTTTTCTGTCATAGGGTCACCCACATCCTTAGAAAAGTTCCCATGTTACTCATGATTAGTTGTGTTTAATCTCAACCCGGTTGCAAATCATAAGAGCTAACAGTTTTTGGCACACCTGATGGGACTATCGAATCAGACAATTCAAAGAAAAATATATATATTATTGGTTCTGATATGCTGCCAGCATTTTCAAGCCTTTAAGAGGCAGGTTCTAGCATATCTAGCAACTTCCACTATGGGTAAAGTTTAAAACTAGTGTTGTGAAACTTTACATGAAAAGGATTTAGACAAGAAGTTCATAATCCTTTGAATATTTGCAGTTGTCTCCACCTAGAAGGTAGAGTAGGTTTGTTAAAATAGTGTCCATTTCAAAGAGGGTTCAATCAACCCCACCAAGTTTCAGACCAATTTCTAAAGCTAGTTTTGTTGTAGTTACAACCTCTATTCTTGTTGTTTCAGTTTAGGTCAATCAACCTCCAGTTGTGCAAATGACTAGAAATCAGCCTTTTGTGCCATTCAATGGAGGCAGTCCATTAAAATCGGCCCAACATGATGATATCCCTGTAGCAGCCTTGAAGAGCTTGACATTTTTCATAGGAGAAGATCAAACAACTCTTATTGAACATATCAGAGATGTGGCATCCCTTTGTGGGGCTCACGATATAACCCAAGAGAATGTAGCTGTCAGATTGCTTGCAACTTCCTTTAAGGGAAAAGCATTACAATGGTTTAGAGGTCTGCAAGTTGGATCAATTGCAACTTGGGATGAATTAGGGGACAAGCTGCATAAGCAGTTTCAAGACAAATATGATCATTTGTCACTGGTTGAGCAATTAACAACTATAAAAAGAGCTCCTCAAGAGAAAATGTCAGATTTTAACTTCAGATTTCAGAAAACTTGGGATAGAATCCCAGCTACTATATGGCCTTCTCCTGAGCATGCCTTTTTGTATTATTTGAAAGCCATAAATAGTGAGATAGCAATTATGACACAATAAATGGGGGGTGTCTCTACCAGATGCTTATGAGGTAGCAATAAGGGTAGAAAACTATTTAATCCAGGTAGGTAAGATTGCCCCTAGGCCACCAATGCCAATATTTCCTGAGATACACCCTAGTATGCCACCTCAAATGCCACCTTTTACACCTTTTCTAGTTGTTCTAGTATCATCAACTGTTGTTCCAACTGTTGCAAGTCAAGAAAATGCCACTACAAGCTCATCTCAGGAGCTTCAAGAGATTAAGAGTCTGTTGCAAACCTTTGGTGATAAACTGGTGAACTTAGAAAAACAACAGTCATACAATAGACCTTACCAACAACAAAATCAAGTTGCAAATCAGCCTTATCAGGGTCAGGAGTATCAAGGCAATAGACAACCTTATCAAGGCAATTTTTAGGGCCCAAGACAAAATATTAACCCAAGGCCTTTTCAAGTTTATAATCCTGCTCCTATTAACGCAGCCAAGGACATTATCCTTGTTCAAAATAACTTGGTTGCAGATTATGAATGGTGTTATCCTTGCAACCAGCCTCATAATCAGGCCACTTGTTCAAATGGAATTATCAATCAAGCCTTGATGGTGCAGAGTGTTTAAAATTCACAACATAATGCACCTAATGATGGAACCTTGTAGCAGCAAGACCAGTCTTCAAGTGAAGCTACTCTTCTAAACTGGCAAGGAGAAGAGTTTTGTGGAGTTAATGCAAATGATTCTCTAGTTGCTACAAACACAAGAGCAAAGAAGAGAGCCTTTGAACTTGAGCAGGCAGCTGATAAAGGAAAAGTTGTAACTATAGAACCATCTACATCACAAGTGCCTTGCATTTTGTAGAGGACTCCACAAGTAGTTGCTAAAAAGCAACCCCACTTGCAAACTGAGCCTGTTGTTGCAAGAGTACAAGATAACATAAATTTTGCAGTGCCTTTCAATATTGTTGAAAATATGAAAAAGATGAATATCACAATGTCTATGTGGGATTCTTTGGCAATGCCAGGTCAAAAGGAGTTGTTATAGTCTGCCTTGACAAAAAAAGTAGTGATTAATGAACCTTCAATCGATACAGTTAAGGTTGTTTTCACAAATGAATAGAAAGATAATGATATACAACAAAATAAACAGCCAGGAAAAGAGTCTGGAAAGGGTGTTAAGCCTCCTCCTTGCTATGTGACATTGATTGTAGGAGTTAAACTAGTACATAACTGCATGGCTGATAGTGGAGCTAGTAGTTCAATCATGCCAAAGAAGATTGCAGACCAGTTAGGACTGAAATATTAGCCCCTTGAGAAAGGAGTGCTTCAGCTATACGGTACAACAATCAACACTGTGGGTGTTATCAAAGATTTGGGACTCACATTACATGCCTATCTGAACTTTTCTATTCCTCAAGATGTTTTCATTATTGACTTACCTCCTTTCTTTGACCTGTGTTTATCAAGGGACTTCACTGCAAAGATTGGAGGTTATTTATCATTTGATTGGTCCCATATGCTCTTCAGGACCAAATATGGAACAAAAGTAACAATTAAATCTAAGTCATTGGCAAAGGATCACATTGTGCCTTATGTGCCAAGCGCAGTTAATGTTAACTGTGTTGTTTTTGAAGATAGTGAGCTTGCTGCAGCTCAGGAATTGCTAGTTGAATGTATACCAGAGGTGTTACTAAATGAGTGGGCAGCATAAAACATAGTAGACAATCCAAATGAACTTATTCAAGAAGTTGGATTGGGTATTTATGTACTTCATGAACCTGAAACAGAGATGCCAAACCTTGAAAAGAAGGCAGAACTGCAATTACCATAGCAAAATGAGTTGTGGCAGATGTACTTTGATGGCTCTAGGAGTAGAAATGGAGTTGGTGGGGGTGCAATGTTAATCTCTCCACAGGGTGATAGATATTATGCTGCATTCAGATTTGCTTTTTCTTGTTCCAACAATGTTGTTGAGTATGAAGGACTAATTCAAAGTTTAGAATGGGCAAGGAGAAGAGGAATCAATTGCTTACAAGTGTTTGGGGATAGTGAACTAATTGTTAATCAGGTGAGAGGGTTAAATGTAACAAAAAATGACACCTTGAAATCTTATAAACATAGGGTATGGGATATGATTGAGTTTGATGCCTTTAATTTGATTTCAATCCCTAGGAGTTAGAATAAACATGTAGACAGATTGGCTATAATTGGTGCACAATTTGACATACCTAATGAGATCAGAAAAGAAAAGGTACAACCACATGTTAAGATAGTTGTTAGGCTCTCTATCCCAGATAACAATATTAATTGGCAGGTCTTTGAAAGTGATGAGCAAATTCTAAGTTTTATGCTTAAAGAGGATCGGTTTTCTATTATAAATTAGGAAAAGCTAAAACAACAATATGGGGATCAAATTATTTAGCTTAAGTCAAATAAGTTACCTAGAGGTTTGGTTGCACTAGAATCTATTTTCAGTTTTGATGATCAATTGAAAAAGAATAAAACCAACATACAGATTAAAGAAGACCATTATGAAGAGTTGGAAATCTTTAAAGGTAAACTTCTTAAGATAGGAAAATTTTGTTCAACTGAAGATAGGAAAGACTTCATTGCTTTATGTCAAGAATTCCAAGATGTCTTTTCTTGGGATTGTTTTGATTTAAAAGGGTTTGATCCTAGGATTGCTCAACACACAATAGAATTAGAGCCCGATGCTAAGCCTGTTAGGAAAAAGTAGAGACCTTTGAACCCCAAGATTGAACCTTTAATGATTAAGGAATTGACTACGCTTATTGAGGGTGGAATTATTTTTCCAATTAAGCACACCTCCTTGGTCTCTAACCTGGTTTCGATTAAAAAGAAAAATGGTGAAATCAGGTTATAGATTTCAGAGATCTCAACAGAGCATCTCTAAAAGACCATTATCCATTACCTTCTATGGAGTAGATCCTCCAAGTGGTTGTTGGTTCAGAGAGATTTTCTTTGCTTGATGGATACTCTGGTTATAACCAGGTATTGGTCAAAGAAGAGGACCAATACAAGACTGCCTTTACAACAAAATGGGGCACTATGGCCTACAAGAGAATGCCTTTTGGCTTGTCCAATGCTGGAGCCACTTTTCAAAGGGCTATGGACATGGATTTCCAAGGCTTAATCAATAAAATAGTGCTGATATATCTAGATGATATCACCGTATTCTTAAAAAATGTTGATGAGCATTTGTTGCATTTAAAATAGGTGTTTGAAAGGTGCAGGGAATATGGAATATCCCTTAATCCCAAGAAAATTATTTTCGTTGTTCATGAGGGTAAGTTGTTAGGACACGCAGTGTCAAAACTAGGAATTTCCATTGACCCTGAGAGAGTCAAAGCTAATATGGAGCTGCCTTTGCCCAATCACAAGAAAGGGATGCAAAGTTTCTTAGGCAAAATTAACTTTTTGAGGAGACTTATTCCTGATGTTGCAAACCTTTTACAACCCTTGACTGCTATGTTAAGAAAGAATGTAGTTTTCAGTTGGACTAGAGAGGCAAAACACAATTTTGAAGCCATTAAAGAGGCTTTAGCATTAGCTCCCACACTGGTAAATCCAAACTTCACTAAAGATTTTATCCTGTATGCATTTGACAGTATTGATTCTATTTCAACAATACTCGTTTAGCAAAATAATGAAGGCTTAGAGCAGCCCATTGCATTCTTCAGTCAAGTGTTGGCTGATTATGAGCAGAGATATTCATTTGTAGAGAAACATGTTCTAGCTGCTATAAGAAGCCTCAAGAAATTTAGACCATTGATTTCTAACAATAAGATTCACTTAATGGTGGCACATCCAAGCGTGAAATAATTCTTGCTCAGTAGGGATCTTAATGAAAAAAGAGCTGGATGGATCACTAAAGTCA
Organism: Sequoia sempervirens; assembly: GCA_007258455.2. Taxonomy (NCBI): domain Eukaryota; kingdom Viridiplantae; phylum Streptophyta; class Pinopsida; order Cupressales; family Cupressaceae; genus Sequoia; species Sequoia sempervirens. The sequence continues at coordinate 322,403,304 of VDFB02271358.1, read as the reverse complement.
TGGAGTTTGATGTAGATATCAAGATCACAAAGTTAGTAAGAGGAAAGGGACTCTGTGAATAACTTGCTTCAACATCAAAAAATCATCAAAAAATAGAGACAAAAGTTGTTTTAGTTACTGATGATCAAGATTAGAATGTTGCACCTGCATTAGCAACAAGCTGGGTTCAGGATATGATTAATTTTTTGCAAACTGGAGAATGTCCACCAGGCTTAGACAGAGCCAAGAGGAGATATTTTAGGTTACAATCCATTCCATATGTTCTGATTGATAATGTTTTATTCAGGAAGGACCTTAATGGTGTTTTCCTAAGGCGTATTGATCGTAATCAAATTGAGAAAGTGCTTCACGAGTTCCATGATGGAACTGTAGGGGGTCATTTTTCCCCAAAAATAGCAACATGGAAGATTATGAGGCCTGGTTATTACTGGCCAACCATGTTTAAGGATGCCCATGCATGGGCCAGAAGGTGTGTGAAATGTGCAATATTTTCTAGAAAAGAAAGGTTGCCAACACTACCCTTGTAGCCAATTCAAGTGGAACAACCCTTCATGAAATGGGGCATTGACTTCATTGGACCCATAAACCCACCTTCCAGTGCTAGGCACAAGTGGGTACTCACTGCTACAAATTATTTTACAATATGGACTAAGGCAGTAGCCTTGAAAGAAGCTAATGAGTCCTCTATGTTGAACTTTTATGATGACATAATAACCAGGTTTGGAGTTCCAGACTCCATCATTTCAGATAATGCCTTGGAATTTGTGGGAATTAAAGTGGTTGATTGGGTAGTAAAAAATGGTATATATTTGAACACTTCATCAAATTATTACCCCCAAGGTAATGGTTTGGCTGAAAGCACAAACAAGAACTTAATCAGAATCATTAAATGAATGATGGAAGATAACAGGAGAGCTTGGCACACCAAGCTGAAATTTGCCTTATGGGCAGATAGGATAACTCCCAAAAGGTCTATCAAGAATTCTCCATATGTGTTGGTTTATGGTAAGGAAGCCATACTGCCTAATTTGTAGAGATGCCAACTCTTGATATGATGCATTAGTTGGAAATGTGCGAGGAACAAGACCCCTTAGCAGTCAGATTTGCTAAACTCATGGAGCTAGAAGAGACTAGAGACAAAGCCATGAAGTCCTTGGAGTATCATCAACTCCAAACCAAAAGATTTTTTGATAAAAGGACAACTGCTAGAGTTTTTAGAGAAGGTGACATTGTACTCAAACGGGATGAGCTGAAAAGCAGGCCAGGAAAGCATACAAAGTTTGACAGCTTCTGGAGTGGCCCATTTGTCATTACAGAGTGCAAGGAGCACAATGCATTCCAGTTGTCCAAGATGAATGGAGAGATTCTGCCTATCCCAGTCAATGAGATACACCTCAAGCGTTGCTTTGAGGTTTGATCTATATCATTTCTGCTAGTTTAGCATTTTATGCTTTCAATAAGTGTTGTTTCACCTTAGATTAGATGTTGTTTCTAGTTTACCTAAGTGCTTTTTAGCACAGTTAGTTAGTTTTCTATTGTTGTTTTGGTTTTCGATAAATTCCAGTTTATTCTGAGTCATCATGATTGAGTTACAACATTGAGTCAAGTTGTTTCCAGATCTAATCTAAGTTTCTGAGTGACCTCGTGCCCAATGGATAGTCTAGGCAACTGGTCTTAGTGTTTAGCAAGCAAACATGCAACAGATGTTGCCAAAAATGTTACTCATTTTATTTCTTGTCAAATTGAGTGAGTTAAAAGTGTATGCAAATTGAAAATGAAGTGCATTTCATATCAATCTTCCCTATATTGCATTTAGATGTATAAACATAAGAATCAAAGAGATTACATCTTTTACTAATAGATTGTTGCATTTATACAGGTGCATACAATATTGAAAAGATTTACACAAATATTGTTGAAAGAAAATCTTTATTGATTCAAGAGTTCAAATCTATCTCACACAAGCCGTGAGATATAGCTTGTCCAATGGAAATAAAGTACAATATATACACAAATAGATTGAAAGAATGAAAAATGCATATATAGGGGAATAGGCCAGTCATTACCTGATGACTGGTCAGAGTCTGTTGTTCTGCTTGGTCTTTTGCTCCATGTTGCTTTGCGTCCTCTATAGCTCCCTGCTTCCATGTCCTGCATATGAAAGAGTTGCAATGAGGTTAGAGTAGATCTCTTAGCAATAACGGTCTCTAACACTACATATACATCCACCCACCAGTGTATAGATTTCCCTTTACATGCATTAAACAAGCAATAAGTTGTTCAGGTCCAAAAAAAAGAGAGAAAAGAAATTATCAAGCGTCCAGGCATATGCATATGTTTTTTCTAACTGTTTGTTTCATGTGCAGATATAGGAAAATTAATGTTCTTATTTTATCAAGTTTCAGCATGTGAGACGAAGCGTGGCTCCCATAAGGGTTGAGCTTGGCGTGCTATGTTGATTTGCTTTTAATGGTATGTTGAGATCATTCATCAGATGAATCATTCCTCAATGGTCCACACAAATAAGTAATTATCATTTATGGCAGTGAACAAATGGTCACTGTCATAAGTGATATTTAATTATTCATGAGGATCATATAGTATGAAAATCAAATGTCAATATTAAGGGAATGTATTAGGAAATGCTGAATAAGATGCAAGAAATATTCAAGAATGAGAGGTGATTTCTAGTTCAAAATGCTTGATTGAAAGAAACAAAGAACTCCAAAGTTAATATGTTTTCAGGAAGGAACAGAGTGATCATAAGCAAAATAAAGAGAAACAACAGGGCATATATGACAACATTGTCATCAAAGCTTTAAGGAACAACTTGTTCATTTTTGTACTCATTAATCATGAAGTGAGTTCCAATCATCTCTTTCAGGTACTTGCCCATTGGCACAATAAATAAAATTATCATAAGATTAGAACAGTTAAATGGCATGACAAGGTCAATATGACCAAGTGAAAATCATGAGAGTTTTTGCTAGCACTATGATGTTTTAAAAACATGAATGAAACATTTGAAATTTAAAAAGCAACTACTACATAATGTTAATAGATTGCTACAACTCTCAATTATATAACCATTTTTACCAAGATATGGGCAGGTTTACACCTGTAGCAACAATTCACATGGTTTACTGGGTCATTGCATTATTTGAGAAGGAGTTTTTTTAAAGAAAGTGGAAGTTTTAACAAAAGTTTTTGCAAAATACTAAAGTGCATAACATAGTACAAATACAGTGATCATTGTCTGCAAATTCAAACTCAACATCAATGAGGAGGTAGTAGCTTTTACATAAGGTATATTGCAAAAAAAATTGTAATAGAAGTGAATGTAAACACCAAAATGTTGAGGCAAGAGATGTTAAAGTAATGGTTGTTTTACATGGACTCGGGTAGTTTTACTTTGTTCATCAAGAGAAAGTTTAGTTACTGTTACAAGAAAGAAGCAAAGTTGTGTGCTTATAACATCCATGGAATCAGTTTTGGAGAAGTAAGAAAAAAAGTTCTAAGCTAATGTTACAATGGAGGGAAACAACAATTTGAAGTGCTTATGAATTTTGTTTGAGAAGAACAAGGCATGAATAAGTAAACTCAAAAGAGGCGGAATACAATCATGATATATGTTTGTTTTGGGACAGTCCCTGTTGTATGGAGTACAGGGATCAAATAGCTACTATAGAGATGGTATGATTGGTGATCTTCATCTCCTCCTACTACCAGCTCTTGTCATAATGCATCAACAGGAAGATGTTGAGGAAAAATGGCAGGGTTCAAGCTTTGCAAAAACAAAACGCGGTGACAAGGGGTGCAGTGTTTTGCACAGTCATAGTTTGGGGGTTATGACATTTGCCATGAGGAAAATGTGGACAATATGAGAGATTGGCTAGAGACTTCAATTATTCAATGATAGTTCTTAAACCTCAAAATCTATAGAAAGCAACAACTAGCAAACACTCATATACTGCCTCCTATTCTTTCATTTCTACCTAGAAAGCGTAGTACAAAAGCAATTTTGAGTGAGGGAAATCCATGGGTTTCCATAGTCAAAACCCTGTAGTAGGGCAATACAACAACCACAGTAATATTTATATGAAACAGAGCAAAGTTTTGGCTATCATAAATTATTCAAGGAAAAATAGGAGAAACCCGCTTAAGCTTCTTAAAGTAATTTGTGCTCTTTCACAATGCAAAGCAAAATAGTGGAGTAACAGTGGTTTCTAAAGCCATTTCAAAGAGAGATCACCATATATCTGTAGAAAATCACAAAGAAAAACGTGGGTTTCTTCTAAATAAACTTCCAAGCTTTCAAGTAAAGCCATAGTGCAATAACAATGATTTTAAATTTTTTAAAAGAGCTAATGGAGCTCGGTTCGAATATATTTCAACAAAAAGAGCTATCAAATTTATAGAAAAATAGCTTAAGAATGCTCACCTTATTGTGGCATGCCCGAAACTCTAGGATAAAAACATTGTCATGAGAAAGTCCGCCATGTTTTCTCCAGAAAACTCACTGAGAGATCTCTCACAGAGCTTCAAACCCCAGGTCGGCAAAAAAATTCCTTGAGAAGATTCTATATTTTGCAAAATGAAAAATGAAAAGAAATTTCGGGTTTTGTTTTAGGGTTTCTAACCCTATTTCCACCGCCTTAGCTAAATTGAATTTTGGTGGCATTTTATTCAAAATGTGTTATGACTAATCAAAACCGTGGCCCTTGTATATTTGCCAATTTTGCTAAGTGTTACCTACACCTATGCATTCGACCTAGTAAGTCCCTTTGGACTTAGGCACTTTGAATATAGAGGTTTTTGTGGAAGATAAATGCCACCTTGTGTTGTAGTTTTTTTTGTTTTGCATTCATATTTATGTGTAACAAATGGAATTAAGGTATTTTATAAGCCTTTATTCCTTATTGTTATGCAAACAGTGAGGTGATCAATTTAGGAGAAATTATAGGATTTTGCTTTGACTTGTCATCAGTTTGTTGAGGGTTTTTAGGCATTGTTCCTCTTTTGGTGGCTTTTGAGGAGAGAACAAAATAGAGGGAATATAGGGGAGGTTTTTAGTTTGGAGACATGTTCCCACATTTGCAAGAGTCTTTAATGCACTTTGTTGGTTGCTTTGCTTACCTTGAGTTTTGGTTTGACCAAAACCTTATTCCTCACATGTTGGAGGTGATATTCGAGGAATCTAGAACCTTTATTCTAGGCTTTTCTAGGGCATCCGACCCCAAGGTGGTTACTAGCTCCTAATTTGGTCCAACCACTTGGTTTGTGATATATTCACTTTGTAACTCATTTTTTAGTTCAGTTCATATTGGTAGATTTTCTGGGAGATAGTTTTCATCACATATTTTCTCTTCTTTTCCTCTGTAACTCATTCAATCATGCAAACTGTGAGTACCTTTGAAGTTTAATAGCATTGATACACTTTTACCTTCTCATCACTTATTCTGCTTGTGTACATGTCATTGAGATTGATCAATATACTTGTGAAAATTTGTGCTTTTCCCTGTATTTTGTTTCATCAAAAGTACTGCTTTGCAAGAAACTATCAGTTTACAGGTTATGAGTTGTGTGAGCAATGCAAGGATTCAAGTTATGAAATGTGTTCTTTTTCTTTCTTGAGTCTTGTATAAGCACCTTCTTATTAAACACTTATGTAATTGATATACAAAGATGAGTTGTGTAAATTTTCTATCAATCTATTAATTGAAAGTGTAACAGAATCAAGTTTGCATGGTTTTAGTCGGTTTGGGTATTTCACCATAGGATCAGAGTTTTAGTTTTGTTTCAGTATTGCAATTTTTTTTACCTTTTCCTCAGAAAGACAAGTAGTTTTAGGTTAAATCAATAAGAGCCAACTTTCTCCAGAGGTACTTTTCTGTCATAGGGTCACCCATAGCCCTATAAAAGTTCCCATGTTACTCATGATTGGCTGTGTTTAATCTCAACCCAGGTGCAAATCATAAGAGCTAACATCTACCACCACTTCAATAACAAAGTAATAATGCATTGACTCAACCATTTAAAATGAAATGTGGGTGCTTAAAACTCATAATTTTTAACACATAAATAGTACTCTCATTTTCAGCTTCTTAAAATGGATGAGTCACCTTTTTCAAGTGACAACAATGACTCTTTTATCGAGTCAAAACACACCAATTCATATCTACAGGTTTCTTATTTGTTATGCAAGTTGACTACCTTCTTAAGCTTCGGCCAACTTTGGATTTGACAAAGTCTACATGCTCATTTTCAGCTGAGCATTAGATTAGACTCCTATTTGTTTTTACTCCACCTATTATGGCACTATTTTCTTACACATCAACATGTTGGTGTGGGTTTATACAACAATTTTAATAGATTGCAACACTTTACTATAGCATTGCTCAAGCACTTTAATAATCTTTAGAAAATATTATTCACTTTGCACATAGCAATACACTATTTAACTTATGTGCTTTGCATTCTATTCACTTTCATGCATTGGCTTAAACTCTTTCATGCACCCATTATATGCGCAACATATATTCACATTATGTTGGCTTTTATTTAAGCTATTTTCCTTTATGAGGCTCACACTATATATCTATTATATTTACTTTATAAACATTTTAAAATGCATTTGACAATATATATATATATATATAGTGCATATATATACATAAAATCATTGGTTGGTATTTAAAAATATTCACAATTATATATATATATATATATATATATATATACCATTATTTTAGTATCCAAAATATACACATATATTTACATATTCATCGATTGGTGTGTGTGTATACACACACACACACACACATATATATTGCATATGTCCAATCGATATCCTCATGCATATGGTATATCCATACATGAGTATACACACACACACACGCATATATATATATATATATATTGCATATGTCCAATCGATTGGTGTGTGTGTGTATACACACACACACACACATATATTGCATATGTCCAATCGATATCCTCATGCATATGGTATATCCATACATGAGTATGCGTAGATATGTCTACCTACGTATATGCATGCACATTTTACTCACATGTATGAGTTATCATAAATATGTACATATATACATTCTATCTATATACTCATTGATTAATGCATAATTATGATCACACGAAGAAGAACTTACATTTAAAACAAGTACTTAATCACATATTCCTAATCAAGAACATTCAAAGACTAAAACAATAAAACAATACAGAACATTCCCAGACCGCGACTGAAGGTTATTTACCATTTCTCAAACTAATTTGACTCAACTTGACCAAACTAGGATGTGACTATGTGATAGCTCAATAGGCACATTAAGGGTTACCAAACCAAGTTCTTCTCTTGAGTGATACTCCCCCTCTCTTCCGGAGGCTCGATCCTATTCCTGCATCCAACTTAGTGCATCACAATAGTAGTTAAGCCAATAACATTACATTCATATGCATCATATATCATTGCATTATCAAAGCATTGAAAACATTCACATTGAATTACACATTCATCCATTACATTTTCCATCAAGATACATATACAAAACACAACCATATATTAAAGCATTTTAACTCAACAAAGTAACAGTAAATAGGTAATACCACAATGGGGTGTAACAACAAGACTTTGATCAAATTGTAGATAATTGTGGGCCAACTAACATGAGTGAGTAACTATTTGCACTTTTGTCTCTACAAGTTTAAGGAGGATGTTTGAAGACATCTTTACAAGATAATTAGAGAGATTAAAAAATTATTGGTTCCACAACTTAGCCACCATCTTTATGTATACCCCAATATTTTTCACTAAACACTCATTGCATTAGCTCACTTGTCTTGTAGACCAAATAACTCTAAATAAAGTAAATCATGATCAAATTACAAATGTATATGAAAATGCACAGTTAATTTATATCTTTGATTTTAAAACTCTTTAAAATTTCATACTTTACATGTAGCCTAGACTTCTAAACATGCACAACCATCTAAACATAACATACAAATCTAGACTCTCAAGATATGACAAAGATTAAAAAAATTGAGTTGTTCTAGCCAGTAGAATTTAACCTACTCTTAACCTACAAATTATATGAGGATGTCTCAATGGGTGGAAGGATCAAATATTAAAGGGACTAGAGCCTTAATCCATTAGGTACATAGTAATATTTAGCAACCATAAACACATGTATAAATATGAGGCTAACAACAAGATATGAATTAACACAAAGCAAAGAATTGGAAATGAGATTTAACAAGTCAAATAAACCATATATGTTATTTTAAAAATAATTTTCAATGGCTTTGAAGAAATTTAAATAAAATTCTTGCAACAATCAACTAATTAAAACATGGCAACAAACTTGCAATGTAACCCCAAAGATATATTTTACCCCCTAAATTTTTTGGCCAACTACGAAGACATTCAAATCATGGAGAGAATTTTTAAGTTTAAAAGCACCTTCTCCATATTTATAAACATGAAAGATGCAAGGAATCAAACTTGAACTAGATATTGACATCCAAGAACATACAAGACTAAAGGATATGCTTACCTTGTTTAAGCAAAAAAAGATCCAATCCTAATTTTATCAAGAGGAGTTGTATTCATAACCGAATAATTATGCCCTTTATTTCTTAAGCATCAAACATATATCCTAATCCTCAACACTTGGAATTGCATCTTTCTTCAAGTACACTATCCTTTAATTAGTTTTTTGCAACAACCTCTTTCAAAAACAAGTCCTATTTTGCACTATGTACAACATGACAGTATCTTGGATAATATTTCATTTGAGAACAAAATAAGATCATCTAGAATTATGTATGCATGTTATATATTTCAACCTAACTTCATATATTTTTTATTTCAATTGAAGGTTGTGAAATCCATGCTTAATCGAGTCATAATCGTTCTTAAATTATACAAATAATAAGAGTATTCCTTGATCTTCACTTACTTCCTCATCTACCCCCTTTAAAAATTGCATGGTACTAAATCGAATTTTCTTTCGATAGTCTTGATTATACCACAACCATGTCATTTGTAATAGTACATTAATATTTACTAATTGAGTAATTAGTATTATTATTCTCTCAATCCAATATATGGTTGAATTGTTCCTTTGACAAATTTCATCCATGAGCTCATTTTATTTTAAAAGCTAGGAAACAACTCAATTAACTATTTTAACTCATACAAATTTCTCTTTAGATCTAGGTGTAAACATAAATAAACACAGAGATGCAAGCCACTTCCTTTCATCATTTTTCCCAAATATGGACATGTATTCTAAGAGCACAAGATTCAAACACATCACCAACCTCATTGCCCTTAGAACTTTATAAAATTCCAACCAAAGACCTATAGACTAGATACAAAAATTGATGAAATTAGCGGCTCATGTTCACACCAATGGAGAAATGACTAGTTCCTCGAGAAATAATTCAAGTAATCACAACTATAGGGACTATAGTTTATCACTTAAATTCATTGTGTTGGAAAATTTCAATGGTTTAAATATCCTCCAAGAAAATTACAAATATACCTACTTGATAAGTTCCTCATGGTCCACATGAGTTGCTTGATTATTCATGGTCTATGTGATCTACCTCTTCTTAGCCTATGGTTCAAATTCATTATTTGTTGATATTAAAAATCAAGAGAGATCTTCTTTATATTTTATAATTTCTTTTAAACCTTTAAAGATATGATTTTTTCCCTTAGAAAAAAATATAAAATTCAAATTTATTTAAACCATTGATGCCTAACTATAATCTCCATGATTCATCATGTTCTTGTCAAGTTCAATGATCCAAGTTGTGTGTATCTAAAATTAATGATATTGGGATATCGATGGGATGAGAGAATTTGGAAACATCATATGGTAGGGACACATGCCATCATTTGAGAGACTTTGAATAATTCATATAGAAACACCTAACAAGCTTTAGGAGAATTATGAGTCGAATTAATCTAAACTATAAACAAATCCATAACCAAAATTTAAATAAAAACTAACACATAACCTTCTTAATTCCTCGAGATATTTTTCTAAAAAGTTTACAAATTCTATAAATACAAAAACTTAAATTAAGTCCCACTTTATAAACATTTAAGGTCTACCATAAAGCTTGAGCCTCCACAATCTATAAAAACCATTGTGCACACTCTGAGTTCAACACATAATAGAGTAGGAGAAAGTATAGAGAAATATAGAGCAAGTTTTATTGGATATAAGGAGAAAATGAGAGAAGACCTAGAACCACAAGAGAAACATATGTTGATGAAGAAATTTCTTATCATGAAGAAATAAGTATGCCAAAGAAAGGTGAGTCAATGTTGTTGAAATAAGTTTATTGATTCTAAAATATTTGAGTGAACCGATACAAAGAAAGAATTTGTTTAGAATTGTATGTAAATTTGGAGGTAATTGTTACAATATGATTATTTTATTTTATTTTTGATTGGTGAACAATTTTTATTGGAGCTATGAATCAATGAGGCCACATTCAGGGGACCTCATCCTCGACATTCTCTCCATGTCTCCTTTTGCCTCCTACTTCCATCCCGCCTCCTTATCTCCTTCTTTCCTCTTGTCTCCTCCTTCTCTCCATGTCTCCTTATGTCTCCTCTCCTTCGTTCATCCTACCTCCCTCTCAACTTCATGGGATTTGAACATGTGGTAGTGTTTCCACTACCTTGTAACTTGTCGTTGCACTATAGGGTCATCCTCATTGCAATATGATTATTAATAGTGATAATATTGATAATTTTTTTGTAATTGAAATGATGGAGAAATTGGTTTTAAAAAGGTCAAGGCATCCTAATCCTTATAGAGTATACTGGTTGTAAAAATATCATAAAACTTTGGTTAGTGAACAATGTCTTGTGAAAATTAAGATTGGAGTATACGAAGATCAAGTTTTATGGGATATTATGTCGATGGATGTTTTTCATATTTATGAGAGTTGGTATAAATTTTTTTGATGTCATGTAAGATTTGACCATGGAGATAACCACCAAACAACAAAGAGATTTAATGAAAGCACGAGAGAGACCCAAAATGAGATAATTTTTTATTCTATTAAAGGATATAAATATATAATATGTGTGGGATTACAATGAGAAACACTTGAATTTATAGGCAAGGGTGAGACAACATACAACATAAGCTTATAACATGTGTCTTAATCTTATGACTCGGGTCAAAAAAGTAGATGCCCTAAGTAAACTTAAGTAACAAGGTGTGAAAAGGGCCAAAGACAAAATTTTGTTAGGAAATATAACTCGTTCACATCAACACCCCCTTAAGTGCAACACAGGGAGAGAGAATATTGCAAATATGGGTCCCAATAACAAGACTTGATAAAGTACCTATGTAAAAATTAATCTCTTACAAATGGAGAAAAGGAAAAAAAAGTTGTAGGAAAAAACTTCTTTCCAAAAAAGAGAAAACATAATATGATCTTTGAAGTATGAGAAGGATAAAACCCCATGCGAGGAAAAAATCTCCCCATAAGAGAGAAGAATAGGAGAGACCATGCAACCATCCTCAATGTGTAACTTATTATATTAATGGTAGATGATCAATAATGAATAATGAAGATGATCAAAAACTATTGAGCAACATTTCTCCCCATAGAAAGAAACAATGATAAAGAGTTATGCAGGGAATCTTCCCATTCCTAAAAGGAATACAATGGAAGAAAGATAATAATGTATGATATATCTATAAATTTCTTAAGATTCACCTTGTTTATGCTAAAAGGTACCACAATCAAATCAAAATTCCCAAGCCTAACTAAATAAACTAACAATATAGAACCAAGTGGAAACATATGTAGAACAAGTTCCAAATATGAAGATTAATCCTTAAAATGTTGCTCAAGGATCTCCAAGCCAATTCCAAACAATAAAAAATAAGTAAGTGGAGAAAGAAAAAGAGATTATAAATTTTCCTCATGCAATTTGAAGAAGATGATACAACTTCATGGGAGCTAAAATCAAAGAGGAGATGAATGCCCCCAATGGTGTACGCCAAGTTTGTAAGAAGGAACTCACAAAACAAACCTAAAATGTCTCTAAAGTACTCATCCCAAGTAGTTATATCTAGAAGATGGTGTATATGATCCTATTGTATTAAATTATTGGAAGAAATGGATGTAGCAACACTAGTTTTAACATAAGAAACAAGAGATAGAATATGAACACTTATCTTTAGAACCTTGGTTGATGAAAGAATACCAAAATTTAAATGACCATATTATAACTCCTTAAAGGTGTCCACACAATGTGACTAAGTTTGGACATCAATCAAAGGAATATCAGTAGAAAAATGTGAAAAGGTGTATAATTATTATCAATCATCTATCTCCCTAATAGCAATAGTATCTCTTCTATGTAAATCTTGAATGACCATAAAAACCTAATGTAAACTCAACACTCTTCCCTATTCCATTATGTTTGATCTGATAGATAGAAAGGAGATTGGTTTATAATTAAGGAACACAAAGGACATTATTGAAGGATCTCTCACCCATATCAATAGATCTTCTCTCATAAACACACATATATTTGATCTTGGCACTTTATACTTAGTGTGATTACAATTACCACTTTCTAAATAAAAAAAGTGGTGTATTATGAATATCAATTTTGACATAGAATGGGATAGATCACACTACACTAATAAAAAGTACATAAAAAATTATATAATTTCAAAAATGTTAACATATGAACCTGAATAAAGACCCAAAATTTCTCAAAATGAGAATTTCTCAACACCACCTATGAGAATCTATAATTTATAAAAAATTAGACACAAAAATTAAAAAAATTATGCCACTAAAAATCTCTCAAATTAATTTTAGCCCATATATAAAAAAATATTGAAAAATGAGCCAATATGATCCAAAATAAAGCATCTAAAGTTCAATTACTTGAGCAAAATTGCCAATGGAGAGGGGGTAAATTTGGGGGAGAAGAGATGTTGATGGAATTAACATCTATTAACCAACAAAGCATTGTCCTCTTAGCCAAAAAAAATATTCCATACTAAAAATTGTTAGTCTGAAGGATAAAACCATTGTTTGAAACACATATCACTTACCGTTGATATGGGTAGTTTCACAATTTTAGGGTCATTTTGTAGGGTACATTTCTAAATATTCCTTTATTAGTGATCTAGTTTCTATCACTAATATTAGTGTTAATAATGGCCATTAGGGTCCGAGACTTATGGCCTCCCATACTTTGTAGATATCATTAAGCAAAGGATTTAATAGTCACAAGGTATAATAGTCTCCAAGTCTATATTACAATCAATTCCAATAGTGATAATAAAATCGACATGACCCTCTAATTGGGATATAATCCTTGTAGTACCCATGAACCATAATATCAATTATATTACATATATACTTTATTATACACCTACACATGCATGTAGAATATGGTGACACAAAATATTCTTTGATTTAAAAAAAATATGATCCATAGAGTTGGACTAGGGCAAGAAAATTTCTTTGTGGCTCTAGGCCAAGTCCAATTTTGGTAATTTGATGGTCAATACATAGGTTTTCAAACCTTCTAGATATAATGATAGGTTCATATTTGATCTGAAGTGCTCTGAAATATCATCTACCTAAAGAATCTCCTAGGCAACTCCAATATGAAAACCTTCATAGATCTAGCCTCCTATATCCAATTTGGATGGAGAAAAAGAAAAACTATTTTGTTTAGATGTTTTGAACTCAGTGGAGAGATTAAATTTACTCCAAGAACCTCCCAAATTAACATGTAAAATAAATCCATAAATAGTAATTGTTATCTACTGAAATTGCACCCTTATCAAGTTGCAGAACTTGATACTTCAGAGAAACATGGGATCATTTCAAGGTTGTGGGTCACCTAAAGTTGAAATGAACCTCCGGATAAGGCCGGCTCCTATTGGTATCACCTAAACTATTGATTAATGAGGAAAAGGGAAGAAAGATATGCATGAACTAAAAAACTATTCCTATGGTGATACACCTAAATGATTGTTCAAACCTATATAGTTGCCTAACACAGTTTTCAGTCAATCAACAAAAGCTGCTATGCACAACTCAATACTTATATGCTATTGCATAAATATTTCATAAGAAAGCTATGATACATACAATCTTAGAAGGATGATAAATTCTTCTCACAACTAAATCTATTTGCATCAATAACATATCTTATAACCTGCAACGTACATATCTCCTCTGCTCAAAGGTGTTTTTTTTAATGAGACATATCAATAACAAGGAGTAAGAAAAAATCACATGTAAATTCATCAGTCATTTAACACACTCAATGAACAGATAACTGAGAAGGAAAAAATCGCTTTCTTTATTGATCTCCAAAGATGAAATTGTACCATATAATGTCTGAAAATGAGTTACAAAACTCAATATTCTCCTCCAAGGACTCATAGAAGTCACAAAGCAGAAAATATGCAAGTAAGAACTGATTACAATGAATCACATAAGTGATTATATCCACCTCTCCAAGTAGTTCCACTAAAAGGGGTTCTAGAAACCTCATTTTTGTAAGCCTTCAAAAACCCTAAAATATAGCATGTTAATTCTTCTCCTAAGAGGCTCCAAAAGGTTGGAAAAGTCTATTTTGACCAAGTCCAACATGATGACACATAAAAAATCCCTCCAAAAGCTCCAAATCCATCAACAAAGTGTATTAAAGCACTCCTATAACTTTGGCATATGTTTGCCAACCTCTTTCAACTTTCCTATATGCTTGGCTTTGTTCATTATTCTTCAATTACACCTCCTTTTGACTCATTCATGAAAACTAACGCTTCCATCTTGCATTAATCAATACATTTGCATAAAGATAACATTATCTAAGTGATTTATAAATACATCACTCAAATAATGTTATTTGCATTTGTCACATTTGCAAAAGTAAAAGGTTGATGCTATAAAAAGCATAACAAAAGACATTTGATCAAGTCCTCTTCATTTGCATTAAATAATAATATGACTATTAAGGCTTATAATTACACCTTAAAGTCATATTATTTTACAATGAATAAAATATGCAAACAAAAATCTCATGAATATCCTTAAGGCACATACAGGTTGAAATGGCATTCATGTGCTAAGGTGGCATTTGATATTTTCAAAGTTGTGTGAATACATAAGGCATCATACTGTTACCTAAGGCATAAAACATCTCTCTTTGGCTACGTGGTCATATATTAATTGACTTGTTTATTTATAAAATAAAGACATAAAATGACAATCTTTCAATCAGCCATTTTAGGGTTATAAACCCTAACACAAAACCTACCAAGAAATGAAGAACCTCTTTTCATTTTGTACACTTGAACTTCTAGAGGTATTCATTGCCGCCATAGGTAAGGGTTTCTAGAATTTCAATGGCGAGATCCTGACTGTTCAGAGGCATTTTAATTTGCTACTTTTGTTGCCTTTGAAGCGCCGCCATGGTTTGAACTTCATGGAATTCTCAGGGAGATTTCAATGGTGCTTTTCATCTTCAGGTAATTTTTTCATTCAACATTATTATTCTTTATCGAACCCATGAAATATCTTAAATCTTTTATGCTGTGCATTTTGCGCGTTTCTATAAGAAAAATTGCAAAAGTCTTGTATATTCTTCATGGCTCTGGCTGTGCATTTGGGGTTTATTGTAGGTTTAATGGCCGCGGCCATATCTTGTTGCTATTGGGTTTCCAATTCGCATTTGAGGCTTCAATGAACATTAATATTACTATGTTCTTCTGGGCTGCGACCTTTGAGTATCTTATGATATTTCCTAAGAAAGAATGGTTTTCACAACATTTAATAAAAAATGCATCAATTCTCTTGTAAATCTTGCATTTCTCATAGAGATCTTCTGTATACATTATGGCCAATATTCTGCTCTCATATTCTGAGTCTTATTCCTGCAGAAATAAAGGAAATCTCCCTTCACAACTTGGCCCCTGGAGATACCAAGCCTGTATATTTACATTTTCTTGAAAACGTGCCCCAATCTCCTTCAATTTGACTCGAATGTTTGGCCTCTCTTTTAGAAAATGTAAGGGATCTTCTCAATGCACAAAATGAATATATTTCAAGGCTCGATGCATCATTTCTATTTCTTCATGAAAACTATGCCTTCGCTGACTGCAAATGAAAATCTTCGTTCTTTTTTCTATTAAGCCAGAAATGAGCTCATTCGACCCCCCGTAGCTTGATTGCATGACAATCACCTACAACCATGTATGTTTTTAAAAAAAACATTTCGTGCATACTCTTGACAGCTACCTGTCATTACTTAATGCTTGAAGATGTTGTTAGAATATAATTTTATTTAGCTTCTGTAGCTGTAATTTTCTTCAACATTTAAATTTTTAAATCTGTGAACTGTGCACTATCACCATTACAAAACCATTGATTGCTAAGGTCCATCATATACAGACTGCTGACATCAAACATCACTGTCCCTTTGATATCATAGATTATCACTGTCACTGTCATATGATATTATTTTACCATCCATCATCTTATTAGTTTTGATTGCCATATGATTCTTGCAGCTGTCTCTTGGTATTGATTGTGATGATAGTCTTTGAATGAGACTCCTCTTGGATCCATGAAATTGATGTCATTCTTTGATCTACTGTTATCTCATTGAGATCATTGCTCTGTTGCTATCCTTGTATTTCATTACTTCTTATCATGGTGATAAAATATGATTCTTTTGCTTATTTTATAAAACTTCACTCCTTCCAATAAATGAACTAGCTCTTGCTATAGCATTCATAATATCACTCACTGTCACTGGCGATCTTTTATCATTCTGATGTATCAATATTATCAACATTCTTATTGCATTTTCAGAGGATCCTTAAAATGATAGCATCTTGATTAACAATTGCACCTTATGAAATCAGCTCCATGTGATTATAGTTGATAGCACTGTGAGCTTGTAATAGTTATGCTCATAATTTGAAACACATTGTTGATTGATGAGAAATGATATATCACATCTTCATTTAAAAGAAACACTTTTTGTATGCACACCTTATTATGAGATGGGCTCGACCCTTGTGGGAGCCACATTTATCCCCACTCATATTTAATCTGATAAATGATTGTACCTGTTGCTACACATGGAACAAACAAGTTAGGAAAAATGCATACTTTGATGTGACATCTCGATGGCTTCAATGTTTTCTCTGATATATTCAGCATATGGATGTTCCTATTTAATGCATTTCTTATTTAATGTACATCAAGACTAACGTGTGGATGGATAAGTAAATGTTCATGTATGGAGTATGACCTTTCATTGTTTAGAACATAGTTCTAACCCATTGCTTATCATCTTATGCAGGAAACCATAACACTAAGGACTAGAAGGAGCTATGAGGAGCAAGGCAACATAACAGAAACTGGACCAGCCAACAAGAACCAGTCATTCATGCAATGGCTGGTTATCCTCCCTATATGTTTTCCTTTAAACATTTACTTATTCATGTATAACTTATTCTTGATGTACATTGAATAAGAAAAGTCAGTTTTCACGGCTTGTGTGAAACACATGTATCTAATTACATTCAATAAAGATTACATTTTTCAGAAAATATTTGTACAATCTTTCTATGTTTCATTCACTTGTATGAATGTAATAATTTTGTGTTCTTGTAATCTTGTAAAGTTGTTTCATTTGTATAACTGAATGTAACATAGAAAGTTTAAAAATGTACCATTTGTATGAAAGTTTAGAAGGTTCTACCTGATTGAACCTGTAGGTGAAAATATGGTAATAGTAATCTCCAAAAAAAAAGATTTCTATCAAGTTTTTATGATTCTCAAAGTCATCTTTTGATGTAAGAGAAGAGCATACTAAATTGTTCAATAAAATACAAGATATGAAACCTAGATCTTTCAAAAGACTAACATGAGGTAATCCCACAAGCTCTAATATATTATAATAATTAGTATATAAATCTCTATTACCATGTAAGATTTAAGTATGGAGTCACGCAAAATCAAGGAGCCTTGATGAAAACATAAGATAGACCTGAAATGAGAATAATTTGATTTCATCAAAGGATGTAAATATATAATATGCGTAAGATTACAATGAGAAATCCTTGTATGTATAAGCAAGGGTGAGACATGTTACAACATTAGATTGTGACATGTGCCTTAATCTTATGACTTGAGACACAAAAATTAAATTCCCTAAATAAACTTAAGCAACAAAGTGTGAAAGGGACTTGAGAGGGAAATAGTTAGGTAATATACTCCATTCACACCAAAATTATTTTGTTGGCTAGACCATGGTAGTTTGAAAAAAAAGGTTTTACACGATCAAAGACAAAACACGTACAAATTGACAAAGGATGCAGTAAAACATGTATAATTTTACCATTAAAAGAGGATGGTAAATGCATGAATGGTATTGCAAGAGTAACATTAGTTAGTCCAGTAAGCAATTTCTAAAGAATGTTTGTTGATAAACAAGGTAAAACTACTACAATAAAATATCTTACAAGTGTATGTAAATTTGAAATTTAATTGTTTATCCAAGGATTACCATATGATGATTATGTGTTTTCATAAAACCAACAAACCATATGAACACGTGATTTACTTGGAGAAACCCTTTCAAGAAAATAATCCACATAAGAAAATAACAAGTATGTATTAATCTTCAACCAAGAGATAGATCTAACACACTAACACTCTCTTCACTTTGATAGCACTCTAATAGAACCTGTGTGCCTATAAAATAAACTTATGAAATGACTATTCTTCCAATTTATAAATAAATGGGAGAGGAATACCATAAATGATTTTTCACAATAATGTACCATCAAACCATGATAAAATAAAAAAAAATCCACATCCAATATGAAGAGGCTCCTCCGATAATAGTAAATGTAACTCCCAATGAGTCATGAATAGCCAAAATAACCTCCATACTAATAATAGATGACATCTTTGACTAATGACTCTTTCATAATGGCTTGTATCCTAAGACAAGAAATTGAAATCATTAGCTAACTCATATGGCACCCACCAACAACATGCAACATTCTCTACTACTCAATTATCATGTCCAAGTTGATAATTTTTCTAAAATAGCTTCATAGCTACCATTGTGAAGTCCAAATCCATCATGAATGTATGTAACCACTAATATTAGGATTCTTGAAGAATATTAATTATAAATTATTTCCAATTACACCTCGAGAATCTAAGGATACTTTCATGGAGTCTTAGAGATACATAACATATACATAGGATGACAAGGTAAATGACACCTTAATCCCAACATTATTCCACTTGATATTATACATTGCAAATACATTCATAGAGATAACAAATAAAATTAAGTAGAAGAATCAAGGCCTAGGGCCTTCCTAGGCCAAGAGAACTTATCCATGTGGTTGTTGGCTTTATATATGAATCTACAAAATTATCGAGAGTGTCAACTTTCTTTAACAATACTTTAACATTCTCAACTATTTTTTGCATAAAGTGAACCTAAACATTAACATGCTTAGTGCAAGAATGATAGATGGGATTCCTAGCCAAACAAATATTACTCTGAATATCATATTCAATTCTAACAATACTACAATTAAAATCAATACTTGTACAAATTTTGTGCAAAAAAACCACCTCCTTAGAGGCATGTGTATCAACCAAATATTCTACTTTAGTGGTGGATAAATAAATTATGAGCTACATAACACATAACCACCGGTGGACCTTCGATTATCCAAGTCACCTACCCAATTTGCATCAACAAATCTATGTTTATTCAATTGTTTTTCCACATCATTCATACTACGATAACATAAACAATAACAAAAAACACACACAAATATCTAAATACCCTCTTAACAAAATTATATTGCTCTCTACTAGGGTTAGGCATAAAACTGCTCAAAAATCCCACTAGTTGGACAATATTCAATCTAGGGAAAACCTTTGAATACATAAAAAAACCAACAAAACTATCATAAGGAAAAAATTATTTTAATGAAGTATGGAAGTCATGTAAGCTACCAATATATGGAGATAGGACAAGGTGGTTAGATAAATTAATTCAAGGAGATTTTTTGTTTAACAATAATCAATTATGTACTCCTCAAAGTTCAATGAGATAAAATTTGATTAAATAAAAACATAGTAGTGGATTGGTAGGATGTTTTGGTGTTGATAAGATATTTGTGTTGATGAGTGAATATTATTGTATGTCATATATGCATAATGATACTAGTTCAGGTATGTATAAATTGTAGAACTTGTCAAGTGGAAAAAGGAAGTATTCAAACTGTTGGATTGTACAAATTATTTTTTATTCCAAAAAAAGACCATAGGAGGATTTTTTTAAGGAAAAAAGAAGCTTTATTCAAGAATTAGTATAAGCATACCAACCACAAGGATTTCTAGATGACCATATCCAATATAGCATACTTCATAAAGGTAATTCACCAAGGAATCCTAAAAAACCTAATAGAGCACTTAGAAGAGCAATAATGTTGCTTACAAACAAAACCCAACAATTTGAGTCTACTTTTGATGATCCTCATGAATTAGGTTGAGTAGATGTTGAGATTTCTCCTAATCTAAATTATTTCAATCACCAACATTCTAATTGTGTACACCTTCGGAAGCCCACTTAGCAAGACAATCAACCACCCTATTCCACTCTCAAACTATGCACAAAGGAAATTAACTCAAAATTTGTGGCCAAGCACAAGAT
Source organism: Sequoia sempervirens (assembly GCA_007258455.2). NCBI lineage: Eukaryota > Viridiplantae > Streptophyta > Pinopsida > Cupressales > Cupressaceae > Sequoia > Sequoia sempervirens. The sequence goes on along the minus strand of VDFB02271358.1, from coordinate 322,382,510 downwards.
TTATTTAGCCACAACATCCAATCTCCATGAAACCTCTTGAAATTTCCTATTGTTCAGAGCAAAATAAAAATCATAGAATTTGTTTCACATAGGGCTTTTCTCCATCCCAAAGCATAAGATCTCTCCAAAGCCTTAATAAATTCCCAAGCTTCCATTTGATTATTGAGTGAGAACCCATAAAGATAGAGGAGATAAAATGGACCGAACCATCACAATCTTGGTCTATTCCCCCAATATCAAAATTTCCTAGATTACCTATAGAAGATTCATAAACATTAATTTTAAGAACACCGCTGGGAGGCAAACCTCATTTTCTAGATCTGTTAACTCATTTAGACACTTGTAACTTTTTACTTGATTTATGTTGAAGAGACGAAGAAAGAAAAATCTCCAAACTATTGATATTTTTATAATCTGATGAAGATAGGGGCCCATCCAAATTAAATTTGGCCACAATAATCTCCTTGATCATCCTTTTAATTTTAAGCCAAACTTATAAAGCTCTGCATTGTCATCCTTGAAATATTCTTCAATTGTTCTCCAACCAAATTTGCTAAAAATAAAAGAGGTACCAATGTCCCAAGAAACAAGAAGAAAAGAGGTTGAGGTAGGAGGGTGGGCCACCCCATTCCAAAACTCAATCAGGGAGGTCGCATGAACAATACGCCTCTTTGAAAGCTTCCACCAAAGATTCCAAATTCCCATAGAATATGGGCATTGAAAGAAGATATGAGTAATGCATTCCTCATTCTTACCACATAAAAAGAAAATAGAAGGCCCCTAGAATACTCTCTTTCAAATGTTATCCTAGGTGAGACATTTATTCTGACTCAAGATCCATAAAAATAAATTGCATTTGGGCCATTTGAACCAATTCCAAATTTTCTTCCACAAAGGAAACTTGACATCTCCTCTTTTTTGCATGTCCAAGAGCTGATAACCTAGAGCAATTATGTACACACCTTTTGATTCATGTCCCCAAACTAAGATATCAAAGTCCTCTAGAGAACAAAAAGGTTTCTCAACCAATATAGAAGCCAAAGTGTCCTAATCCACCAAAGACACTCTTCAGGCTAGCTTTATGGTTCTCACCACCTGTGAATAACGAATCTACCCAGAGGAGCCTGATATCTAAATTCAACAACCTTAGACCATCTAGCCTCCCAAAAAATGTCATGAAGATCCAAATGTTGAGGAAAATACAAGAGGATAGGGGGATGATTATCCCAAGAGTCTTCCCAAAAGAAAGCAGTAGTTCCATTATTTATTATCTAGAATAGTTCCCCTTTTTAATGAGCATGAAACCTTTTTTTCAAGTGTTCCAAATCATGGATCCTTTCCCAACTAGATCCATTCTCGGAATATCCTCCTCAAGAACCCCTCCAAGGTACTTAGAATCAAGAATTTTATCCCAAGGTTGACTAGAATTTTTGCACCATCTCTAATATAATTTAGCAACTAAAGCTTGGAAATTAAGTTTAGACCATCTTGATTCAAGGCCCCCAACCTCTTTCAAATTGTAAACTAAGTCCCAATTCATGAGGCTGCACTTATTACTTTCCAAGTTCCCAACCCATAGAAACTTCTTAGAGGGAGCATCAAATCCCTTATGATATAACTTAAACACAACCAAAATTAATAATATGCCAATAGGAAAGGCTTGTAGAATTGACTTTAAGAGAGTCAATTTTCCAACAAAGGATAACTATCAAAAATTATAGTAGCTAACCCTTTAGTGAAATATGTTTAAAATCTTCTTCTAATGAATCCTTCCAAGGCTTCCAAATGAAAGAAAAATTCCTAGATACTCCACCATCAAACATCCAACCTAAAGATGAAGAATATTTTTTATCCCACATTGAATGCAAGCATCTATATTCAAGAAAATTATTTTAGACTTATCTTCGTTAATCAATTGTCCAAAAGTAACTAAGTAAATATCTAAAGTCTTCTCGAAATTAATTGCCTCAGCTAATTTAGCCACCCCCATCAAAGTTGTATCATCAAAAAATTGAAGATGAGATTGGGAAATATAATTCTTTGCCCAAGACTAACCTTAAACAACTCCTCTTAATTTAAAGCATTTTAAAAGCCTACCTAACCCTTCAGCCAGTAAAATAAACAAATAAGGAGATAAATGATATGCTTTTTTGAGGCCTCTAGAAGCTAGAAAAAGGGATGACTGCTGAGTAGCACAACAAAGGAAGTCGATGTCATACAACTCATAACCCACTCAACCCAGTTTCAAGAAAACCCAAAAGCTTGTAAAATATTCTAAAGAAAAGACTAGCAAACCTTGTCATAAGCCTTTGACATATCCAATTTGATGAACATAGCCTTTTCCTTTAAAGAAGATGTAGATTGAATGGATTTTTTAGCCACAACAATACCATTCAATATTTTGAGACCCTTAAAAAATCCATCTTGCTCTAGGGAGATAAGAGTACTCATAACCTTTTTCAACCGCTCATCAATAATCTTAGAAATGATTTTGTAGATAACATTACAAAGAGAAATAGGGGAAAAAGAGTCCACAAAAAAAGCACCTTATTTTTTAGGAATCAAAGCAAGGAAGGTGGATTTAATTGCCTTAAGCATCTTCTTATTCAATTGGGATTCTCAAACCACCTCTAACAAATCAAATCTTAAGATTTAACAAAATTCGTGAAAGAATTCAATGGGAAAACCATTAGGCATTGGAGACTTACCTTTCTTCATTTGAAAGACAACAAACTTAAGTTCCTCCATTGAAATAGGGTCTAATATATTTATTCATATCATTAGAGACCAAAGGAGGAATACACTAAAGAATAAGTCTCTCATTATCCACATGTTGAAGCTCTTGCTTGTTGAAAAGAGAAGAGAAATGCTTAACAACTTCATTAGAGATATCTTGGAATAAAGATAGGATTTATCCCTGATCAGAAGTGAGGGAGGCTATAACATTACCATTTATGAACTCCTTGACTAAGTTATGGAAAAAGAGGTGGTTCGATCTCCATCTAGCAACCGGTCAATCTAAGATTTTTATTTCCAAAAAATCTCCTCTCGAAGAACTCATTTGGCCAACTCCTTAGAAAGAGAAGATTCCTCTCTCATAAGTTCCTTTGTCATGACCATAGGAGGATATTAGTATATATTTTGTGTTAGGATTTACAATAACTCAAGAGGAAATGATTCTATTTTTTAGTTGTTGATAGTTTTTCTAAGATGACACATTTTATTGCTTGTAAGAAAACTAATGATGGAATACACATAGTTGACTTTATTTTCAATAAAATTGTGAGATTATATGGATTACCTAAATAATTGTATTATATAGGGATGTAAAATTTGTTGAATATTTTTAAGAAGCTTATGGAGGAAGATGAATATTGTAAGTCTAGAAAGTTTAGTTTGACATACCACCTATAGATATATGAATAAACAAAAGTTGTAAATAGAAGTTTGAGAAATTTCTTGCAATGTTTATTGGGTGAAAAAATGGAGAATTGGAATTTAATTTTATAATTTTCTTACAATAACTTAATGATTAAAGGTACCAAAGCATAATTCAAGATTGTATATGGACAAAATTTAAAAAAATGTTTCAAAGATAAGATATTTTATTGTAGATCATAGGAAAAATTCTATATCTAAATAACATGTAGAATATAGAATGGATTTGCATCAAGAATTTTAACAATAGTTAGAGAAGACCAATAATAAGTATAAAGAGCATGTTGATTATAGGTGAAGACATAAGGAATATGAAGTTGGGGATGGATTAATGATTTATTTAAGGTAGAAAATATTTCCACATGGGACATATAATAAATTGAATATGGAGAAAATTGGACCTTATAGAATTCTTAAAAATAAATTAGAAATGTGCATGAACTAAAATTACCATAAGATTTTAGTATATCACAAGTATTTAACATTGTTGATCTATATGAGTGTCATGAAGGTGATTCAAGAGACCATAAAACAATAATAAAATTGAGAACATATGTAACTACACTGGGAGTAGAAGAAATCAAAGAAATACATGATTGTAGATTGAAAACAACACAAGACATTAAAAAAATACAAGGAATATTTAGTGAAATGGAAATACATACCAAATGATTAACCTACTTGGATGTTCATAATAGAGGTTTGACCAACTTGATTTTCCTTTGGCTCACAATCTTGAATGAAATTGAGAAGCTCACTTTTCAATTTCTCAAGGAGTCTAATGTAGGAGTATTTGAGATGTAAGAGCAATCTTTCATCAACCAAAAATATTTTCCTTAATATGTGTTCATTTTGTAAATATTTTAATACTTTTTCATATATTTTCCTATAGTATGAGTCAAGTTTGTTGCACCACATGTTGTCACACATGTTTCAATAGGTTCAAAGCTTCATATCTATAATTATAAGGCACCACAATTGATAATCATAGGTTGTAATTGAGATCACATACTCCACCTTGTACCTAGAAAGTTTCATTCTACTTTTATGTGTTCTTAATCATTGCATTTTATATTTTTTGGTTTAGGAGTCATAAATTTTCATAGCATTGACAGTAGAATGAGAGGATTTTTAACACTTGCTTTTAAATCTCTTTTGATCATGTATATTAATTTAATTTAAGTTATGGTATTTTGTTTTGTTTCAAGCAATTTAGTTAGTTTAATTTTAGTTTTTTTTAAATTTGAATATTCAAGTATTATTTGAATATATTTTTTATATGTTGGTTTTTTGTTAGATTTAATTTTATCTTTCATTTGTTTTTTCATTCAATCATTAAATGTCTAGTTCTCAATGTGACATTAATTACTTCACACCCTTTAGAAACACTTATGTAACAATATTTTAGTTATGGTTTTTATATGTTTATTCTAAAGCTTTGAAAATGTCATGTTTTGGTTCAGGGTAGACCTAACTTTGTTAATTGGCAAGGTTTACAATTTAAATATGGATTTCATTGAGCTATATATGTTTTGAGTTTAAAACATGCTACACTTTAATATATTTCATTTTCTTTGCACAAATAATATATTTATTTTTTCACCTAAATTAGTGGAACTCCAAACTTGTCCAACGTGCATGCAAAACCATAGTTCATTAAGAATTAACATATAATGGATAATAATTATACTAGCAAATGTATAGACTTTAGAAATGCAGAATTGTCATCACTAATAAATATTTTAGTCTAGTTTTAACCTTACCAACAAGCCATGTTTTTAGATGAGCTAAACTATCACTATACTATTGTTTAGATCAACCAAAGTGATAAAATATCAAGCAAGAGGACCCTAATCCTTATGAACTTACACAAATGCTATTGTCAATTCTAAGCATTCAGATCATGTATACACCATTGTCTTGTATAACATTTTAATTAGGGTATAATTATATAAATATCTAGATAGTTCTAATATCAATACTTCTAACTATCTATATAGCGTACTCATAGTCAATATGTGATAATGGAATGTTCTAAGTATTGCAAACTTAAAAACAACCACTTGATTTGTGTTAGATCCACCATTCTAACACTCCACAATATTAGAGATAAAAAGGGAGAAATAAAATCATCTTATAATAAAAGAAAATGGTGTGATGTGCAAAAATAATATGATTATTTAATAAGTTTTTAAAAAAAAGAAGATAATAGATAGTTCTTAGTAGTAACTTAAATTACTACAATTTAACAAGAATGCAAGAGCTGAATTTTTTTTATATTCAGATCAAATCAAAATTTCACTAATTATACTAAACTAAGATCTCATATAATCTAAAAATCATTTCATTAAGTGTTTCAATTCATACACAATTGTATCCAACTTTTTTCTTTTTTGGGAAAAAGGCTAATAGCCTAATTGTACCCAACTTTAAGACTAAAAAATAACCTAAAAAATTATTAAAAAGATATGCTGAAGAGAAGTCAACTATAATGTGTAAAGGTCAATTTATATCATAAATTCAAATGCATTCAATACATTTGTAACCCTACAATATATATAATTAATCTATCATAATATTTGTAACTATCATTAATTAAATGAAAGAATTTTTCGTTACTTTTCATATAAACAATTCAATTCAATTTAATATCTCCCAATATCTATTAGAGAATATCATACCATATTTACTCAACATGGTTGAATAGAAGATTATTTCTATGTTTTGTTCAATCCCAAATATTTATACATTGTCTCAAATACTCAACTATTTTTATCTTCTTCTACAATCCACCTTGGAACCATTTCCATTTTCAAACTTCTTTTCATATAGCCAAGTAGTAATTTCATTCTTGAAAACTAATGGTTATGATTACTTAAGGAAGCATCAAACACTAGTCACTCCTTTGGAAGATTTCTGTCATTGAGATCTGTCATATCTTCCTCTACATGCCAACTTTTAAAGCACATTGGATTGGGGCCTTCAATTCACCTCTGGGATGCAAAGTTCTCTTTCTTTCATCAATGGCAGGTATATTCCTTGCCTTTCTTTATGATTAACATCGGCCCGTAATTTTCACAGTGGCAACATATTGGTCGTGCTAATTGGAACCTTTTAGCTTGTTCTTTCTTTTAAAATCCCATCAATCATCAAATGGAAAGCACTAAAACTTATCTTTGATTTTATATGGGCCCTTTAGAAAAAGATTCGTCTTTAAAAACAATTGCAGAACCAATTTGATGGCCGACCAGTTCTAAATTGTGGGAAACTTTAATTTATTTTTATTTGAATCTCTTTCTCTCCCACTTAACTCACAAGCTGAAATAATCCAGACCATTGATACAGTCCAACCAGACAAGCAGAACACATTTCAGGAATGTAAATTAGAAAAATGCAAGAAAAGAAACATCTTGTCTGAGACCATCTTAATCTCCTCCCACTCTGCCACAGATTTGCAGAGGCTTGAGCCACTTGATTTTCTGCATTGCCAGTTTAAAATTTGTCTTGTTAAAGAGGTAAGAAAAAAACAGCAGAAGAAGTATTCAAAAGATGTTTTTTTAATCAATTGTATATGTTTTTGTATCGATAATTTGTTTATATTCAATGATTTATCATTACGAAGAGGAGAATATGATCCAAAATGTCGAGATTTATACAAATATTACATCAACTGTGAAAAACTCATACCAACTATAATATAATAGAAAAACCTCATTTTAGAAAACAAAGCAGAAGTTCCTAGAATTGTGCATGTGCCCACCAACTATGAGTGCAGTCCCCATGACAATGCAAAGGAGAGAACAAGGCAGTAGTTCCTAGAATTATGTATGTGCCCACCAGCTATGTCTACAGCCCCCATGATTACACTGCTGTCTGTGGTGAGAATCTTAATGCTGGCACCATCTCTTGATAAGTCTGTTGTGATGTTCCCGAATCAACCATTCCTTGCAGGTTAAGACCGTTGTATTTGAGTGCTGCTCCTATCTTCAGGGCAGAGAAGAACAGGCAGGAGGGAATAGGGGAAACTTAATTCTATGTTAATGCAACAATTTCTTTTAGATTTTTCAAGGTTTTGTATAGCTTGTACTAAATTTATAGAGAAGGAAGCAAGATCAATTTGATAAACGCAAAAGCCCAATAGGGGCTAGGAGAGAAGCAATTTATTTCATGAGTATTAGAGAAGAGGAATTGGAGTTTTATGTGGAATATTTGACTGCATCCTTCACTGTGAGTAATTTCATTGAGTGCTCGAGCTTTATATTCCTTCCTTCAGGACTCAAGAACAGCTAAAAGTAAACATAATTTTTCTATGTTGTTATTGTGTTTTGTGACGAATGTATTTTGCTCGAATCTTGTGCATTCTTTCTTCTGTCTGATAATATGTGCCCTCTATTTAACAAGAGTAAATTAGGGGAGAGAACCCAGTAGTTGTGAACCCTAACTTCATGCTTCTAATTATCCTACGTGGAAATTTTAAATCACTCCCAATTTTTTACAGCAGCTTACTTGGCAAGTCCTCTGCTTATAACTAAGGTTTCAGGGCCACATAATCAAATATGATGCCACATCAGCATGCTTTTTGTCAAGGTGTCCAAAAAGGCCCAAAAAAAAAAGTGAGACCAACACTTGTACATTGACAACATGTTTTATTGAGCGCTGATGTGGAATCACATGATTGGTTGCTTTTTAGATCAAAGGAATACATTTTGTTTAATTATGGGTAGTCATCATCAACACTAACAACTTTAAAGTCACAACTGTTGGTCCAATATTGATAAAAATATTGGGCATTATATAAACATCTACTATCACAACTATTGAAACATGCTCAGGTACTGGGTCCTCTCCCCTATGTGCAGTTGGGTGTAAAAAAAACTGCACAACTTTTTTTTCCATTCATAAAAGCCATGGATAAAGGAGACAACTAACTTGTAGACAAAATGCACCTATGTACATACAAAAACACATAAAAACATACATAACAACATACATAACATTATGAGACTGCGTAGTGCGGGCCCGCCAAATGGGGGATAAAAGTGACAAAACCGACAGACGAGACCAAACATTCGGGAAATGGTAGGTAGGAGTTAACGGCGCTGTCAAGTCAGTTTTCCTGCCTCCTGCCGACCGATAAAACTAGATCCCGTGGCGTGCCACCGAAGTTACGTTTTCAGAGATTTTTTTTAGCATGGGAAAATTCGAGGCAAACTGACATGTGTGTTTTTGGTTTGGAGAAAGAAGGGTGAAAACACGATGAGTTTCCAATTTGCACGTTGAAAGTTGAAGGTTGGAGTGCATGTGGAGGAGTTGGAGGAGAAAACCGACCAAATCGAAGTGCTTTTATGCAGTCTGCACGTTGTAAGCTAAAGTTTGGAGTGCACATGGAGGAGTTGGAGGAGAAAACTGACCAAATCAAGGTGAGGGTTGCTAACCAATTGGGTTGCAGAGGGTTTTACAACATAATGTAATTTGTAATTTGGGAAACACAATGTGGATTTTTAGTTATTTGAATCTCCTTGTTTAAATGTAAAGGGTTGTCTCACAGTGGGTTTCTTGCTTCTTAACACGTACGGTTTTGCAACATGGAATGTTACAAAACAGTATGAATGTCTTCAAAATCACATCTTCCATTGTTTAAATTTTGGATGATTGAAAAAAAAATGCACAAAATAATTGTATTTTGGAAAACACAATGTGGGTTTTCAGTTATTTGAATCTCCTTGTTTAAATGTAAAGGGTTGCCTCATAGTGGGTTGCTTGCTTCTTAACACCTAGGGTTGTGCAACATGAATTTTTACAAAACAATATGAATGTCTTGAAAATCACACCTTCCATTGTTGTGTTTAAATTTTGCATGATTGAAAAAAAAAGTGCACAAAATAATTGTAATTTGGAAAACACAATGTGTGTTTTTAGTTATTTGAATCTCCTTGTTTAAATGTAAGGGGTTGTGTTACAGTTGGTTACTTGCTTCTTAACACTTATGGTTTTGCAACATGGAATGTTACAAAACATTATGAATGTCTTGAAAATCACACATTCCATTGTTGTGTTTAAATTTCACATGATTGAAAAAGAAAGTGCACAAAATAATTGTAATTTGGAAAACACAATGGTGGTTTTTAGTTATTTGAATCTCCTTGTTTAAATGTAAAGGGTTGTCTCACGGAGGGTTGCTTGCTTCTTAACACCTACATTTTTGCAACATGGAATGTTACAAAACAGTATGAATGTCTTGAAAACCACACATTCCATTGTTGTATTTAAATTTCACATGATTGAAAAAAAAGTGCACGAAATAATTGTAATTTGGAAAACACAATGGTGGTTTTCAGTTATTTGAATCTCCTTGTTTAAATGTAAAGGGTTGTCTCACGGTGGGTTGCTTCCTTCTTAACACCTACGATTTTGCAACATGGAATGTTACAAAACAATATGAATGTCATGAAAATAACACATTCCATTGTTGTGTTTAAATTTCATATGATTGAAGAAAAAGTGCACAAAATAATTGTAATTTGGAAAACACAATGGTGGTTTTCACTTATTTGAATCTCCTTGATTAAATGTATAGGGTTGTCTCACGGTGGGTTGCTTGCTTCTTAACACCTATGGTTTTGCAACATGGAATGTTATAAAATAGTATGAATGTCGTGAAAATCACACATTCCATTGTTGTGTTTAAATTTTGCATGATTGAAAAAAAAAGTGCACAAAATAATTGTAATTTGGAAAACATAATAGTGGTTTTTAGTTATTTGAGTCTCCTTGTTTCACTGTAAAGGGTTGTTTCATGGTGGGTTGCTTGCTTCTTAACACCTATGGTTTTGCAACATGGAATGTTACAAAATAGTATGAATGTCGTGAAAATCATACATTCCATTGTTGTGTTTAAATTTTGCGTTTGATTGAAAAAAAAAGTGCACAAAATAATTATAATTTGGAAAACACAATGGTGGTTTTCAGTTATTCGAATCTCCTTGTTTAAATGCAAAGGGTTGTCTCATGGTAGGTTGCTTACTTCTTAACACCTACGGTTTTGCAACATGGAATATTATAAAATAGTATGAATGTCTTGAAAATCACACATTCCATTGTTGTGTTTAAATTTCGCATGATTAAAAAAAAAAAGTGCACAAAATAATTGTAATTTGGAAAACACAATGGTGGTTTTCAGTTATTTGAATCTCCTTGTTTAAATGTAAAGGGTTGTCTCATGGTGGGTTGCTTGCTTCTTAACACCTACGATTTTGCAACATGGAATGTTACAAAACAGTATGAATGTCGTGAAAATCACACATTCCATTGTGTTTAAATTTCTCATGATTGAAAAAATAAGTGCACAAAATAATTATAATTTGGAAAACACAATGGTGGTTTTAAGTGATTTGAATCTCCTTGTTTAAATGTAAAGGGTTGTCTCACGGTAGGTTTCTTGCCTCTTAACACCTACGGTTTTGCAACATGGAATGTTACAAAATAGTATGAATGTCTTGAAAATCACACATTCCATTGTTGTGTTTATTTTTTCAACTTCGTGTCCTTTATATTGCACTTGTGTGTCAACACCATTAATTAAACTCCTTTTATTTCGATGATAAAATTTTCGTTTAATCTTTTAATTTTTTTTCCAAGTGGTTAATTGTAGTGTTTATGTTGTTTTACTTCAGTTTTATCAGTTCCAACTATTGCTTTTGCATCTGCAAGTTGACCAGTCACACATTTTTCCTCATCCCCATTGTTGTTACCTGTTATCACCCCCTTGCATTCCTTTTCATGAGCTTCTATCTACTCCCTCATCAGCCCTTAGGACAACACCATCCATTTTTTCAATAGAGTTTTGAATGTCTTCAATACTTTTGTGTAGCTTTGCAGCCACTCTTTGCTTAGCTTTGAGAGTGTCTTTCTGATTAGAGAATGCAAATGTTTTATGTTTGATAATTTATTTACAAAACTTTTCTACCTTTTCACATAGGGATTTCATGTCTCCAACCAGCTAATTCTCTTTTTTTTTTTTACTCTAAGATCTATTTTTGCCTTTTCATTATCATCTATTTCGAATTGTATTTGTTCCGTGGAATTCTTAAGTTGAAGAATATTTGAATTCATTTGTTCAACTCCACTTATAGCATCATCTCTCACTTTCTTTTCTTGCATAAATTCATATGGAATACAAAATTTATTGACTTTATCCACTTTTGCATTGAAATTTTCCCATTGCATATACTGCATAATGCTCCTTCGTCAAGTTGTCAAGTGCAAGAAAAATCTCATCAGTCGATATATTATCTATCTTATTCACTTTGGTTTGCTTCTTTTTAAGTGTTTTTAGAGCATATTCCTTTTTCATTACATACTTTCTACTAACTATTGCTCAAGTTATGCATTTCCATATTCCCATTGCACATACTTCAAATGCTCCTTCGCCAACTTCTCAAGAGAAAAAAGAATCTCTTCAGTTAATACATTATATATCTCATACACTTTGGTGTGCTTCTATTCAAGTGTTTTTATGGATGTTTCTTTATTCATTTCATACATTCTAGTGCCCACTTCCTTCTGAAGTATTAAGAAGATCTCAGGTTCATTAACACCCAATGCTTTCCATTGAATTATAAATAGAGAAAATAAGTGTAATGAAAACCTTACAGTACCAATGTAAGAAAAGACACCTTGAAAATTTACCAAAACTATTACTTATAGTATGAATTGCATTTGGATTTCCTCATATCATTAAAATATAGGCAGGTAGGAAAACATAGTGGATTGCGAGTTAGTTTGTTGAGCTTGTAGAAAGTTGAAGGGTGGAGAATTTGGGGAGGAGTTGCAGCTAGGGGATACATAAAAGTAACCATATTTAGCTGAGGGGTGACCAACCAATTGCGTTCTTATATATAGAGGATTTTACAACACTATGTGGGTTGCATGTTTCTTAATGCCCTGTGTTTTCCAACCTCTGATTATATAGACAATATGATTGTAATGAAAACCTTTTATTGTTTACACAATACGAATGTAATGAAAGGAACATCTTCAAAATATATAACAAGTCTCAGGTAGACTAAAAATTACGTTTCAACTTTCTCAAATCAATAAACTATAGGCAGGGTGGAAAAAACTGTGGGTTGTATTGATAGGGAGGTTGGATGAAACAATCACTATTTCATGCTTTGGGTCTTCCTTGGAAGACCTATAGGGTGTTTCACTCCACCACTTGAAACCTATAGGACCTCTTCCTTCTTAGGGTCCCCTGATTTCTCCTTGCCAACCCAACTATCAACTTAGTTCTTCCTCCCAAGTCAAGACTTGGTGCACTCTTGAAACACTTGCCTTAGCCCTTAATTCACCCTAAAGGCTACAAATCCTCCAAATCTTGAATTTAGCTTTGCAGGGGTGTGGAGGTGTTTCTAATGACTTTAATCCATCCTACTTTGGTTCTTGAGGGTCCACCTGATTCCATTTCCTAGTCGCTTCCACCAAACCCTCATTTAGGCCTAAAAGGCTACTAGCCCTAGGAGCCCCGATTAGGCCTCTTTCTCTGAGAAATCAGGGTTGTTTACAAATCTTTCCAAAGAACACCCCAATATTTTCTTGGGATTCCTGATTCACATGCTCACCTCTCAAAGATTTTTGGGGTCTTGGGTCTCAATTGTCCGTACAAAGGTTTAACCCACAATTTGGCAAAATTAGGCCTTTACAAACCCTTCCCTGACTTCACTGCAAACTGTTATGTATTCCTCACACTAGATGGATTGATGGAGCTTCCTCCTCCATGCTATGTCTTGGCAAGACTCATACTTTCCTTCTCAAAAAGATAATTTGTCAAGAACTTGATACCCCTGCAAATTATGTGCTCTGCACTAAGGTCTTCCCTAGGCGAACTCTTCCTGGCTCGCCTAGGGCAAGACTTCCACAGTAGCTCCTATGTTTTCTGAGGCCCTAAACTCTACCATATGTACATACATGGAGTCTAGTCACTGTTCCCAAAGGGCCGTACAATTTGTACAGTGGGAAAGTGAACTAACACTCCATTTTCACAAAACTGCCTGGTTCAGACCATCAACAGTGTGAAATCAAAACTATTTACAAACAATGCTTGAAATTGAATAAAGAAACTAACTCATGTCACACAATGCTTGAAGAAATACTACACTACATCCTACACAAACTATAGTGCCATGATTAATCCATTAAAACCTCACTTCTATGCAAAAATCAGAAAATGCACTCTCAAACACAATTGCTTTCCTTGAATTCACAAAACTTCAAAACATAACAAATGCTTCCAACCCCACTCCAATGCCGAGGCATTCCATAAATAGGGTCTCTAAACTAGTTATCCTCTTCCTTGGGCTCTTCTTGGCTGCTTGTAGCTCCAATTGAGCAACATTTGCAAATATTTTTCAAGAATTCCTAAAAATCCAAAACCTTATTTTGGGCTAGATCCTAATGGTGCCTATTCTATGGTCAACATGACCTTCATTAGAGATCAACACCCAATCAAAAATTCCACTAAGGCACAACCAAAAATGAACATGAATAGATGATAAGTTGGCCTAAACAAATTGCCAAAATATGACCTTCTAGACAATCTAAGGTAACCTATGGGTGCTCCTGCACCATGTATTTTATATATTTGTGCTTGTTGTAAGTGAAGGGTGGAATTTTTTCTTTTTGCTTGATGTTCTTTTGCTGGTCATGTTTAGTTTTATGTTCACAAATGTTTGACTTTATTAGTTCAAACCTAGTTATATCATCATCTTTCACTTTCTCTACTCATACAAATTCATATGCAATACAAAATCTCTTGAGTTTATCCACTTTCGCATTGTGATTTTTCCATTGCACATACTACACATGCTCCTTCCTCAACTTCTTAAGAGTGGGAAGAATCTCTTTAGTTAAAACAATATCTATCTCATTAAGTTTGATCTCCTTGTTTTCAAGGGTTTTTTAGAGCAAATTCCTTTTCAATTTCATAAATTATAGAACTTGCTGCCTCCAAATTTGCATTGTCTCTTCGCCTTTGCGCATACTACACATTCTTCTTTGTCAATTTATCAAGAGCATAAAGAATCTTTTAAGTCAACATAGTATCTATCTCATTCACTATGGTTTTCAATGCAAGTGAGCTTCACAATTTATTGCAATTGTGGTTTACAGTTAAAATTGCTTTTCGAACTCTTCATATGTTTCACAAATAAATGCACCAAAAAATAATGTGTTTTAGCCTACGTTCATTCAGTCCTTTACTGATTCATTTTTTTATCAGTAGATGCAAAGAACATGTTTTTTTCTTTTGACGTTGCTAGCATCCATAGAAGTAATTACATATTATTATTCATGTTACACTTATAGGCTACACATAAAGTTGCAGGTTGGACTTCTCATCGTGTTGTTCAACCTGCACTTTTTTAGTTCATGAATTGTCATATACGCTTTTGCTGGTCATGTTAAGTCACCCCAAATGGAAGGCTCAATATCACAACATGCCTGCTCAGGTAAAACAGGTTTGTACTCCCCATGTACTATGAGGTCTTAGTTTTTTTCATGTAAGGTTGCGATTTTACCTGCGATCTTTATGTTCGCTTGGAGGTTCAACTAGACACTATGTTTTCCAACCTGCATTGGCTAACACCATGGTTGATAGGAAAATTTACACATTTATGCCTTTCCTGATTCACTCCATTACTAATTCATGATTTTTTCAATAGATGCAAAAAATGTGTTCTTTTGGCTTGCTGGCAGCAATGGATGCACATTTATTTACATACAAGGTTGTCATAAAAGGTTTTGGTTTCCCTCTAACCTTTCCTCTCCATTAACACATACACATGCACCACAACCAATGCATCTTCCCAAAATAATACATCTTTTGTTGCAACTGTAGAAGTAATTACATAGTGTTATGCACGATACACTCATATGCCACATACAAAGTTGCAAGTTGAACCACTCATCGTGTGGTTCAACCTTCACTTGTTTATTTCATGAATTGCCAGATGTGCTTTTGCCGCACATGTTAAGTCACCCCAAATAGAAGGCTGAATATCACAACATGCATCCTCAGGTAAAAGAGGTTTGTACACCCCATACTCTAAAATCTACGTTATATTTACATGCATGGTTGCGAATTTACTTGCGGTCTTTATGTCCGCTTGGAGGTTCAAATACACACTGTGTTTTCGAACCTGCATTGGCTTGCATCATGGTTGATAGGAAATTTTACACCTTTTTGCCTTTCCTCATTCTTTACATTACTGATTTTTTTTTTTCAACAGATGCAACAAACATGTTATCATTTTGGCATTGTTGGAAGAAATGGATGCCCTTTTTTTTACATACAAGGTTGTCATCAAAGGTTTTGGTTGCCCTCTAACCATTCCTATCCTTTAACACATACACACACACCACAACCAACATATCTTCCCAAAATAATACATCTGTTGTTGCAATTGTAGAAGTAATTACATTCTGTTATGCACGTTACACTCCTACGCCACATACAAAGTTGCAGGTTGAACCACTCATCGTGTGGTTCAACCTTCACTTGGTTATTTCATGAATTTCTAGATGTGCTTTTTCTCCTCATGTTAAGTCACGCCAAACAGAAGGCTGAATATCACAACATGCCTCCTCAAGTAAAAGAGGTTTGTACACCCCATATACTCTAAAATATTAGTTATATTTATATGTGGGGTTGCGAATTTACTTGCAGTCTCTATGTCCACTTGGAGGTTCAACTACATGCTGTGTTTTCCAAATTCATTGGCTTACATCATGATTGATAGGACATTTTACACCTTTTTGCCTTTCCTCATTCTCTCTATTATTGATTCATTTTTTTTCAATAGATGCAACAAAATTGTTATCATTTTGGTGTTGCTGGTAGCAATGGATGTACTTTTTTTACATACAAAGTTGTCATCAAAGGTTTTGGTTGCCCTCTAACCTTTCTTCTCCATTAACTCATACACACACACCACAACCAACGTATCTTCCTAAATTAATACATCTGTTGTTACAACTATAGAAGTAATTACATACTGTTATGCACATTATACTCGCACGCCACATACAAAGTTGCAGGTTGAACCACTCAATGTGTGGTTCAACCTTCACTTGTTTATTTCATGAATTGTTTGATGTGCTTTTGCTGCTCAAGTTAAGTCACCCCAAACAAAAGGCTGAATATCAAAACACGCCTCCTCAGGTAAAAGAGGTTTGTACAACCCATATATATTGAAATCTTAGTTATATTTATATGCGGGGTTGCGAATTTACTTGCAGTCTTTATGCCAGCTTGGAGGTTCAACTACACATTGTGTTTTCCAACCTGCATTGACTTACATCATAGTTGATAGAACATTTTACCCCTTTCTACCTTTCCTCATTCTCTCCATTGTTGATTCATTTTTTTGTCAATAGATGCAACAAACATGTTATCATTTTGGCATTGCTGACAATAATGGATGCACTTTTTTTTACATACAAGGTTGTCATTAAAGGTTTTGGTTGCCCTCTAACCCTTCCTCTCCTTTAACACGTACACATGCACCACAACCAATGTATCTTCCCAAAATAATACATTTATTGTTGCAATTGTAGAAGTAATTACATACTGTTATGCACGTTACACTACTATGCCACATACAAAGTTGCAGGTTGAACCACTCATCGTGTGGTTCAACCTTCAATTGTTTATTTCATGAATTGCTAGATGTTCTTTTTCTCCTCATGTTAAGTCATGCCAAATGGAAGGTTGAATATCACAACATACCTCCTCAGGTAAAAGAGGTTTGTACACCCCATATACTCTGAAATCTTAGTTATATTTACATGCGGGGTTGTGAATTTACTTGCGGTCATTATGTCCTCTTGGAGGTTCAACTACACACTGTGTTTTCCAACCTGCATTAGCTTACATCATGGTTAATAGGACATTTTACATCTTTCTTTCTTTCCTCATTCTCTCTATTACTGATTCATTTTTTTGTCAACAAATGCAACAAACTTGTTATCATTTTGGCATTGCTGGCAACAATGGATGCACTTTTTTTTACATACAAGGTTGTCATCAAAGGTTTTGGTTGCCCTCTAACCTTTCCTCTCCATTAAAACATACACACACACCACAACCAACGTATCTTCCCAAAATAATACATTTGTTGTTGCAATTGTAGGAGTAATTACATGCTGTTATGCATGTTACACTTGCACGCCACATACAAAGTTGCAGGTTGAACCACTCATCGTGTTCTTTCTCAAACAACACAAGTTTACTTGAAAATGATGGTTGGTTTTCACAACATTCCTCTTTAGGTAAAACAAGTTTGTGTGGCACACCTAAAATGGACTCATCCTTGCATGTCCACGTACGATTGTGATTGTGCTGTCATTGTCTATGTCCACTTGTATGTTGAGATAGACAGTTTGATTTCCAACCCATGTTTGTTTTATATTTTATGCGTAGATTGATTCAATCTATCACCTTTAATTTTCCTTAGTTGAAGTTGACAACCTCGTATTGGTTTCATGTTGGTGGAAACAATGCAAGCACATTTTTTTTACGTTCAATGAATAATTTCTTTCTTTTTTCTTGACACAATCCACTTTAATTTTAAAAGTTCATCCAATTCTGTCCTTTCCTAGAATGGGGAGAGATGTGAAATGGAAGAAGGAAGACAATTTGGAGGTGCAAGATGTATGGGATGGAGGCTCTCCTTTTTCCTCTTTCAATTTACATTGGACTCCTATTTACATCAAGGAGGATGGGGTCCTTGACATTGTCGCAACAATTACTCATACCAGACTTGATGATTTCATTCACGGTGAAATGTTGGTTGAAGGTTTTGAAACTAAATTTCTGCCCAATAAAAAAAGAGAGTGTACCATCACGCATCCTGTCGACGAAAAAAATTATGGAAAAACAATTATGTGGCATAGGTTTGTATCTTTCAACATTCATTTGTATGGTCCAATGATATTTTACTCTCTCTTGCTTCAAGATGATGAGATGATGCTTTCTTTACAGATAATGGTGTCAATACGGTCCTAAAGACCACAAAAACCAACCTCCACCAGAGAAGAAAAAATAGAAAAGGTTTATACAAATGCAAGGTTGTCAATGCCACTTCATTGTAAAGGTTATGCACGATAGACCCGATGTTTCCTATCTTCTCTACAAAGAAATGTTCCACGTTGATTAAAAAAGGTGAATTTTGCCATGGCATTGGTGACATAAGTGGAGATAGGCATGCCATGTTGGCCGCTAATCTATCCGCAAAATGAAAAATCTATATTGAAATCCTTTTGCTCATGGACATGAGTGTCAATACAATAATGGATAGACATGCCACTGATCCTATCTTCTGTGGCATGATGTTAAAGAAAGATCAATTCCTTACAAGAAAGGATGTAATGGATGCTTGGCAAAAGGTACATTCTAATCACACATAGAAACACACATTCAATTTGACAAGTATTATAATATGGAATGGAGAGGACTTTGACAACTACTTTCAACGGCCCCATGGGAACAATACTCCTTTTTTTATCGGGGTTCAAACTCCATGGATGTTGGATACAATGGTTCACCACTCGCACAATTTAGTCATCTCGATGGATTCCACATTTTCCACTAATAAATATTGGGTGAGGCATTAGAAACATTGACAAATAGTTCTTCGTCTTTTCAATGATCTTACTGGCTATAAACTTGACAATGCTCACATTGACTTGTTATTTCTATAGTTTCCATTGTATACTTTTCTCATTTTTGAAGAGCAGTAGAGTGGTGTGCCCGTTGCCTGGGTAGTCTTCTCACAAAACAAGATTGAGGACATCTCTGCATGGCTACACAAATTGCATGCCCGTGGAAGAAGAGCCAAACCTGACTGGAGAATCATTGCATTTTGACTGATGATGCAACTGTAGAAATTTAGGCCATACAGTATGTGCATCTCTTTGTTCATTTATGTACCTTTCTCATTTTCTATTTATTTTCAATGCCACTTTGTCATGCAAGTGAGCGCTAACAATATCATTTGTATTGTCTATTAGGGTTATCTTTTGATGCCGTGTGCTTCTATGCATTTGGCATGTTAAAAGGGCTTGGTTGAAGAACACATATAAGTACACAGCAAAGGAAAGGGAAATGGACATCTTCCACAGACATGACACAATCATGATGGCAATCGGTGATAGCGAAGACAACATCACTTAGCTATTGAACTCTTTCTTTGAGGATTTCAATGACCAACCCTAATTTTTAGAGTACTTCAAGAAGACCTAGTGCGAAGGAGATGGTTGAATTGGAGAGTTGACAATTTCTGTCACCTCGTTCAATACGTACGATTCACATTCTTTGATGTTACCTCTAATACATTGTGGTTTACCTGACTATTGGATTTTTTTTCGCAACCATGTGGGAAAAAAATTGCAGACTATTCCCACATGCCAACCAAGACACAAATGCAGCCATTGAGTTGTACCATTGCACACTCAAAACTTGGTACTTGTGTGATCGTAAAACAAATACACAAGGTGAATGTACTATTTGTATTACACACTTGTGTATAAAATGGAACCATTCTTTAGGAAAAAGGAATAAATGTAGCATTATGGTTTTTTGACAAACTATAAGTTTTAAAATATTCAATCTAGTTTGGAGTGGGCCAAGGCAATTTCGAACAATGATTGTGTTCCAGATGAAACACATCCTGGATGGCACTGGGTGAAAAGTCAAAGTAGGTCTGATCGCTACCTCGTTTAGAAATTTGGCGAGCACCTTTTTGTTTGTGAGTTCCCTTGGAGTTTGCAGGGGAACACTTGGAAAAATGTCCTTAAGGTTGGTAACTTGATTAAAAGATCATCTGCCACTGAAGGGGTGGTCCACGGTAAGTGAATTTCAATTTGAAGTGTGTTACTTTATGGGAGACAATTGTGTTTTACATTTTATAGTGCCTAATACAAGTTTCTTGTGTGTGGTCATTTAGACGAGGGAGGTCAACCAATTGATAGAGGGACATATTTGAATGAGACATTGTCACATGGGGGCGTCGAAGAAAACAATCCTAATCTTCTCACCACTACACAAGCTCCTTTTGTCACTCATGTATATGATGAACATTTGCAGAAAATGTGTATTTGGAATGACACAAATGAAATATTGAAGAAAGTGATGCGTACACCACCCCAGTGTCTAGAAAAAGTACAATCATATGTACAGTGCGTTGAGAGGTTTCTACAAGACCTAAAACAATCCAATGCATTGTTGTTTGTATTCATTCCCAATCTTGATGCACCTGCAACTAACACCGTTTGCATGCATCCATGGTTTAGTGCAAGCAGGGATCGTCCTCGACGTGCAACCTATCATACGAAATGTGTTGCACAACAGTCAGATCACCAAACTCCTCTGTGTGACTCCCTTCCCTTGTCCACGAACAATAGCTTCAATGTGAATGTCAATATGCAATGTGAGACTTCAAGTGCAACTACTATGGATGAGGTAGAGGATATAACATCTAATACAGGTGACTATGAGAAAACTCGTTTCAATTTATATATTGTAATAGGAAATGGTATTGTAGATTTCTTTTTCTAGTATGTGATTCTACCACGTCATAAACTTTCTGATTTATTTTTTGGTCTTTTTTGTTTGCTTCAACATTCCAATCTGGGGAAAGGAGTCCTCGCTGGCGACTGTCTTTCACAAGTGTAAACCCAATGGAAGGTATGGTTCCAATTTAACAACTATGTGTAGGTAAGTCCAATTTTTTGGTATGACATTATGCAATACCATGCTTCCTTATAAAATTTTGGCTACGGTGATAGGCTAATGTCGATCAATGTGTGTTCACTCTATTGCTTTTTGAAGAGTTACTAAGGAGTGTAGAAGCATACATCAGTGAACCTCGGTCTGTAGGTACGCATGTTGACTTTTCTAAAAGTTGTTCACAAAAGTTATCTACAATCTTGACATCGAACTTTCATGTCTCCACCCAACTCATTCTATTTTTGTTCACTTCTTCTTTTCAAGTGCTTGTACAATAAATTCCTTTTTGATTTCATGCATTCTAGTACCTGCTGCTCTAGTTGTGCATTGCCATTTTCCCATTGCACATACTGCACGTGGTCCTTCCTCAACCCGTGAAGAGCAAGAAGAATCTGTTCAGTCAAAACTTTATCTATCTCTTTCACTTTGCTCGCTTCTTTTCAAGTGTTTTCATAGTAGTTCCCTTTTTCATTTTAGGCATTCTAGTACATGCTGCTCCACTTGTGCATTTCCATATGTCCATTGCACAAAAAAAATGCTCACATTATTTGCAGTGTTGGAAAACACACTGTCCCATGTCAGTTAGTTCATTGTGAAATTTTTTTGTTTCGTTGCGATCAAGAATGTAATGAAGTCCACTTTCAATTTTTTTTGGTACAGTCAAAATGCTATTTAAATTTTTTCATCTAATTGGAACAAATAAAATGCTCGCATTGTTTTCTGTTGGAAAACACACAGTCCAAATGTTAGTTTCATTATGAAAAGTTTTGTTGTGTTACAACCAAAAATGTAATCAAGTTCACTTTCAATTTTTTGAACAATTATTTGGTACAGTAAAAAATGGCATTTCACATTCTCAATCTGATTGGAACAAATAAAATGGTCACAGTGTTTGTAGTGCTGGAAAACACACTATCCCCATGTCAGTTTTTTCCTTATGAAATTTTTTGTTTCTTTAACATTGAGAACGTAATGAAGACCATTTTCAATTTTTTGAACAACTCTTTGCTACAGTGAAAATGGCATTTCACATTCTTCATCTAATTTGAACAAATAAAATGCTCACATTGTTTGCACTATTGGAAAACACACTATCCCATGATAGTTAGTTCATTATGAAAAGTTTTGTTTCACTTTCAATTTTTTGAACAACTCTTTCCTACAGTCCAAATGTCCTTTCACTTTCTTCATCTAATTAGAACAAATAAAATGCTCACATTATTTTCCATGTTGGAAAACACACTGTCCCTTGTCAGCTATTTCGTCATGAAAAGTTTATGTTTCGTATAGTCCAAGAATGTAATGAAGTCATCATTCAGAGTGTCTTTTTAATTAGAGAATGCAGTTGTGTCTTCATTACATAAAGTTGTTCCTAGAAGTTGTTCACATGTGCCTTCTTCAATAATGTATCTTTGCAGTCACTTTTTGGTCAACATTGAGAGTGTCTTTCTAATTAGAGAATGCAGTTGTATCTTCTAAAAAATTTGTTTTGTCTTTCATTTCATGCATTTTAGTACTTGCTCCTCCAGTCGTGCATTGCCATTTTCCCATTGGACATACTACACATGCGCCTTCCTTATGTTTCAAAGAATAGGTAGAATCTCTTCACTCAAAACATTATCTATCTCTTCCACTTCGCTCACTTCTTTTCCAGTGTTTTCATTGTAGATTCCTTTTTCATTTCAGGATTTGTAGTACATGCAACTCCACTTGTGCATTGCCTTTGTCCATTGCACAAAAAACAATGCTCACACTATTTGCAATGTTGGAAAACACACTATCCCATATTGTCACATTATCTGCACATATTGCACATGCATGAAATTTCAATACTGTTATGTAGCTTTGCAACCGCTTTTTGGTTAGCATTGAGAGTGTATTTCTAATTATAGAATGCAATTGTATCTTCCGAATAAGTTGTTTTGTCTTTTATTTTAGGCATGTTACAACCTGTTGCTCCAGTCGTGCATTGCCATTTTCCCATTGGACATACCGCACATTCTCCTTCCTTAAGTTTTGAAGAATAGGTAGAATCTCTTTAGTCAAAACATTATCTATATCTTCCACTTTGCTCGCTTCTTTTCTAGTGTTTTCATTGTAGATTCCTTTTTCATTTTAGGATTTGTAGTACATGTTTCTCCACTTGTGTGTTGCCATTTGTTCATTGCAAAAAAAAAATGCTCACATTATTTGTAGTGTTGGAAAACACACCGTCCCATATTGTCACATTATTTGTACATATTGCACATGCACGACATTTCAATACTGTTATGTAGCTTTGTAGGTGCTTTTTGGTCAGCATTGAGAGTGACTTTCTAATTAGAGAATGCAGTTGTATCTTTTGAAAAATTTGTTTTGTCTTTCATTTCAGGAATTTTACTACCTGCTGCTTCAGTTGTGCATTGCCATTTCCCATTACACATCCCGCACACGCTCCTTCCTCAAGTTCTGAAGAACAGGAAGAATCTCTTTAGTCAAAACATTATCTATCTCTTTCACTTTGGTCGCTTCTTTTCCAATGTTTTCATAGCAGATTCCTTTTTCATTTTAGGATTTGTATTACATGCTACTCCACTTGTGCATTGCCATTTTTCCATTGCACATACCGCACATGCACTTTCTTCAATACTGTTATGTAGCTTTTCAACCACTTTTTGGTCAACATTGAGAGTGAAAGCTAATAATTTCTTTGATGCAGGTATAGAAGATGTCACACAATTCACAAGCATGGGTCTCTAGGTGGTTGACCAACTACCACCTATATCTTCCATGTGATATTATTGCTCAGATAGAGGAATTAAGTCTCCCATACAGGTTGCAGGAAAAGATGTTAAGGATAATTGATAGAAAAGGGCCAAACAATGATGATGTCAACTATCATAATTATGCTCATTTCTTTAACCACGTCTTTGGTGTATGGGAAAAAAATGAGCATGTACGTTCAATATTACAATCTACATATAGAGATTGTAAATTTATGTGATTGGCCAATGTCTCTTTACTGAGAAATTTGAGACCTTTTCCTAGCTGGATGCATCTGGAAGGTATGCATTCAACCAACAGTAATCATCTGCAAGCACAATCTTCTAAATGAGTTGAGCATGAGGTTTATGAGAATCCTTAAGGGGGAATCTCTAATTAGTAATCACATGGGTCCTATGGAGGAATGGTTGTTGGTCGTGTTCAAATTCAACCACATTATCAGGTTCGAGGTCCATCGTGTCAGACCATCATTTAAGCTGATACATGCAAACTATGGGATACCTACGTTGTATGCTGTCAATTCTACCTTGACAATCAGAGTGCGCAAAATCCTTCCTAATAATGAGAATGAAAAAATTATACCTATTCATAAATGGTTGATGTAGTTGTCATTTTTTATAAACTATTTAGTTATTATAGCGAACATTTGTGAAATTTTTAGTGACAAATGTTTGCAAAGTTTTCAACGATTGTCTATATGATTGTATCCAATACATCTGCCTTTGGGAATTGTTAGCACTATTAAATGTGGCTTGTAATTTTCTTCAGAATGTGACAAATGAGATGCATTTTTTACATTTCGTAGTCAAGGAAGTGCATCATATTCTAATATTATTATCACAATTGTTTGCTCCAATTTTAATGTTATGGAAGAAAAGTTGGGATGGATAAGTATTAAAACATTAGAGACATAAAATTTTCACAATCTATAATATTAACTCGAAATGTTTTTACATTTTACTATGTGATGTGAATTATTTATCTCAGATCAAATATGAAAAAATTTCAAAACATTGTTTACCATCCCTTAGTATGTAATAATGTATTACAACATTGCTTACAATTCCTTGGATGTTTGGATGGACAGGTATTACAACATTACTCAATATAATACTAATCACCTAAACTTTATATATAGAAGTGGAAGTCATAGGTTTAAATCTTGTGTAAGAGTTCAGTAACTGTATAACTTCCATGCATGCAAATTTTACCATCAACATAATTTTGTTAGCTGGAGCTTGCATTTGCAGCTTAGATCTATGTTTAGAATTTAAGTATTGTATGATCTCTGTTGTTAGATTAGATTGTGTTAAAGTTTTTTCATCAACATTTGAGATCACAATCCATAAACTATAATCAAAATACAAGAGAGCTGAAGGAGAATGACATTCTTGGAGGAGCCCTTTCTTTTCGATTCCTCATATAATTTATGATTAAATTTATGGTGTTCTTCAAAGGAGGATACACACAACATAAATGTCCTAGAGTGTCCTTTCTTGGCATCATCTTTTGTTGGAGTCCATGAAAGAAATTCATGTCGAATACAGTTAGAGAGTTGAAATTAATTGGTTTGTAGAATATTTTGTGAAAGAAATGAAATAACGAATAGCCAAAAATTTATGAGCAGTACATCTCAGGCAGCCTTAACATAAATTTTAGGTGAATAATCCAAAAAATACACATCTAGGTGAATACTTGTGTTTGTCAGCTTGACATACTGGGCTACTGTCAAAATCTGCCAATACTATAAAAAAAATCATTTTTCCTCTAAAAATGGCTAAACAACAATGTTGAACTTTCTATGTCCATTAGTTATGTCCACAAGATTTTGTGAATAACATAATTGCATAGTTTTAGTTATACATGGTTCAACGTTTTTGGACAACATGATTGGTTTTCTGTGGAATTTAGATAAGGTCTTTACATGTTTCTATATGATGTCAATATTCTAATTTTTGTATATGTAAGATTTATAGTAAAAACCAGTTAACATGGCTACCTAGCTTTGACAATATAGCAGAACCGGCTGAAAGTGAAAACATCATTGATAAAATGGCTGCTACCAAGCACTTCAAGCGAGGTCAAGTTGAATATTTCTGTCAGTTTTGCTGAGTTCAAGAGGATTAGCGGAAGCTTTCTCAAGTCTATTATTGATTACATGTTTTACACCATCGGTGCTATCATTGAACAAGAATTGAGAAGTGAGTCACAACCCTGTATGTTTTCCATCCTACAACTTTTTTGTGCATTTTCTATTCCAAATGTATTACGATATTAAAATGGAATGTTTGCTACAAGTAAGTGTTATAAAATATGAAGGTGAACTTCAATACATTGTTTTGTTACAGTCTACATAACAAAAAGTGCTCATTGAACAAGAATTGAGAAGTGAGTCACAACCCTGTGTGTTTTCCATCTTGCAATTTTTTTGTGCATTTTCTATTCCAAACGTATGAGGATATTGTAATGGAATGTTTGCTAAAAGTAAGGGTTGTTATAAAATATGAAGCTGAACTTCAACACACTATTTTGTTAGTCTCTAGAACAAAAAGTGCTCATTGCGTGTGCTTACATTTGTAAGTAAGTTGACATAAATAATAAGACTTGAGGTGGCATTTCCTACCATTATTTGATGCCATTTGACATTTGAGGGGTAAACGCTTTTGACCAACTAACTAAAAAAAACCTTTTCATAACCAACTAATTAACATGGGACAATGTGTTTTCCAACAACAAACAATGTGAGCATTTTATTTGTTCCAATCAGGTGAAAAAAGGGAAATGCCATATTTACGTCACCAAATAGTTCTTCTATAATTTGAAGGTGGACTTCATTACATATTTTTAGCGTACGAAACAAAAACTATTCATGACAAAATAACTGACATAAGACAGTGTGTTTTCCAACACTTCAAACAATGTGAGTGTTATTTGTTCCAATTAGATGAAGAAAGTGAAATGCCTTTTTTACTGTAGCAAAGAGTTGTTCATAGAATTGAAAGTGGACTTCATTACATTCTTAGTCATAATGAAATAAAACTTTTCATAATGAACTAACTGACATGGGGAAGTGTGTTTTCCAACACTACAATAAATACATCTATACTAGATATTTTGGGGTTGGAGACATTTTCCTTAAGGAAAATTATCCCACCCATCCCTTCATCCCTTTTACCTCTGATCATTCACTCAAGTTTCTTATTCATCATTTTTTTCTTCATTCCACAATTCATCCCATCCATTTTTATTATTGGGACTCTACATACATTACCTATTCATGACATCCTCCTCCATCATATTTCTCATCTACCAACACTTCACCTTATTTTTATTCTTTCCCACTCCCCCTATCTATCCATTTACCTCCTATATTTTCTATTCAATTTTAATCTATCATCAATTATCTCCCATCATGATTTGGTCCTTGTTTAGAATCCCCTCCATCCCTCCATTCACCCATCCTTCCATCCCATTCATAATCCCATACACCCTTACCTTCAGTGTTCTATAAAATACCATCTCATTTTCTTACATTTTTTTGATTGATTATTTACACATGTATCTATTCTTGTTTTCTTACTATAGTCTTAATGCTCCATCCATCACACTATCATCATTTCTTTCATCCTTCATATTATGGAATGCCTTGAAAACATGTATTTTAAATCATTATTCTTATTTTAACTTCTATATTTTTATGTTACTCCATATGTACCTAATGCATCATCATCATGATCCATTATATCATCATGCATAATTCTAGTGCTAATAAAAGTAAGTTTCTCTTTTGACATGAAGTTAATTTGAAAACATATATCATTCATCCATTTTAACCATATCCCATATCCCTTTCATTCATCTATCCTCTTTCTACTCAAATAATGTGTTATGTTAGTTACATTACATCCTTGTAAGATACTGTAATAAAAAAGATACAACCATGCAATATAGAATCATATTTTTGGAGTCCATGAAACAAAAAAAATTCATAACAAACTAACTGACATAGGATAGTGCGTTTTCCAACATTGCAAACAATGCGAGAATTCTATTTGTTCCAATGACATGAAAAAAGGAAATGGAATTTTTACTCAACCAAATAGTTGTTATAAAATTTGAAAGTGGAATTCATTACATTTTTGGAGCGTATAAAATAAAATAAAATTCATGACGAAATAACTGACAGGAAACAGTGTGTTTTCCAACACTGCAAACAATGCAAACATTTTATTTGTTC
This sequence comes from Sequoia sempervirens, assembly GCA_007258455.2. Taxonomy (NCBI): domain Eukaryota; kingdom Viridiplantae; phylum Streptophyta; class Pinopsida; order Cupressales; family Cupressaceae; genus Sequoia; species Sequoia sempervirens. The sequence goes on along the minus strand of VDFB02271358.1, from coordinate 322,354,290 downwards.
CAATCACAGGGAAAAAGGAAATATTCCATTTTCACTCTAGCAAAGAGTTATAAAATTTGAAAGTGGAATTCAATTCATTTTTGGAGTGTGGGAAATAAAAACTTTTCATAAGGAAATAACTGATAGGGGACAATGTGTTTTCTAACACTACAAGCATTTTATTTGTTCCAATCACATGAAAAAAGGAAATATGCCATTTCCACTCTACCAAATAGTTATAAAAATTGAAAGTGGAATTCATTTCATTTTGGGAGCGTACAAAATAAAAACTCTTCATAAGGAAATAATTGACAGGGAACAATGCATTTTCCAACATTGCAAATAATGCTAGCATTTTATTTGTTCCAATCACATTAAAAAAGGAAATATGCCATTTCCACTCTACCAAATAGTTCTAAAAATTGAAAATGGACTTCATTACATTCTTGGTCGTAATGAAACAAACACTTTTCATAAGGAAATAATTGACAGGGGACAATGTGTTTTCCAACACTATAAACAATGCTAGCATTTAATTTGTTCCAATCACACGAAAAATGGAAATATGCCATTTTCACTTTATGAAATACTTCTAAAAATTGAAAGTGGACTTCATTACATTCTTGGTTGTAACAATACAAATACTTTTCATAAGGAAATAACTGACAAGGGACAATATATTTTCCAACACTCCAAACAATGTGAGCATTTTATCTCTTCCAATCAGATGGAAAAAGGGAAATGCCATTTTTACTGTACCAAATAGTTGTTCTAAAAATTGAAAGTGGAATTCATTACGTTCGTGGTCGTAACCAAACAAAAATTTTAATAAGGAAATGACATACAGGGGACAGTGTGTTTTCCAACACTACAAACAATTTGACCATTTTATCTCTTCCAATTAGATGGAAAAAGGGAAATTCCATTTTTACTGCACGAAACAGTTGTTCTAAAATTTGGAAGTGGACTTCATTAAATTGTTGGTCGTAAGGAAACAATAATTTTTCATAAGGAAATAACTGATAGGGGTAAGTGTGTTTTCCAACTTGATGGAAATAGTTGCCCACATAGGTACACACATATACACACACAACATTTATTGCCATACTCTATTCAATACCATGTATGGAATTACTGTATTGAATACCATTGACTGCTATATTCATTTTTTTTGAGGTCAAACGATTTACATGTCAACTTATCTTTTTCATTTATAAGCAAGCTACCATAAATAGTAACACTTCAGCTGACATTGCCTACCATTATTTCATATTGTTGATAATGTAATTATTGAGGGCCATGAAAATTCTGATATCAAATGTATAACAACATAGTGTTCAAGCATATGAAAATAGTATATCTCTACACCATAATTGTTCAATAATAAAATAATTATAGAGGGCCATGAAAAGTATGATATCAAATGTATAACAACATAGTGTTCAAACATATGAAAATGGTATATCTCTACACCATAATTGTTCAATAATCAAATAATGAAACTCACAATGCACAATGAGTATTGTGATCCTGTCTCATCATATTCTACACTGCCTATTCTTTACAATTGAGTTCATGCCTATGTAATATAGGGCATGTTTCTTTGGGTTGTTGTGTATTTTGGGAGGGGTGATTCCAATTCCATGAACCCTCATAGATGATGAACGTGAAACAATAGATTTTTGGAGAGGCTGTGCTTTGTTCTTGGAACTTTGAACACCTTCAGCCTATAGGAAATAATTTGAACAATTAATGTATGGATGGAAAAAAATATAAGGTGGTATGATATATACAACAACATATCATTTATATGTACCTCTGGAAGAGAATGCTTCAACTTGGAGAGCTTCCATATCATGAAGCTGCCCATGCACTCTTCAATAGACTCTATTCCAGAACGTGGAAAAGGCACTGTACATTCACCAACAATGGCATCGACAATGCTGACTCACACAATTTTTTGGGTGCTTAAAGTCGTTGGTTTTACCATTTCTTTTGACATGTACAATGCCTTTGGCAACTAGTTTACACTGCCTCCAAAGATCAATGTGATCATAGATCTTAAAAGTGATTCCCTTGAACTCTATCATTTGTTCATCAACAGGATTTGGCTGCAATGGAAATGTCATTGACGTGAATCATAATTCAAGACATATTAAAGGATTCATAAAGAAATTAGAATAGAAGCATGGAAGTGTGTTGTGTTTGTTACCGATATAGATGGCACGTCGTTGCTCTCTCGGTCCCCATGTCAATCTTTATTGCCATCTCCCCCTTGCAGGCCAACGCTCTCCTCATCCCCATGTCCATCTTTATTTCCCTGCCCCACTTGCAGGCCAGTGCTCTCCCATCCACATGTCCATCTCTATTAGTTGCAGCGTCTCCCATTTCAATTGCAAGCATATGGCCAATAAGGTCAAGTCCAACACTCCGTTGTTCATCCTTGCCTTGTAATAGAAAGAATTCAAATGTCACATCAAATTCAGATGCATGCAACCAATTCATTAAAATAATCAAAACAAACATTAAATAGAAGATTTGGAATTCACCGTTTCTTCTAGTTTCTCCATGTCAAGGCACCTTGAAACTTTTGATTGTGTATGCTCTTGCTTCTTCTTCTTCTCAATGTTAGACGATGGGTTGGGAGTAACAACATCATCTTGTTCTTTAATGGGAACTGATTCGTCTTCCAAATCAATAGTACCCTGTTCAAGGGCAACACTTCATTGTTCATCGTTTCCTTGTAATAGCAACAATTGAAATGCCACATCAAATTCAAATGCATGCAACCAATTCATCAAAATAATCAAAACAAACATTAAATAGAAGATTTTGAAATCACTGTTTGTTTTTGTTTCTTCTTAAGGGAGTGAGAGGAAACCTTTGACCATGTATGATCCTTCTTCTTCTTCTTCTTCTCAATGTTAGACGACAGGTTGGGAGGAACAACATCATCTTGTTCTTCCATGGGCACTGATTCATCTTCCAAATCAACAATAACCTGCTCAAGGGCAACACTTTGTTGTTCATCCTTGTCCTATAATAGCAGGAATTGAAATGCCACATTAAATTGAGATGCATGCAACCAATTCGTTGAAATAATAAAAAAAACATTAAACAAAATATTTCAAGATCACCGTTCTTGTTTCTTCTTGTGAGGGTGCCTTAAAACTTTTGACCATGTATGATGCTTCTTCTGAATGTTAGACACTGAGTTGGGAGGAAAAACATCATCTTGGGCTTTCATGGGAACAACTTCCTCTACTGAATGAACACTACTCTGTTGGGTGGCAGGAACCGCTTATCAATCAACACCTTGTCATGTCATGTAAGTTAACGTTTTAAGTGAACCTTGTATGCATTAAAACAAAAAATATGAACGAACCAAACTTCAGATTTAACAATTCAATTCGACATTACCATTCTATCCTTTCTCTTTGTCTCCTACAATTTTAATATTTTTTTCCTTCTCTGCTCCTTGTTCTCCTCACTATTGTATAACACCATTTGTTTCTTCACCTCATCCTTTCCTTCCTCGGGAAGTAGACATAAGCTATGTTTCCCATACTTTCTACAAACCCTTTCAATAACACGCTTCTGCTAGAGATTCTTCCATAGAGTCAATTGGTACTCCATATTATCCACCTTCTTTTAAAGATACTTTTTCAATTTCTCAAGGGGAGGAGGGGGCATTTTGGTTCCCCCCCGACACATTTCGACCACACTTTGGTGCCATGAGAATAGGAAGGTGGTGATGCTGAATCCTATGCATGTTGAACAATCTCCAATCATGATATTTTCTTGTGCATTCTTCTACAATACATTAATATACGTATCTAGCATTCTCCACTTCTCTTCTGTATTCAGCAACAACCTACACAACAAATTAATAAAAGAAAATTGCTTAATATATTTGATATTAAAATAATTTGAATGTACAACAAATACACACAACCAAATGATGCAATAATTGAGTTATTATATCTACCTTCCTATCCTCCACACCACCCCATGATTCATTGGGTCCCTCCCCATCCTTAGGGTCTCCCTTTCCATGATCTTCCTCTTTGTCATGGACTATGATAAGAGCATGATGGTCTCCCTGATTATCATCCTGAATTGAAGGAATGATATACTGTCAAAATCAACATATTTGTAACAGATATGATATTTTCTAATTGAAATTGTAAAGCATTCTGATTGACACATTGGAAGTAAAGGGTAATTGGAAGTTCACAATCAATTACCAAACACATCGCTGCCTCAGTGTTCAACATTTTCCTAAAACGAGGGGACTTCCTTTGTACCTCGGTTGCTACCTCCTGATTAAAACATTCCCACTTTCTAGTCAACATCGTAACCACTTATGAGAGATTAAAATTACACATTTGAATGCATCTTGTAATTACTGGATCTTACTTGCATGTTTGTGGAACGCGACCATCTTGAAGAAGATGTGCCACTACACACCCTCTTAGGTGTACTCAACGACATTCGTCATTGTATGAAGCACTTTTTCTTTTACATCACACATCCCTGGTTTGTTGTAAAATGTAAAAAAGTTGCAAGTGTTACAGACAGTTAAAGTTCCAAAAAATATTCCACCATCTACAGTAAGCAAGCATATCTTTTTTCAATCATAAGAGGAATTTGAAACACATATTTTACTCTACCTAAAACTTGTGATAAATTTTGAAGGTTCCTTTCATTACATTATTTTTGTCTAAATAAAAAAGGTTTTCAATACATTCCTACTGTCAACAAAATTGCAAGTTGGAAAAGAGATGGTGTTATGAAACCTACAACCCACATATGTTGTAAAATGATGTACACGAAACCCACTGTGTTTTCCAACCTGCCATTATTTTGTGCATTTATTTTTTTCAATCATATGAAGATACTGAATTGCAATTTATAGCATAACTAATAGTTGTAAATTTTGAAGGTGACTTTCATTACATTTGTACTGTCTAAATAACAAAAGATTTTCAATACATTCAAATTGTTATGTTAAATTTTAGGTTGGAAAACACTGGGTGTTATAAATCCTACAACCCACATACTGTTCTAAAAACCTTTACAAGTAACAACCCAATTGGTTACTCACCCCTCACCTCAATTTGGTATGTTTTGTGATTGTCTTGAGAACATTTTGCTTTCTAGATAGCAATAATATAATGAAATTGGAAAACATAGGGTGTTAAGAAACCTGCAATCGAATGTATCCCGGACCTGCAAGTCCTCCCCATCATCCTCTCAAGTGTTTAGATTTAAACATACAGAATGAAACAACTAACAACCCACGTTGTGTTTTCCAATCTACCATTATTTTGTGCATTTCTTTGTTTCAATCATATGAAGAAATTCAAATACAATTTATACTATAACTAAGAGTTATATATTTTGAAGGTGAACTTCATTACATTGTTACTCTGTACGAAATAAAAGGCTTCCAAGATATTCATACTATCAATATAATTGCAGCTGGAGGATACATAAAACTATCCAAATTAACGTGAGGTGTGACCAACCAATTGGGTTCTTATTGTGTAAGTAACCAAAACGTTGTCATTACATTCATATTGTCTGTGTGTTGACCTTTCTATTGCACAAAAATGTCGACCTCTCAATGCTCGATACAAGGGTTAGATAAGATGCATGGTAGGTGTTTAAACCATATTGGGAATCACACAGACAACACTGACTGAGGGGTGGAAGCTCCAAGCTTCCAACAATCACCCTAGCATGACCACAAGATTCGAACCCGCGACCGACTTTGATACCAATTATAGTAAAACTCATCATCAAAACTGACAGTGTAGTTGAAATTCAACACAACAATCAACCATTCCTTGACATGACCCATGTGATGACTAATTTGAGATTCCCCCTTGAGGAATAACATAAATTTCATGCTCAAATCCTTGGGAAGATTGTGCTTCTAGATGATTACTGTTGGTTTAATGGATACCTTCCAAATGCATCCAGCTAGGAAAAGGTCTCACATCTCTCGGTAAAAATGAATTGGTCAGTCATAGAAATTTATAGTCTCTATTTGTAGATTGTGATCTATTGAACGTTCATGCTCATTTTTTCCCATACATTGAAGACATAGTCAAATAAATGAGCATAATTATGTTATTTTATGTCACTACACTTTGGCACTTTTTTGTCAATTCTCCTTAGCATCTTTTCTCACAACCTATATGGGAGACTCAATTCCTCTATCTGAGTGAGGAAATTGCATGGAAGATACGGGTGGTAGTTGGTCAACCAAGTATAGACACATGCTTTAGCATTACGCGACATCTTGCATAGCTACATCAAAGAAATTATTAGCTTTCACATCTTCACCATACAAAGCAGAATTAAATAACACATAACCCACTGTGTTTTCCACCTTTCCAATATGTGGTGCTTTTTTGTTTTGTTTTGACATCAACATCTGTAGATGGTACCACTGGAAAGCTCTCAAAAAACTCACATAAAATATGTAGCCAATTTTCTCCTCTGACCTCTGGAAGTAACCTCTATAAAAACATGGCAACATTTCATGAAAACTAGGAAACTTTGAAACATACCTTTCTCATTTCCAAAACATAAACTTCTCTCCATCATACATCGATGAAACCTTTCGACATCATGGAACTCAGTGGATCAGATTGTGGAAGAGGTGGTGATGTGTGTTGGAGAGGAGATTTTTTTGCAAATATTGTAAAGTTTCTCCAAAGATGCCTAGTTGTCATGAAATGTTGTCATATTTTTTTTATAGAGGTCTTATCTAACGCTTGTATTGGGAATTGATAAGTCAAACTTTTCATACAATGGAAAGGCCAACAATGTGTAATTGCAGGTTGGAAAACACTGGGTGTTATTAAACTTGCAAACCAAATACTGTTTTAAAACCCTTGACAACTAGCAACCCAATTTGTTACTCACCCCTTAGTTGAATTTAGATGGTTTTATATATCCCGCACCTGCAACTCCACCCCGTGCTCTCAAACCTTTATCTTTCAACATGCAAAATGAAAGGACTCACAACACAATATTTTCCAACCTCCAATTATTTTTCACAATACGTTGTCCCATCATGTGGTGTATGTATTTTTGTATGTTATGATGCCTCTTACATGCATTCTTATAGGGAGAATAGCCACGTCCAATTGCAAGGTAGAAGCTAATCTCCCTACAAAATATAGTAAAATCAAGCTATTATCCTTGAAAAAACATGTCTTCCACATGATAACATAATCAGACATGTCTTATCCCTAAAGAAGGGAAATATGTTATCATGTGTAATCCATGTAATTTTGCAAGGGGATCACCTTATGCAATTGGGACAAGGCTATTCTACCTACAAAAACACATGTCAGATGCATCATAATAGTCATCATGTTTTAAAAATCATATTTCAGAATGGAAAAAAAGCAAAAAAAATGTGGCATTCAAAACCATTATTTGCTTGTAGTAAAACAAGGTCCCATTTTTGCCACCATTTTCCACAACGACTTTTTGCAGGTGTTTAGAGAACAATAGGAAGGGGTTGCAGGTGTTCGGAGGCTGAAGTAGTGCGACCACCCTCCATACAAAAACACATTTGACAGGCGCAGGACCCTAGCTAGCTAGCAAGTATGTATATCTGCCAAAAATATATGCCATTTTTCCATTCTACCTAGGAACTGTGAAGAAATGAAAAACTATTCATTGCAAAGATGGGTTTTCATTGACGAGAAAACAAAGGGTTTTCCTTGGGAAAAGGGGTTTTCATTTGAAATGCAAAGCTGTTTATGTGTTTTTGTGTTGAGGATTTTTAAATTTTGGTTTTCTCCTGTCTGTTGGTTTTGAAATTTTGTGATTGCCGAATGAAATAACTGACAAACCATTGTGGAAATATGAGTGAAATAACTGAATAACATTTACAGAAATTAGAAACCATGTAGAATATATAATGAGGTATTCATTGATGGGTTTCCAAGGGTTTTCCCATCTGCAAAATATATAGCAGTGGTATTAATTGAAAACACAATGTGGGTTTTTCAGTTATTTGAATCTCCTTGTTTAAATGTAAAGAATTGTCTCACAATGGGTTTCTTGCTACTTAACACGTACGGTTTTGCAACATGGAGTTTTACAAAATAGTATGAATGTCTTGAAAATCACACCTTCCATTGTTGTGTTTAAATTTGGCATGATTGAATTTTTTTTTTCACAAAATAGTTGTAATTTGGAAAACACAATGTGGGTTTTCAGTTATTTGAATCTCCTTGTTTAAATGTAAGGAGTTGTCTCACAGTGGGTTGCTTGCTTCTTAAAACGCACGGTTTTGCAACATGGAATGTTACAAAATAGTATGAATGTCTTCAAAATTACACCTTCCATTGTTGTGTTTAAATTTCAAGTGTATAACAAATTGCATGCTTCATAACACACTACATTTGTCAACCTCCACATCACAACATACCCAAGCCCTTCTAGTTTTTAAAATTGTATATGTAGGTGTGCATTACAAATAACAAGAACACCAATTTCTTGCTGTTATTGGCAATAATGAATAAACTTGTTGAAAGTGGTGAACGTTGTGTAGTGCAGGTTGGAAAACACAATGTGTTTTGAAGCCTGCCTTTACTTATACCCAAGCTTTTTCTTGAAATGCAGATATAAAAACGTATATATGGGGTTCTATTTTATCAAATATCACATTTCTCATTTAAGGGGGACTCTATTAATCATCAATACATAGTGTACTTCATAGTACACACTTCATTCTATTTTGTAAAAATTCATGTTGAAAAACCCTAGGTGTTAAGAAATAAGCAACCCAAACAGTGTTGTAAAACCCTCTGCAACACTATTGGTTAGTAACCCTCACCTCGATTTTGGTCAGTTTTCTCCTCCAAATCCTCCACGTGCACTCCAACCTTTAGTTTTGAACGTGTAGACTGGAAACTCATTGTGTTTTCACCCTTCTTTCTCCAAACCAAAAACGCACATGTCATTCCGCCTCTAATTTTCCCACGCTAGAAAAAAACTCTGAAAATGAAACTTCAGTCACATGCCATGAGACCCAATTTTATCAATCGGTAGGAGGCGGGAAAACTGACTCGATGGTGCCATTAACTCCTACCTACCATTTCTCGAACGTTGGTCCCGTCTGCCGGTTTCATCACTTTTATCCCCCGTCTAGTGGGCCCCACACTATGTTGTCTCATCATGTTATGTAAGTTTCTATGTGTGTTTTTATGTATGTTATTATGTATGGTTTTATGCATTTTTGTATGTACATAGGTGCATCTTTTCAGCATAAGCATCTACACAATTGACAACACATTGTGTTTCTAAACCTCCAAAATGGGCAACAAGGAAAACTCATATTTGTAAAGAGGCTTCTACATTGCAAAACACATTGTGTTTCCAAAACCTTTGCATTGTGTTTATAGAACAACAATTCCATTACAAAATTTGGGAAGCCTAATGGCCATTTCTGTGTTATTATGGCCTCACCTTTGCAGTTTGTATGGTATATTATACTAAGTAAAAACAATTACAATAATAATGTTCCTTATTCACAACCTTATGAAACCCAACTATGCAATGATGCTTCACAACTGAACAAAGGTACATGATTTAAAAGGAGAAATACTCTAATGTAAAATCATAAATATTATGTTCTTTTCCAAATATATCTGATCTAATTACCAAGGATCCAAAGGTTCCTATTCTATTTTGGGAGATAAATGATACCGATGTAGTGTTGCACAAATCATCCTAAAATTAACACAAATCAATTATGAGAAGGATAATTAAAGGATGCAGTATCACCCTTCACTGATGCTTCAAGCATATCTCGTGCAACACTCACACTTCAACGAGGAAACATGAATGACGTAAAATTTTGGGATATAATGTTAAAAGGCACAAGACAAATGGGGGGGGGGGTGAATCAGTTGTCACCAACTTAAACTCAAAACTTCAACACTTATTAATTTCACAACCACATTGTTCTATTATTAAGTATGAACATGAAATGCATATAACAAAAAGAAAAATCAACACACATAACACCAAATTTTATGTGGAAAAACCACGGTGAGGATTAAATCACAATATAAAGTGATAGCAAAACCGATTACAAAGGCTCACTGTCAAGGGATCACTGCCTAGAAGAGGACTCATTGTCCAAATACAAAGGCTCATTGCATATAGAAAGGACTCAGTGTCCAACAGGGAGGCTCACTGCCTACTGATACAAAAGAAAACAAAAGATCCACTATAATAATTAACATACATCCACAGCCTTGATCAGAAGATTGCATAAACCTTTAGCACATTGCTTTCAAGAATTTAACACAATGAAGTACTGTTGCCTCAACTCACTTTCGCACACTTCCACTCTTTTAATTTGTGGCTTACTTCCTTAATTTTCATCCTCTAAAACTTCACAACTCAACTTGCATTTATACCATCTTCAACCTTAGAAACTTTCTCCAAGGTCGGCCACATACACTTCATTTCATAAATTCAAATTAGGTCAGAAACTCAACAATTCCCACCATGGAAAGGAATGAGAGCGGACCAATAAAAAAAACTTAACCAAGACCAAAAATAATGTCTCAGATCAACCACAGGCTTCCTTAATTAAATTTAATTCTTCAAATGAAGTGTAAACACCAGATCGGCCAAACCTAATGAAAACACAAATGAACATTGATGTACACTCTTCCCAACAAGAAGATAGCATGCAGATGACGCAAAATGCTTCATTATGCAAAAGAACACATCTCAAGTTCCTTCAGATACATCTGCAGCAAGTGCAATAATCTTCGAACACCGAACACCTTCCATCAGTCCATCCAGACTATGCAAACACATACAACAACTTTGAAACTTGACTTCTAGATCACCAAACCACACACATCTTTGCCAGAACTAAGAGAACACCATTATAAGATACATTCCAGATCTGCAATATCTGAAATAGAACAACGGAGGAATATGGAGTAGAAAAATTTCTCCCAGTCACATAAAGCTAAATCTCCCAGAACGGTTCACACACCGGTGAACAAAAATTTCACACTTCATCAAACTAGAAGCTAGAAATCAGTAGATATCACCATCAAATCATAAAAAAAAAAAACTCTCCATATCCGCACAAGCATAGGATCAACACAGGAGAAATGCAAAGCACATATCGGAGCACATTCTGAATACTTACATAACTCTGACTTCTCTCTTTATTAATTTTCTCAAAAGCACTTGGAAACCCATCATTTCAGCACAACTTCAACATCATAAAGATAGCTCCATGTACTCACAACATTTCAACAACATCTCAACAACATCTCAACAACATCTCAACTATACATGCACAATCTGCGACATACTGAATTGTGTTGACATCAATGATAACATTAATGACATCACCACCAAACTAGCTCATACTTGCAACATATAATACACACACAATAATGTAACATTTATTTTATTTAAATTAAACTACAAATTTTTTGCATTCCCCACACTAAGCATCTCATCTATATATAAATCATAATTTCTAAATGAAAAATAAATTTTGGAAATTTAGCTGTCCAATACACTTGCAATTCAAGCTATGACAACTAGAATCACCTGTATTTAGTGCAGAAGCTTCACGTCTCCTGAACCATCCTTCTCAATCCACCTGCCTTTATTTTCTTCAAATTTGTTTCCTCGCCTATATCAACCATCTGGAAGAAAGACAAGTGTTAGCGATAGATTAAATTGGAAAATTAAAGACATTTGGTGCTACAAAGAATTCACTTCATTCCAAACTTCACCGATATTGGATTATATGTTGTGGCAACTACAACATGCCACCTTGTACATACAATAAACAAACATATTAATCTGTGTAATGGGAATTTAATTTCCAATTTAACCTATCGCTAACACTTGTAATATATATTAGCAATTATATCTGCCATTTTGCCATTCTGCTGGAACTGTGAAGCACTGAATGCTCATTTAGATATATCTCAAACTTAGCTCTCCTGGCATATGAAAGAGGCCATAACTTTCATAATCAATAAGGGCAAACAAGACAAACAAGAAAGATACCACACACCACTATCAAACTTTAGTTTATATCATTACTTATACAAATAACTAAAAAAATACAGATTATTGCAAGAAGCATTGGTTGCAAAGCACAATGTGCATCGAAGATTCAAGAATAAAGGTTAAGAATTCAATGAAAACCTTGGTGATCACCTTGATTGACCAAAAAATAGCAAGTGATCGCATTGGTTATATACTATAATGCATAAAATAATTACACATTGGATAACACTCTGTGTTTCAATCTCCATGCTCAAACCTAAAGGGTGAAGAGCACAGGGAGGAGTTGCATGTGGGGAAACCAAAAAACATACCAAATTTAGGTGAGGGTGACTAAGCAACTGGGTTGCTACTTGTAAAGGGTTTTAGAACAGTATGTGGGTTGCAGCTTTTATAACACCCAACATTTTCCAACCTGGAATTTTAGAAAATAGAAAGAATGTATTCAAAACCTTTTTTGATCAATGCAATACCAAACCAATTAGTTTGTCACCCCTCGACTCAATTTCATTAGACACCCAGTGTTTTCCAACATGAAGTTATATATAGATAGTAAGAACGTAATGGAAAAGTTTTGTTTAGTACATAGTAAGAATGTAATGGGACACAACTAATCTCTAGACAAAACACACCAATGTACATAAAAAAATGCATGAAACCATACATAGAAACATACATAACATGATGTGGCAACGTAGTGGGGGGCCCACCACACGGGGGATAAAAGTGACGAAACTGACGCATGGGAGCAAACATTAGGGAAACAGTAGCAAGGAAATAACGACACCATCAGGTAAGTTTTTCCACCTCTTGCCAACCGATAAAACTGGGCCCCATGGCTTGCGTGAGCACAGGGAGAAGTTGTAGGTGGGGAATACAAAAAACATACCAAATTGAGGTGAGGGGTGACTAAACAATTGGGTTGCTACTTGTAAAGGGTTTTAGAATGGTATGTGGGTCGTAGGTTTTATAACACCCACTATTTTCCAACTTGAAATTTTAGAAAATAGTAAGAATGTAATACCTTTTCTGATTAACGCAGTAACAACCCAATTGGTTTGTCAGCCCTCGCCTCAATTTAATTACACACCCATTGTTTTCCAACATGCAGTTATATATAGACTGTATGAACGTAATGAAAAATATTTGTTTAGTACACAATAAGAATGTAATGAAGATCACCTTCGAAACTTATGCAGACCACATTGAATGAGATAAATAAAAGATAATGTATTGAGTGAGGAGATTCTCCCTATTGTTCAGAAGTTGAGGAAGGTGCATGTGCAATATGTGCAATCGAAAAATGGAAACTCAAAACTAGACCAACATGTAGTAGAAAGTATGTAATCGAAAAGGAATATGCTCTAAAAACAATTGAAAAGAAGCAAACCAAAGTGAATGAGATAGATAATGTATTTATTGAAGAGATTGTTCGTCCTCTTCAAAAGTTGATGAAGGAGCATGTGCACTATGTGAAGTGGGAAAATGGAAATGCAGAACCAGAGGTAGTAGGTACTAGAATGCATGGAATGAAAAAGGATTCTTCTCTAAAAACACTCGAAAAGAAGCAAAGTAGTATGAGTGAGATACCTAATGTATTGACTGAAAAGATCCTCCATGCTCTTGAGAAGTTGAGGAAGGTGCATGCACAATATAAGCAAAGGGAAAATGACAATGCACTGTAAGTGGACAAACTGAAGAGGTTTTGTATTGCACGACAATTTTTGCAGGCAAAGAAATTGAGAGATGTTGCTATGGATGGAGTTGAACAAGTAAATTCTATCATGAATAACTTCTACAACACAGTATATTTTCCACTATGAATTGTAATAACTATTTTATTTATCAGTTCTAAAGCTTCATAAGTGTCACTTTCTAGACTAATAACTTGTAATTTTCATGCGACACATTGCACGAAATTGTCTTGTCCATCAAAATTTTTTCTCGAACTTCCCTAACTTATTATCCTTTCCAAAAATGGTACATAGGAATTTGAACATTCTTGCTCTTCAAGCCACTTTTAATGCATTCCACTCAATTATTAACACACCTTGGATAACTTCGCTTTCTTAATTTTGATTCAATGAGATAAAAGAGGAGTTACCCAAACAGTGGTTAACATTGATTGGAAGTGCATTAAAAGTTGTGCTTCAAGAGGAAGATTATTCAAATTAATTTTGTACTCTCTCTAAAAAGGAAAATAATGTTAGGGAAGTTCTTGAAAAACATTTTATGGACAAGACAACTTAGGTGCTCTGTGTCCCAGGAAAATTACAAGTTATTAGTTTCACATAATTAAATGTAGACAACATGAGTCTAATGAAAACCTTTAGTTTTGTAGACAATAGGAATGTAGTGAAGTCCATTGACCTTCATAATTTAAAGCAACTCTTACTTACACAAAAATTTGGATTTCAATTTCCTCATATGACTTAAAAATAAATGTAGAATATAATTTAGAACAAAAAAAATGCTCGCACTAAACTAACTGACATGGGATAGTGTGTTTTCCAACAATGCATACTATATATATATATATGTTGACAACGAATAAAATGCTTAGACAAAACTAATTGAAAAAGGACAGTGAGTTTTCTAAATAATTTTTTTGACACAGGATAGTGAGTTTTCTAAATAGATTTTTTTTAGCTCAAAAATACTCGAACAAATATTTTCATAACGAACTAACTGGCATGTGACAGTGTGTTTTCCAACACTTTAAATAATGCGAGCATTTTATTTGTTCCTATCAGATAAAAAAAGGGAAATTCCATATTTACGTTAACAAAGAGTTGTTCTAAAATATTAAGGTGGATTTCATTACATTTTTGGAGCATACGAAACAAAAAAATTTCATGAGGGAATAATTGAGAGGAGACAGTGTGTTTTCCAACACTGCAACTAATGTGAGTATTTAATTTGTTCCAATTAGATGAAGAAAGTGAAATGAAATTTGGACTGTAGAAAAGAGTTATTCAAAAACTTCAAAGTGGTATTCATTACATTCTTGGAGCACAACAAAACAAAACTTTTCATAGTGAACTAACTGACATGGGACAGTGTGTTTTCCAACATTGCAAATGATGCAGGCATTTTATTTGTTCGGGTGAAATCACAATGCCATGTTTCACTTTTTTCCCAAGATGGACATTTACATCATTATTTTTAACTGAATCTTCATCTTCTAGCAGCTAAACCATTAAGAATTTGAAGATGATGTAAACTAGTGATTTGTGGTAATTTGTGTGCAGATTTTAAATATATATTTTAATTTTTTTTTGAAATAAATCATGAATCTTTAAACATCTCCTTTGATAACTAGTTTTAAACAGAAAACAACATTTTTAGAAAGTAAAGTTTATGTCGTACAACATAACTTTTTTTTCTATAAAGGATAAAATTCTAATTTTTGAATATAGATTCTCAACATCAATATCTAGGGAAAGGATATTTTTTAATAATTTTTTGTTACATATATATTTTTTAATTAATTTTTGAAGTCACTGTAACTATAATTTGGACATGCATGTGTGTCGTACAACCTAACTTGTTGTGTATATATTGAAATCCAATTTTTATTTTTTTAGTGAAACAAAGACATCAATACCTAGGGAAAGGGTACTTTTTGAATTTTGTTTACAATGGTTTACTATTTTTCCGCCTCTGTAGAACGAAGAGCTTGATGTTAAGAGAAAAACCTATGTTCAGTAAAATTAAAAATTAAATACAAGACAAAATTAAAACATATCAAAACTATACTTGTTGGAAAGCTAGTTTCAAGGGCTACAATCTTGCAAAATATCATTTCTAAATGACATTAATTAGTCCATCAAAATGTAAAGAAAACATGTTTTTTTCTAGCATTTTGATAGGTGCGAAGGAGACTCCATTGTGGATATCAAGGGGGTTTGATCTAAGGGGGTATTATCTATCCCTCTTCAATTAAAACCCTTTAAATGAAACCTATCAAGGCTAAAATCATTAGTTTTTCTAAAAAAAGTGATTTCAAGAAAAAATCAACATGTCCCAAAAGTGAGACACACTATTGTGGTAGGACTCATTCCAATCAGATGAAAAAAGGGAAATGCCATATTTACGTCACCAAAGAATTGTTCTAAAAGATTAAGGTGAACTTCATTAAATTTTTGGAGCATAGAAAACCAACACTTTTCATGAGGGAATAACTGAGAGGAGACAGTGTGTTTTCCAACATTGCAAACAATGTGAGCATTTTATTTCTGTTTATTTTTTCTCTTTGATTGGTACAGTCAAAATGGCATCTCACTTTCCTCATTTGATTTGACCAAATAAAATGCTCACATTGTTGCAAAAAATTCCATGTTGATGCCATTTGGAAAACACAACAATGGAAGGTGTGATTTTGAAGAAATTCATACTATTTTGTAAAATTCCATGTTGCAAAACTGTACGTGTTAAGAAGCAAGCAACTCGCTGTGAAACAACCCTTTACATTTAAATAAGGAGATTAAAATAATTGAAAACCCACATTGTATTTTTCAAATTACAAATATTTTGTGCACTTTTTCTTTTCAACCATGCAAAATTTAAATGCAATTTTTACTCAAATTAAAAGTCCTTATAAATTTTGAAAGGGCCTTTCAATACATTCACACTGTCTAAATTACAAAATATTTTCAAGACATTCATTCTATTTTGTAAAAATTCTTGTTGGAAAACCCTAGGTGTTAAGAAACAAGCAACCCATATAGTGTTGTAAAACCCTTTGCAACTGAGATGAGACAGTGTGTTTTCCAACACTACAAATAATGTGAGCATTTTATTTGTTCCAATTAGATGAAGAAAGTGAAATGATATTTGGACTATAGCAAAGAGTTGTTCGAAAATTTGAAAGTGGACTTCATTACATTCTTGGAGCATAACAAAACAAAAATCTTCATAATGAACTAACTAACATGGGACAATGTGTTTTCCAACACTGCAAACAATGTATAACAACACTGTGTCTTGCAGGTTTCATAATACCTATTGTTTCCAATACATTCTTGGGACCTCGTTTTGCTATTTGAAAATAATGGTTTGGAATGCCACATTTTTTTGGCCTTTTTTCCATTCTAAAATATGATTTAAAAAACCTGTCGGTGCTAACACATTTTCCCGGCGTCAGCATAGGTGATGACATGTTGGATTTAATGTTCGACCATCAAGTCTTTCCATCAGTGTGATTTGTTCGTCTGACCTTCTTTTTCGTTGGGGTGTTTTATTCCAATTAGATGAAGCAAGTGAAATGACATTTGGAATTTAGCAAAGAGTTGTTCAAAAATTTGAAAGTGGACTTCATTACATTCTTGGAGCATAATGAAACAAAACTCTTCATAACGAACTAACTGACATGGGACAATGTGTTTTCCAACACTATAAACAATGTATAACAACACCGTGCCGTGTAGGTTTCATAATACCTACTATTTTCCAATTTCATTACATTCTTACTATCTAATTCACAAAAGGTTCTCAAGACAATCACAAAACATACCGAATTGAGGTCAGGGGTGAGTAACCAATTGGGTTGTTACTTGTAAAGTGTTTTAGAATAGTAAGGGTTTTAGGAGATAGTGTGTTTTCCAAAATGTTAGTGTGGAAAATGGTGGCAAAAATGGGACCTTGTCTAGGCTTTTTTCTATTTGCAAATTATGATTTCGAATGCCATGTTTTGTGCTTTTTTTCCATTCTGAATAAGAATGTGAACAATGGGGACATTTTGGGATTTATGTGGTTTTCAAAATATATCATTTCATTGTAGAACCCACATTGCGTTTTCCAACCTTGTAATATATTTACATAATTTATGGTTTCTATAAACGTTATTTAGTTATTTCACTCATATTTCCACAATGGGTTGTCATTTATTTCATTCGACAATCATAAAATTCCAAAACCAACATATGAGAGGAAACCAAAATTAAAAAAACCTCAACACAAAAAAACATTAACAACTTTGCATTTCAAATAAAAACCCCTTTCCCAAGAAAAACCCTGCAACCTTCAAAATAAGAATGTGAATAATGGCGACGTTCTGGGATTTATGTGGTTTTCAAAATATATCATTTCATTCCAGAACCCACATTGCATTTTCCAACCTCGTAATATATTCCACATGGTTTTTGGTTTCTATAAACGTTATTAAGTTATTTCACTCATATTTCCACAATGGGTTGTTCGTTATTTCATTCGGCAATCATAAAATTTCAAAACCAATAGATAGGAGGAAACAAAAATTAACAACCCTCAACAAAAAAATACATAAACAACTTTTCATTTCAAATGAAAACTCCATTTCCTACAGAAAACCCTTTGTTTTCATGTCAATGAAAACCCATCTTCACAACAAATAGTCGTTCATTTCTTCACAGTTCCTAGGAAGAATGGCAAAATGGCATATATTTCTGGTGGATATACATACCTTCTAGCCAGGTGCCCACGCTTGTCAAATTCATTTTCGCATGGAGGGTGGCTGCACTGCTTTGGCCTCTTAATGCCTACAACTCCTTCTCGTTGCTCTCTAGCAACCTGCAAAACGTCACTGTGGAAAATAGCGGTGAAAATGGGACCTCATTTTTCTATTTACAAATAATGGTTTCAAATGCCACGTTTTTTTGGGTTTTTGTCCATTCCAAAATATCATTTTGAAAACCTGTTGGTGTTGACACATTTTCCCAAGGTCGGAGGGTGACAATAGGTCAGAGTTAACGTCCAACTGTTCTTCCGTCGGTGCAATTTTTCTATTCAACCTCATTTTCTGTCGGGGTGTTTTGTCTAGCGTGTGTGATGGGGGATGGTGGTTATGATACAATGTTACATACATAGGTGTGTTTTGTCTACACTTTAGCTTTCTTCATGGATAAATGGGTCTAAATAATAATTTGTTACTTTTTAATTATATTATCATTATGGTTTGTGTTAATGTTATATTTTTAAACTGAATTTAATTAAATTGTAAGTTTTTATGGTTTCTATTTTCTTATATCTATTTTTCTAAAACTCTTAGTTTAATGATGAATTTTTCATATCTATGTTGTTTTTCATTTAATTTTGTATTTATTTTGAAGAAAAGTCTTGATATGTATACACAATGACATATGGTGTAATCTTGTTTGAAGTTGTGGCTTAGATAAAATGTGGTGAGAAGTGAATTGATAGGAGAAATAGAAAGAAAGAATGGCCAAGTTTGATGGAAAATATGATAGAAATGGTTATAATTATGACAATTATCCCAAAAAATACTCACCTTAGGATGTTTATGAAGCTAGTGACATTCAAGGCCAAATTTCAACATCTTTCTTTATCGTTGCCTAAACTATGTTAGGGTTTTCCATATTAATAAGTGTTTAGTATTTTAATGTTGGTTTTTAGTTAGTTTGTAATAATTGTGTTGCATTTTATTAATCTATTGGAAATGTTGGAAAACGTGCCTCAATCTTACTGGCATGAAACTCCTAAAAGAGAAAAGTCGGTGAGACCCTTTAAATGTCTTACCGACTAGCAGTTGTGTTCTATTCATTTGAAATGCTCAGGTCACTGAGACGTTGTTTCTGTCTTGTCGACGAGAGTCATCGACAAGATATTTCGATCTTTGTGAGTTTTTCTATCTCTCTCCACCTGAGGAGAAATCTTGCCAACGGTTTGGTTTCTATCGGACATCGGGGAGACTCTTGGTGACGAGTGGCATTGGGGAGAGATGTGAACTTTTAGAATGACTCATTCTGACAAGATATGTCTCGCCGATGGTTATTCACAAGGTTCTCATCGAGGAGACTCTTGGCCAAAAGGTTTGCACTCGGTATGATCTCCTGCTGATGGTTGTGGTCTCGCCGATGGGTATATTACTTCGGTATGAACTCTTGGCGATGGTGTTTGTCTCGCCGATAGGCTGGTGAATTCGATATGACCTCTTGGTGATAGCAGTGGTCTCTCCTACTGTTCTGTGCTTGGTGTGATGTCTCGCCGATAGCGATGGTCTTGCCGATAGAGCTACATGATGTGAACGTCAGTGTGACCTCTTAGCGAGAAGGTTTCTCTCACCGACAGGAAGGTGCTTTCGGTGAGAACTCTTGCCAATAGGTCTACACAGGATGAATTTTTGTTCGGTATGATATCTCGCCGATAGTGATGGTCTGGCCAATGCTTCTATAGCGGATATCGATATGATGTCTTAGCGATGGTGGTGACTCTGAGCGATAACGACAGTTGGGTGTTGTGGCATAGGGGAGACACGACCTAGTGTCTCACTGACATGCGACACAATTTGAACACCTTGACCGAATGACTATCCTACGTGGTTTGTCTTCGACCAATAAGAGAAATGGAATGTGAACCGCTAGCAGTTGGACTGTTGCGGCCATTCCTGTGAGGAAGATCAACAGACCATGAACAACATGGATATACTCTGTAATCAAAGATGATGATCGGTTCGGTGAATAGTTCGAGGTGTGATCAATGTGTATGAATTAAATTCAGAGAGCATTGTAACTGGGATGTTCTGTACAAGATTCATCATGAAATTATGCTGCTGTAATTTGACATCAGAGAGTGAAGCCTGTACTTTGTATGTAATTTTTTTACTGTAATACAAAAGGGGTTTTTCTTGGTGTGGTGGGTTTTTTCTCTCGTAAGGGTTTTCCCATAAATTTGGTGTTCATCTGTGTATGTTAATTTCTCTGTTTCTGTTATTTCTTTCATGGGTATCTTAATTGAACTGTAATTGTAAAATTTAAAGTCACCTCTACATTCTTCCCTAAGGTTTTGACATTAGGAGAGTTTGTTCCGCACCTAAGCTTTCCTTACAAGTGGTATCAGAGCTTGGCCAGTTGTGTTATCCTTGTGGGTACGTTGGGTTTTTTGAGTCAATTCTGTTCCGTGGGAATCTTGTAGAAGTTTGGTAATTCGAATTATAGATTAAGATGGCAAGAACGTCAAGAAAGATTGAAATTGAGAAATTCAATGGCAGCAATTTTGAGTTGTGGAAACTTAAAATGGAAGATCTGTTGGTTGATCGTGATCTTTGGCTTGCTGTGTCTAGAAAGAAGCCTACAGGCATGAAGCAAGAGGATTGGGACCTTGCAGATCAAAAATCAAAGGGGTTGATAAGGCTCTGTTTAGCAGAATCTGTTCTTCTAAATGTTCATGAAGAAAAGATTGCATCTTCTTTGTGGAAAAGACTGGGAGCTATTTATCAGGGAAAGTCCTTAGTTAATAAGTTCTTGAGGAAGAAGTTGTACTCTTTGAAAATGCAGGAAGGAGCATCTTTTGCTGATCACTTGAATGCTTTCAACATGCTGATTGCTCAGTTAGCATCTGTGGGTGTGAAGATTGATGAAGAAGATCGTTGTATGCTGTTATTATGTTCTTTGCCAAATTCTTGGGATCACTTGGTGATGGCTATTGGGAGTACGACATCCACTTTTAAGATGGAATATGTTGTTGCTTTTTTGTTATCAGAAGAGATGAGAAGAAAATCTTCTGAGATGGCAAAGGAGGCTCTTGCTGTTAGAGGCAGATCGAAAGAAAAAGGAAAGAAGAAGGACAAGAAGTCCAAATCCAAATCATAGGGGAGATCGAAGTCTCTTGGTAAGAAGTCCAAGGTAAAGTGATGGAATTGTGGGCAACCTGGTCATGTTCAAAAGGATTGTAAAGAGGAGAAAAAGAAGAAGAAGTATTCTTTCGACAATGATTCTTCTTAGAGTGATGTAGACGCCTTCATTGCAGCCTTGGCTACACAGGCATCAGATGATGTCTGGCTGATTGATTCTGGAGCATCTTTCCACATGAAATCTCATAGAGACTAGTTCACTAAGTATGAACAATATGATGGTAGAAGGGTGTATTTGGCAAGCGATTTATCTTTGGCGATAGTTGGTCGTGGAAGAGTCAGAATTCAATTCCTTGATGGAAGAGTGAAGGAAATTAATGATGTAATGCATATACCAAGTCTGGCTCGAAATCTACTTTCTGTTAGTAAGCTAGATGATATTGGAGTGCAAGTCACGTTCTCTAGAAATGGTTGCAAGATGACTAGAGGTTCAATGGTGCTAGCAAGGGGTGCTTGAATTGGTACCTTGTATAAGTTGGATGCACATGCTGTTCAATGCAATAGTGTGTTTGCAAAGTCACAGAAAGCTACTCATGGAGAAAATGAGGAAAAAGTTCCTGATAGTGCAAACTCTATGGAAGTTAAAATTCTATTAGAAAAGACTATGCTCTGGCATCATAGGCTAGGTCACATTGGTGAAAAATGTTTAAAAACCTTGAAAAATAAAAACCTGGTTGAGGGGCTTGATGATTGTAATCTCGAATTTTAGTTTTGTGAACATTGTATATATGGTAAACAACACTGTGTTTCATTTTACTCCAGTTCTCACAAATCTTCTGGTTTACTTGATTACATTCATTCTGATGTTTTTGGTCTAGTAAATGTTTCTTCTCTGTCTAAATCAAGATATTATGTATCGTTCATTGATGATTATTCAAGAAGGGCATTTGTTTATTTTTTGAAAAGTAAAGCATAAGTATTCAGTCGTTTTAAGGAATTTAAAAACCTTGTGGAAAATTAGAATGGAAGAAAAATAAAATGTTTAAGGATTGATAATGGCAGTAAGTTTTGTTCTAATGATTTCGAGAGGTATTGTAAAGATCATGGGATTAAAAGACATAAAACTACACCTTATACTCCGCAACAAAATGGAGTTGCAGAAAGGTTCAATAGGACAGTGATGGAAAGAGCACGAAGTATGCTAAGTAGTGCTGGCTTGGAGGAGAAGTTCTAGGTTGAGGCAGTTGCAACAACATGTTACTTGATAAACCGTTCTCCTAATTTTGCTCTTGTTGAGAAAACACCTTTGGAAGCATGGTTTGGAAAGAAGCCCTCTCTGAGACACATTTGAGTCTTTGGCTATGAGGCATATGCACATGTGCCGAATGAGAAAAGATCTAAATTGGAAAACAAGGCTGTCAAATATATTTTTATTGGTTATAGTGTTGGCATAAAAGGATACAAGCTTTGGAATCCTGATACGGAGAAGGTTCTATATAGCAGAAGTGTTATCTTTCGTGAGCTGAAGCCTTCTACCTTGGATATGCAGTCAGAGACAAAATTAGAAAACAAAAAGGATGTAGTTGAAATTCCTCCGACACTAGATAAAGAGGAATTGAAAATTCAAAATGTACTTGAAACTGAGGAGAGCTCAAGTAGTTCCAAGAGTTCTGAAGAAGAAGAACAACCTCAGCCTTAGCAAGTGAGGAGGTCAACACGTGAAAGAAAACAACTTGATAGGTATGGGTTTTCTTTGATAGATTCTACTTGTGCCTATGCTTTAATTTCTAGCACTGATGAGCCTAGGACTGTGAAAGAGGCATTTAGAATGTCTGATTCAAACTCTTGGTTGGAAGCCATGAATGAAGAAATAACATCATTAGAAAATAATGATACTTGGAGTTTGGTGCCTTGCCTGAAGGCAAAAAGCTGTTGGCTGCAAATGGGTATTTAAAAAGAAAATAGGTCTGGATGGTGTGGAAAAATATAAGGTGAGGTTGGTTGCGAAGGGTTATTCCTAGGTAGGGAATTGATTATGAAGAAATCTTTTCTCCTGTAGCTAAGCTGACATCTATCAAATTTCTTTTGTCACTTGCAGCAGCGTATGAATTAGAGATTGAACAGATGGATGTGAAGACAAGATTTCTTCATGGTGATCTTGAAGAAGAGATTTATATGTCCCAGCCTGAGCACTTTGTGGAAAAAGGTAAAGAGAAACTGGTTTGCAAGTTAAAAAAATCTCTGTATGGATTAAAACAGTCTCCTGGGATGTGGTACTAGAAATTTGACACGTTGTTTTGTCATTGGAATTTGTAAGATCAAAATATGATCGTTGTGTGTACTACAAAGCTGAAAATGATCGTGTTCTTATTATTGCTCTCTATGTTGATGATATGCTGTTCATAGGCAATAGTAAGTTAATGATTTCTGATCTTAAGTCTCAGTTGTCTACAAAGTTTGAAATGAAAGATCTTGGTGCAGCTAGGTATATTTTGGGAATGGAAATAACTAGGAATAGGAAGAGTAGAAAACTTTGGCTCAATCAGAGTAAGTATATTAATACTGTTTTGGAGAGATTTTGTATGAATGATTGCAAGCAGCTAGTTGTTCCAGTTTTGCAGGGAACAAAGCTATCTATTGAAGACTGTCCAAAATCTCCTACTGAGATAAAGGAAATGACCAGAGTGCCTTATGCTAGTGTAGTTGGTAGTTTAATGTATGCAATGGTCTGTACAAGGGCAGACATTTCCCAAGCAGTGGGAGTCCTTAGTTGCTATATGGAAAATCCTGGAAGGACACATTGGGATGATGTGAAAAGGGTGTTTAGATATCTAAAGGGAACTTCAAAATATGCTTTGTATTACCATGGGAATTTGGTTGAATCACAGAGGACTCTCAACATTCGAGGCTATGTGGATTCTGATTGGGCAGGGGACATTGACAGTAGAAGATCCACCAGTGGATATATTTTCATGTTGAATGGTGGTGCAATTAGTTGGATGAGTAAGCGGTAGGCTGTAGTCGCTTTGTCCACTATAGAGGCAGAATACATGGCAACAACACACGCCTGTAAAGAAGCAATTTGGTTAAAACGTTTGTGTTCTAACATTAGTTTTGATGCAGGGAAAATAACAATTTATTGTGACAGTCAGAGTGTTATTTGTTTGGCAAAAAATCCTACTTTCCATGCCAGGATGAAACATATAGATGTGCAGTATCATTTTGTACGAGATATGGTGGAGGATGGAAAGGTCTCTTTAGAAAAAGTGGATACTCTGGAGAATGTTGCAGATGCATTGACAAAGCCAGTGAGCATAGACAAGTTCAGGTGGTGTGCTAGTTCGATGGGCCTCAGTGCCCATGAATTTTAGTAGTTATGTTGTTGCTTTGGAGGTGTCAGTAAGATCTTTATCAAGTGGGAGATTGTTGGAAAACGTGCCTCAATCTTACTGGCATGAAACTCCTAAAAGAGAAAAGTCGGTGAGACCCTCTGAATGTCTTACCAACTAGCAGCTGTGTTCTATTCATTTGAAATGCTCAGGTCACCGAGACGTTGTTTTTGTCTTGCCGACGTGAGTCATCGGCAAGACATTTCAATTGCTGTGAGTTTTTCTATCTCTCTCCGCTCGGGGAGAACTCTTGCTGATGGTTTGGTTTCTATTTGACATCGGGAAGACTCTTGGTGACAAGTGGCATCGAGGAGAGATGTGAACTTTCAGAATGACTCATTCCGACAAGATATGTCTCACCAACGGTTATTCACAAGGTTGTCATCGGGGAGACTCTTGGACAAAAGGTTTGCACTCGGTATGATCTCCTGCCGATGGTTATGGTCTCGCCGATGGGTATATTACTTTGGTATGAACTCTTGGCGATGGTGTTTGTCTTGCCGAAAGGCTGGTGCATTCGATATGACCTCTTGGTGATAGCGGTGGTCTCTCTGACTATTCTGTGCTCAGTGTGATGTCTCGCCGATAGCGATGGTCTTGCCAATAGAGCTACATGAGTTGAACATTGGTGTGACCTCTTAGCGATAAGGTTTCTCTCGCTGACAGGAAGCTGCTTTCGGTGAGAACTCTTTCCGATAGCACTTGTCTCGCCAATAGGTCTACACAGGATGAATTTGTGTTGGGTATGATCTCTTGCCGATAGCGATGGTCTGGCCAATGCTTCTGCAGTGGATATCGATATGATGTCTTAGTGACGGTGGTGACTCTCAGCAATAATGACAGTCAGGTGTTGTGGCATCAGGGAGACACAGCCTAGTGTCTCACCGACATGTGACATAGTTTGAACACCTTGAGTGAATGACTATCCTACGTGGTTTGTCTTCGACCAATCAGAGAAGAGGAATGTGAACCGCTAGCAGTTGGACTGTTGCGGCCATTCCTGTGAGGAAGATCAACAAACCATGAACGACATGGATATACTCTGTAATCAAAGATGATGATCTGTTCGGTGAACAGTGTGTATGAATTAAATTTAGAGAGCATTGTAACTGGGATGTTCTATACAAGATTGATCAGGAAATTATGCTGCTATAATTTGACATCAGAGAGTGAAGCCTGTACTTTGTATGTAATTTGTTTACTGTAATACAAAGGGGTTTTTCTTGGTGTGGTGGGTTTTTTCTCCCGTAAGGGTTTTCCCACGTAGATTTGGTGTTCATCTGTGTATGTTAATTTCTCTGTTTTTGTTATTTCTTTCATGAGTATCTTAATTGAATTGTAATTGTAAAATTTAAAGTCACCTCTGCGTTCTTCCCTGAGGTTTTGATGTTAGGAGAGTTTGTTCCGCACCTAAGCTTTCCTTACAGGAAAATATGAACCTAAGTGTTCTTTATCACTTATTAAATATTAATGAATTTCAATTTCAAGATTGTATGATTAAACCTTAAGGATAAATTTTTCTCACTTATTAATCCCTAGGGATTTATTTTAGAGCTTATTAAACCCTAAATATTGATAGGTATATCTTATTTATGGGATGATCTTTAACTTAGAAGTTACAACCTAGGGGAATTATTAAAATTTGCAAAATAGATTATTACCTAACAACATTTTAGGAAATAGAAACTATGAAACTACAAATACAAATGGCCAAAGATCAATATAGTATTACAATTATACTTTAATGAGAGAAATGTGAATGCTCCAAAAGGAAAAATAGTATTAAGAAATCTTACAATAGAATGGGTGAATTAATAATCTAGAGAATACATATATGTAGGCCTCTTGGATGTGAAAATCAAGGAGATGACAAGTATAAGGGGTACAAGTTAAGTTTCAGTCACTCCCAATCAAGAGATGACCTTGATTAAATAGAAGTAGTACTTAACTACCATCAATCAAAGATTGAAGAGATAGTGATGGAATTTGTGTACCTCAATTCAAGGTGTATGCATTTTATTATTACCTACCTAGGATAAAATAATTAAACATTTATATTATCTTAAGTAAATTTAATAAATAGGTGTCATATCACACTTAAGATAAAACATATCCAATTTAAATAAAATATTACACCAACATCCCCCATAAGTACAAATTAGGAGGAAAAAGACATGTGTCCCAACAAATGAATCTTGTAGAGGTACCCATGTACAAATAGATCCTCCCCAAAGATAAGGAACACCCCTCAGAAGAGATAATAACCCCTTTTTCTCCCGAAATAGAGGGGGAAAGACCCTCCCAAAATATAGAGAAGAGAAGAAGTGATAACAAAGTAGCCTCGTTGAAGATAAAGCCTCCTAAAGTCCTTGCAAGATCAATTAGTCCACATAGTAGAGAGAATGTGAATGTAAAATTCCTTAAACTAGGTGTTGAAGTAGATCCCTTTGTAACAAATGATGCACCTTCCTTTAAAAAGAAAGAAACATAAATTTGTAAGTATATACTCAATTCCCACTCCAAAGATGGAATGAAGAGTGAGAATATGAAGAAGATATTTGGAATATGCTCAAATATCTCCAAGTTTATGCTTAGATATTCCAAAGTTTGATCAGGAGTCTTAGGTCCACTACAAAAGGTGGTAATAAGGAAGCATGAAATGGAGAAGAGAGAGAATATAGGTTTATAAGTACCCTAATTATATCTAAAGATAAAATCTCTCCCCCAAAAAAAAGAACCAAAAATGGGTCCCAACAATAAGGCCATGTAAGGTATGCATGCACAAAGATGGTTCTCTAATGAGAGGCAAGGATAATTGCCCCAAAATGAGTACAAAGATGTCTCTAAATGTTTCTTAATAATGTTGATGCCAATATGTCATAATTTTTGATGAATAAAATCCATTATTAAATAGGATTTATAATATATCTCAACATTGATATGAGAGATAAACCAACATCTAGGTACTCCTGCATAAATGATCAATATAAATGATGACTTAGGTGAATCATAGGATTTAGGAATTGCAAGTTGTGTCACTATGTAAGTGTGTAGTGGTAGAGAAAATATATCTAGAGAAGTAGATACAACTCCATCAAAGCTAACATTAACAGAGAAGATAAATATCCTCAATATTGTCACCAAGATAGATAAAAGGTGTAAGTCCAAAAACAAACATGAAATGAATGGTAAGTAGACCTCCCAATGAAGTGGGTCTTGTAGACATGAAGAACCCTACTACAAAGAATCACCAGAAACTCTCAAAGAAGTGACTTGCAACATGTGATAGAGGAATTTCCTATAAGAGGAAAGATATATCCCCAATGGTGTAATCTAGATCCAAAATGTGGGACTCTACAAATAAAGAAGTTATTTCTAGTAAGAATGTGTCCCAATGGACTGAATCCATAAGATGTATATAATTATAATATAAATAATCATTAGAAGCTCTCAAAGAAGCGTATTTGAACTCAAAAGTAGCAATAGTTATAGGAGGAATGTCCTTAACTATAGATGAGGTATCCCAAGGAGGAGGAGGATCAATGGTAGTCTTAGTATTGTCTACACATGAAAGGGTCTTCAAGGAAGCATTACTCTCATATGGACAATAAAGGAATCTATATAGCTATTAGATGAAGGTCCCATGAGTGAAAGGGAACTTAGTATACTTAAGATGATGTTGAATATCCCTAGAAAAAATGAGACATAATCGTTCGTGGACCTTGTTATGTTTGTTCAACAAATCATGTTTGTGTTCACAATCACTTGGCTTAGGAACAAGTCCAAGGAGATAAGTCATTTGATCTTGCATAATGCATGGATTCTCTATCTCTCGTTTTTAAGATAAATAGTTCTTTGAATTTAGCCTAACTATAAAATGATGGAAACCAAAATCCATGATGAAAAATCCTTCATAGTGGAACTTTATCTTAGTTCATGATTATAATACCCTAAGATAAGACCTCCCTTGGAACTCAATCAATGAAACCCTCAACAAAAATGATTTCATACTTTATAATTAGTGCAAGTACAATTGCCACTAGTGAAACACAATGTGGACTAGATTCCATGCTTTTACAAATGCTTAAATATGCTATAATGTTGAAAGTAAACTATGGAATAGATTCAAGAAAAAATAACATCACCACTATGAAGTACACAAAAAAGCATGCATTTTCAAAAAAAAAACTAAAAAAGTGCTAGTATGTGCTCGAACGAACAAGAATGTGTAGTGTCTCGCTTGTGAAAATTTACAAATTCTAGACAAATAGTGCATCAAAATAAAAAATTATTAAACCACCTCAAAGAGCACAAAAACTCCCAAATTAAATAAATTGCTTGAAAAGTGGAGCTCATATGGCCTAAAACAAAGCCTTTGAAGATAGATTGCTAGTACCAAAATTGCAACTATGAAGGTGGTTAGATTGGAGGGAAGAAATGATGATGTCATGTTGACTTCAACAAAATAATATTCAAATATTTTACAAGAACATTCTTTATAACTCAAATATTCCAAAACCACTAATTGCTTACCAAAAAACTACCACTATACTACAAAATTGTCATCATACTATGAAATTTCCAATTAAAAAATGTTCTCGCCTTTGGTTGGTAGTCCAATTTTAGAGTAGAAAAGTTGTTTTAGTCACTTGTAGAGAAGAGGAAGGAGTTCGGTGCCAGTGGTGATGCTTATAGTAATGGTGGGGCCAAAGGCCTCTGGTTAGCCTTATGTGTCATGTACTTCAATAAGGATGCTTAACCATTAAAACAATTTTTTAATTTTAAGTCATATGCTTCCACAAGGGGTCATACAACCTCCCTAAGAATTTATTTTTCCCTAAGTGCTCCTACCACCAAATTTGACAAACTTAATATAAAAAATGGGGGTTTTGGGGCCTTCTAGATGCAATGAAAGCTCCATTTGGTTTGAAAATTCCCTAAAATAAACAATTTACCTAATGCCACTAATGAATGCCTAATTATAAATAAGCTTTTTGAACTCTAATTTTGATGAAGAAAAATTCAAAATTGACTTTCTCAAGCCTGTTGGATGTAATGGAACAACTAAAAATACTACCAAGTGTCGACCGAAAATATCAGTATTGGCTGAATTATGCTTAATCCATGAAGAATCGAAACGTAACGGAACCACTAATACTTGAATCTCAACAAGATCATTCAAATGAAATTGAAACTAAATATTTATCAAAACCTAACATACTAAATTATGAAATATTTTAAAACATCTACTCTAATCCATTTGAAACTTATCCCGTTGTGGAATTGGTGTCGTGTTGATGTGGAACAACGACCCTTTGCCAATCTCGTGATCAGTGAGCCTGTTTCAGTCGATTCTATGGAAGAGAATTGATGAACCCATTGTGATTGATGTATGGAAACCTAGTTTATGCTTAAATGAACATGATGCAAGCTAAGTTACCATTATTTTATGCTAAAAATGCACTAATTATGCTATTTCTAAGCTAATCTAAGCTAAAACTATGCTAAAAGATGAAAACCCTAATTCATATATAAACTAAGATGGATGCATGGAAGCCAGTAATGGATGCTCTAAACTATTATGCAATTAAAACTAACTAAAATAAGCTAAAAGTGAGGCAAATATGAGATTATGGATGCAAGTGAATTCAACAACATAAGTTTGCAATTGAAAGATGGATCTATTTGTCTCTAAATAGTGACCTATTTATAGGAGAGAAAATGAGGAATGAAGGGTTGAGATCAAAAATATTAATCAACATTCCAATATGAAGCAGATGAGAGGCATGGATCATGGATTCTCATCAACAGATGAGAATGCATGATGAGATTTAATCAAGGGATTACACTTTCCTCAAACAAACACACTTTTGACCTGCTCACATAGGTCAAAGGTAACTTGTTCAAAAGGTTAAAGGTTTAGCTTGTTCAAGAAGCCAAGTGAGATGATTTGGAGGATAGAGAATATTCCTTTAGGTCAGGAAAAAAGGTAATTTATAAATTAAAACAAAGTTTTAATTGTGCAAAAAGGGGATGAAGAATATTCCATGGGAATATTCCTCTTGCTTAGAGGAAAGTTAGTTTAATTGCTAATTACACAAGATTTAATTTATGCCATTAGGAGATTAGAAGAATTAAAGCTATTTATTAAATTAAATGATTTAATAAATGGGAGAAAGGTGAAATGATATTTAATTAAATAACTTAGGGTTATTTAATTAAATAAGATGACTTAGGGAATTAAATTAAATGTTTTGATTTATTTAATTTAATTAGATGAAGTGTTAGTGTGAAAAGAGATGAATTAACCCGATTAAATTAATTAGGCCAAT
Source organism: Sequoia sempervirens (assembly GCA_007258455.2). NCBI lineage: Eukaryota > Viridiplantae > Streptophyta > Pinopsida > Cupressales > Cupressaceae > Sequoia > Sequoia sempervirens. The sequence continues at coordinate 322,322,929 of VDFB02271358.1, read as the reverse complement.
AGATGAAAAATGATGCAATTAATTAATTAGCTAGGCTAATTAAATCAATTAAGTGAAAAGAGGATGGGTTAAAGAGGAAATGATGTTAGTAAATCTATTTTAAGTGTATGATATCGATTAGGACATTTTTCAGTGTCTACATTTTGCCCCTCTTTGAAGCGAGGTACCTGCTACTTTGGTTCAAAGAATAATTCTTTTCAAATAAAAAATGCCGCTTAAATAAAAAAAAAATATATTTTTTCTGATTTCTTTTAGATGCCCCAACAGAAGGATAAAGTTGACTCCTTGCCCCTCAAGAAATCGAGCGAAAATTTTGAATTTTGGGTTGATTTCTTGACAAAGGTTAAAAGCTGCCCCAAGGGTCCAGAAAGGCTCCGGGATGCAAGAATAATGCCAAAAATGCAAAAAACGATGCAAAGTTAGATTTAGATTAGAAAAGTTGGTGAAAATGATGATAAACCCCATCTTCAAGGTTAAATTAGGGAAAAAAACCCCAATTTTCTAGCTTAAATAGGCCAAGAAGGGTTAATTTCAATTCATTTGTGCATTCACACCTTAAGGAATTCTTGTGATTTGAGCTTTGACCCTTCGACGAAATGGTGCATCGAGAGCTTCCCAAGCACATCTTCGATCGAGTTCAAGAGTGCCAGTGGCTTCTAGGCACAGGACCACCGGTATGTGATTCAAAATCTGATTTGAAATTTGAATTTTCGATGCATTTATTATAATTTAAAGTTTAAATTCTAGCAGCATCGCTATATAGCGACACCCAAACTAAAATCGACAACACCCAAATCAATTATAGCAATGCTTTTCTTGATTTAAAATTAGAGTTTCTAATTTTAAATAGCGACACATTCTTATTTGGCGACACACTTTCCGATTTAGAAATTAGGGTTAGGGTAGGCCAAAAGTTAAATCGCGACGCCATCTTATCTAGCGACACACTTTTTGATTTGTAATTTTAAATGGATCGGGCATGGCTATTTGAAATTTGAATATAGCGACGCTATTGTAGATAGCAATGCTATTGTGATTTCTGAGCCAAAAATTTCAAATAACATCTAATTTCGATGATTTCTTGACGTCGTGCGCTTTGTGGATGCAATAGGTGTTCCTACCATTAATGTCGAGGGAGCATAGTCCCACTGTTTTGGAGAGATTAGGTGATCTATCAGAGTTGCGCCAGGAGCACCTAGGAGAGATTGGTTTGTGGTATGTCGCATATGCACCTGTGATTCAGACACATCTAGTGATGATGACGACTTTGTGCGAGAGATGGAACAACGAGACTTCGTCCTTCCACCTTCCGACAGGTGAGGTGACAGTTACTCTGGAGGATGTGTGGTGGATTCTTCATTTGCCAATTCATGGAGACCGTGTGATTTATGATACTGATGCCAGATTCAATTCCTACCTTGAGGTCATGGAGATGGATCAGATTGCATTGGTTACATCACAGATTGACTTGGAGTCATATAGAGGTCATGTGCTGACCTTTAGATTGATCATCGCAACCATCATTTTAGGCTTGGTGGCTCTAGATAAGCATAGCAGAGGATTCAACCTAGGATGGGGCTTGGCATGGCATCAAATGCTACATAGGAGGACACTTTTTGCATGGGGGCCCATGATGCTAGCCTCCTTATATCATGATTTGCATGATTTTGTTTATTGCGATGGGAGAGCTATTGGTACAGGGGTGACTTTGCTACACGTTTGGGCATGGGAGCACATTGCTCTGCTTTGGCCGATTGTTCAGATGGAAAACATAGAACCAGACGATCCTGTCATTTGGAGACATAGAGGTGCCATTACTCTTAGGAACACTAGACAGATTGGGCTCCCGTATTGGAGATGGGTGATATATGACATGACAGTTTTCCTCTGGCACCCATGGCTTCAAATGCTGCCATGGTTTGATGATATTCAATAGTTGTATTTTTCCAGACATACCCGATATATGCAAGGTCGAGAGCACACGGTTATTGAGATATATCTACCAGATAGGATGGCTCATCAATTTGGAGATATATAGGACAAACCTGATGATTCCTAAAGGGCAATTTTTGCGAGATTAGACAAAGAGGTTCCCACATGGGGACAGAGTATTCCAGCTCTAGAGGCCGTAGAGAGCTTTAGATAGTTGGTGGCCCAACCTTGGTCATATGATCAGGGACAAGCAATAGCTCAGACTACACCTGCATATGATGCATGGTTCATCCCTCCTAGACGTTTGAATGATCCAACAGGTGCTTCGCCCAAAGGGAGACCAAGAGGTAGACAAGCAGGGAGAGGCATGGGACAAGGAGGCTAGGATGACCAAGATGGATAGGTTCTGGGGGATCCTCCGGTTGGAAATTAGCCTTAGGTACAGCCACAGGTTCAACCTTAGGTATAGCCTTAGGTACAACCACAAACAGGACCACCAGATGCTTGAGACACATAGATACAACAACTGTAACAATAGGTGTAGATATTGATTGGTGAGCGGGATCATGCCTGCCAGCAGGTTTTGGTCATTACTGCTGAGCGAGACCAGGCTCAATAGTAGGTAGTTACAGTTACAAACGATAGAGATCATACATTGTAGAGAGTACATGCTATTACCGCTGAGAGAGATTAGGAAGTTTCCCGATGTTAGTAGATTGAGACTATGATGGTGGCGATTCATGGTCGAACAGTTTCAACACGCTTATACCAAGAGGCAGTTACAAAGGCTACATATTATAGGAAACATTATCATCGTGATGTTCCAATAGCCTTGAGACAACTAGATTTTTCACAGCATAGTGACGTACGAACCCTAGCAGAGGATCGACTTGAGAGACATGCTAGAGAGGGTAGCAGCCACCAAGGCTAACTATTTTAATGTACAAACACTTTTTGATTTTGCCCCATTCTTTATCACAATTCATGGGCTCCTTTTTGATAGCCTCATGGATATTGTACTTTTGATCGATGTTTATACACTGATCCATATTTTGTACCATGACACTCATTTTTTGATATATATGATACAGATACAGATAATTCATGCTATGATATGTTCACTTTATTTCATGTATGGATGGATATTATATGGATGCATTTTATTTATGCCTATGTGATATGCGATGATCATGATATGTAGATGGATGCAATGTTATGTTCTTTTTCATTATATTTTTGCAATATGCTATGGATGGATGATTATGATATGCAAATGTTATGGATGCAAATGATGTGGATGCATTTCTTTTTGTATCTTTTCTATGCATGTTTTATGATGACGATGTATGCATGCGTGGGTGAAAATGTTTATGATATGCAATTATTATGTTGATGGATGCTTTATGATCATGCTATGATTATGAGATGCATGTATGATGATGTTTTATGGAAGCAGGATGGATGCATTGATGATGTTTTTGCTGATTGTCATGATACTAGGTTAGCACAGAGAGAAGATAGAAGAATAAAGAATAAATAACCATTGATTGTGATGATTGCTTCAAAATATCCAACAAGTCCTTGATCCATTGAGGAATTATTAGAGATGGTGAAGAGACAATGCAAAATGCAGGATGAAATGTAGGATGAGATGCTCACACTTTGGGATTGGGATTTTCCATCGTTCCTTATTGTTTGATATAACAGATAAACATGATGTATCAAGGTATTGATAACCAGGATGACGTTGTATCTAGTGTAATGGAATTTTACTCAACAAAGAGATAGGATAGTTCTTGTTCACACCTTGACATAAAAAATCCTCATTGGAATGTAAGTTAGAAGTTTATAACATATTGGACCAAAGCATACACAATAGTCAACAACATACTCCAAACAACCTTCCTACACACAACTAAGCAAGTATGCACCTAGATTATTTTACAAGAGTATCCACAAGCACAAAAAATGAAAGATAATGATCGATGCCCCATTCCTTTCTCTCTAAATAATTTTGTTAGACATCATTAAGAGGTCCTTGGAATGGGTCATTAAGATAAATCATAAGAAAAGATCAAAGACAAACAATCAGTGTTATCTATAGCTCTTGCCTAGTTTAAGTTTAGCTAAAGTGATGTCTGATAATGATGTCCATCGCAGGAAGGATACATCCTAGGACATGTTGATCAGAGAGTTGTTTAATGTTAGGATGATGATTCTAAAATGAGTCATTTCTATAAACTTCACTGACGCATTCACCTATGATTTAGACTTTAGATTTTGACAATTAGGTTCGCTCTTTACAACTTGCTATACTTGTTTTCTACTTGTTTCACCAAAGGTTGAAGGTGACGATCGGTTTATTATGGATGGAGGTTTATTTTGGGTGAAAGCAAGATGGATGGATGGGTTTTGGATTTTCTGGAATAATTCAATGTTTTTGGATTTTGAAATGTTTTGAGGCTATTTTTGGGCTTTTTGAAAGTTTATATGAATGTTTAGGATTTTCAAAATTTTTGAGGTTGTTTAGGGTTTTTTGAGATATTTGAGGCTTTTTTAGGTCTTTTGAATGTTTTCTATTGTTTTTGGGTTTTCCATTTTCCAAATGTTTTGGTGTTTTTTGAATATTTGGATGTTTAGGTATTTTGAGAATATTTGGATGTTTAGGAGTTTTTTGAGAATTTCTGAGTTTTGACCAAGAACCTTACCTAAAGACGTATCCTAGGGGCCTTGGGGGTTGATCATAGATTAGCCTTGCCTACGTTATACACGTAGAGACCACATAGTTCAAACGAATCAACCCATTTACAAGATGAATATATGTACAGATGAAAAAAGATAATTTATTATGACAAACTTCTAAAGGACAAACCTAGGGTGTCTCGGGGGCACATCAATGATGGCCTTGCCTACATTCAAACTCAGAGGTGATGTAGTTCAACAAGGGGACTCTATTTTTTGGATTTTCGATGTTCAACCATTTTAGGGTTTTGATGTTTTCTCGATGTTTTGGATTTTTCCTTTACAATTTTCTGAATGTTTTTGGATTTTCACTGTACAAGATTTTGCAATTTTTTTTTAATTTTTTGGATAGGATTTTATGAATGTTTTGGTGTTTTCTGATAATATTTCCAATGACCTCAAGATATACAAAAACCCGATTGTGACACATAATGAAATTCCCCCCAATGTGACATGTTAGCCTACTTCGATAAAGGTAGGACAGACTGACCTTTGGAATATGCCAAGTAGGACTAAAAGGGTTCATGATACCTTATAGTGACAAACCATGATAAGGAAATGGTTGAGGGAAAAATGGAAATGCAAATAATGGTAGGGAAAAAGATCCAAGGAATAGATGGAGAGGCTTTATTTACACAAAGCGCTTGTTTGCCAGGTTTTCACCAAGGTACTTTCCCAAAGCGCCACCGAAGTGGTTTTCACTAGAGGATGATTTTTTTCTTTACTTTTTCAATCTTTTTTCTCTCTTTTTTTTGGATTTTGATTATTTTATGATTTTTTTTGTATTTTTTGATTTATACCTTTCAAGATTAGGCCTAAAACTTTTTGACATGCAAGCTGTTGGTTGGCTCTTGCAAGGGTTCACCTTCAAGGGTTGACAGTTTGTATGCTCTTGATCTGTAGCTTGTTGTGATGACAAAGGGACCCAACCAGTTGTAAGAGAGAGGGACCAACCATGTTCAAGGCCCCAGGTCACATAGAGCCAAGAGCGGAAGGCTTCCCTAACTTACCTCACTCTAAAGGGTTGTCTTGAAATGAGGGATGAGAATGATGAGGACTATAAGGTCCTCCAATCACTCTGTAGACCCAAAAATCAAAATGGGGCTAGGTGAGCCAAATTTTGGGTTCAACACTGTGCCTCAGGTATCTCTCTATCCGAGGATGAAAGCATGGTTCCGGGATGACAATGCGATGTACTGGAATCTCTTAGGTGCGTTGGCATCCATACAACCAGAGGACCAAAAATATAGTGGGAACCACCAGAAAACAAGCTGGCAGCCTAGCTAATGGTTTCTAAGGGAGAAAAACAAAACTATAAAGTAAGAGAAGTACAAATGGATATGATAAAGAAAATATATTAAAGCTAGGGTGACAAAGATGATCTCACAAAAGAGCATGTTCACCAGCTAGCTCCAAATGCACGTTCACCTACACACAAGGAGGAAAATTGTTGGGGGGATGTATAGGGGTCTACCTTAGTTAGACCCTCGTTTTGATGTTTCCACCTCCATGGAAAACCAAGATAGAAATGGTAGATAAAAGTATGATAAAGGAGAAAGAAAGTAAAGAACACAATAAACACTACAAAATAGTAATGTGCTACTCATCCAAATCGTAGAGGAGAGGAGTGAAAATGCTTACCACCTCCACCAAGAGCTCACTAGCTAATGGAGGAGAAAAAGAGAGGACTCAAGCCCATACTACAATGGTGTTGTTCCACACTTGCTCTACGGAGTTGATGGAGTGTTGTTGTTGCTGCTATGGAGTGCCAAAGTGTTGCTTGAGAGTGATGGATGGTAAGAGAATTCTTGGAAAATGCTAAGGGAGTGTGTAGAAGATTGCTAGAACTTGTGAAGAAGATGAAATGCATGAAGGAAGAGTGTTTTTGAAGGTGGGATGAGAAAAATGACCATATTCAATTCGGTTGGTCGAAGAGGGGTGTTACAAATTGACCCCAATGGGAAGTGTAATGCCTCTTCCAGCTTTAGACGCAGGAATCCGTCAGATACATAAGTGCATTGCGCAGACGTCTGTGCACCGCATGGGCATCCTTGACAATTATTCTTCTACCGACACGAAAGACAGACGCCAAGTGGAATGAAGGCAGCGGGCCAATGTGGATTTTCTCCTTCAGATTTGGTTTTCTAAGGTGAGGAAGTGTAAAAGGGGAATTTGCATAAGGGGTGCAAATTCACACCTATACATTTTCCCCCCACTTTAGCGAGCACAAATATTGATGAGTGCTTCGGTAAAGTAGATCGGAAAGGTAGTAGGGTTAGAAATGTATACTTGAACCATCGAGGAAGAAGACCGCGATCTAGCGAGCTTGAGAGCGCAGTACAAGTAAATGACTTCATAGCCCTGCAAAACTATGAAGCTGAAGAATGAAAGCATATTATAGGCCCGCGGACCTACAAGGAGGCGACCCCCAAGATCTCTCACATGAAGGAATCCCTAAGAAGAAAGTGCCTCACAGGTCTACAAACCTGCAAGGAAGGTGTCCTCCAAGATCTCCCGCATGAAGGAAACCCATAAAAGTGCCTTACAGAGCCGCAAACCTACAAGGAAGCGTCCCCCAAGATCTCTCACATGGAGGAAGCTGAGAAAGTACCCTATAGACTTGCAAACCTGCAGGGAGGGTGTCCTTCAAGATCTCCCGCATGAAGGAAACCCAAGAAAGTACCCTATAGACTTGCAAACCTGCAAGGAGGTATCCCCCAAGATCTCTCACATGGAGGAAACCTAATGAAAGCACCCTACAGATCCGCAGAATTTCAGGGAGGTATCCCCCAAAATCTCTCACATAGAGGAAACCCAAAGAAATCACCCTATAGACCCGCAGACCTATAGGGGAGCCACCCCCAAGATCTCTCGCATGGAGGAAGCTCAAGAAAGTGCCCTATAGACCTGTAGATCTGCAAGGAGGTATCCACCAAGATCTCTCACATGGAGGAAACCCAAAGAAAGGGGACTCTGTAGAGTCGGAGAGGGGCTTCATAGGTGCACCTGAAAGCGACATGTCTACCCGCAGATAGAATATGTTTGAAAGCGGCCACACAAGAAAGTAAGCGGACAATCACACAGACCATTGATAGATTGGAAAGCTTTCAAAGAGGTCCCTTGGGAACCCATCGTAAATAAGGGGGTCTACTCAAGGGACACGCTATTTGAAAGTACGAAAGAGATGTTTCTTTCTCAAATCGATTCATCATCAAGGAATCCTTTTGAAAGATGTTCGCTTCATTAAGGAATTCAAAAGGAAGAAGATTCCCCCACGTGAGGGGAAGGTTGAAGCTGTTCCCACTTCAGAGGAAGGTTCTTGAGTTCTTTCTTTGCGAACCCATGATGAAGGAAACACGTTCCATTAGGGTTTCAAGTCGAGAATGCGATTCTTGAAAAGAAGTTTGTGAAGATTCTCGAGAAAAGATTCATTGGTGATGAATGCATTTTCTGAAAATCAAAGTGTTATAGAAATGCTATTGTCACACATGAAAGGGACAACTCAAGCAAAGAAGAGAGAAAGATAAAGAAAAAAGAAAAAGAGAAATGAACACAAACATAGGGCACAGGGGTAGCCTGATATTTTGGGGTCAAAACTACTCATAAATATATATATAAGTATAATAATAGTATATAAAATGAACTATCATCAACCCCCTACTATATTAGACCATGTGAAGAATGCACAAGAAGACAAAGTAAAAATAAAAAAAATTGGGTCAAAATGGAAGGGAAGCCTAAATGCCCCCAACGCTTTGCATCGTCCCCAATTTGCCAAAAATCAATCACAAACATGGAAGAATGATGATACAAATAGAAGAAGGTTTACAACACAAAAATATGCCTATGTCCAAGCACCAATAAGGGTGCCAAGGGTCATCTAGGCACACATAGCATGATCAAGGGGGAAAATATTACAACACACACAGACACATCTATTCTAAAGATAAAGAAGGGGCCTCCCCCCAACACTGATCAACCAAGAGGTCGTCTGCCTCCCACTCTAGATCATCGTAGGGGGAAGGAGGATGGGCCTACAGTGGTGGAATGTTAAGAGGAGGAGCGTCCAACCCTCTCACAACAAGGGCTAAGGAAGAGGGCCTTGTAAGGTCCCCTCCACTAAGCTCTTGTGGAGCTAAGGTCAACGACTTTGCGAAGATCACTAACAAGGCCAGAACTTCATCTAGAGAGTTAAACATGCACTTTATAGGAGTCAACAGACAGAGAAGGCTGCACCCGAGATTCACCGCTAGGCTCACCAAGTGATTCAGGTGTGGTGATGAACTCAAGGGAAGCTAGGACTGGTTTTGTCACTAGGATAGAACAAGTCAGTGCGGGACCACCTTTCGGAGAAGGTGGAATCCTCTTACATCCTCTGTTGTTGGGAGGACCACTCTCCACCTTTTGCTTCGTCGAGGGATGTGAACTCCCCACAGACGAGGCAAGAGGTGTGGAGGAAGAGAAAACCGTAGTAGATACCACTGAAGTGTTTGTCATACCTACAGGTTTTGGGAAAGGTGGGACATCTAGAAGGGACATCAACAAAGGGAGCTCCATTGAAGGAGCGATGAACACCTACACCTTTTTAGGGGTAGGCACATTCATACTCATAGAGGAAGTCGAAAGTGATACAAAGCAAGATTGAATGGAAGCAAAGGGGAGGAGAGAGGAGGACGCGGTAGGAGGCCCTGATATAGGGGTGGTCATATCCTCTTCCTTCCTCTTTAAGGAAACCTACTTAGCCATGAGGGCCTTTTACTGGTGCTTGCGCTCGCGTGCAAGGTGGTTTCTGCGACTCTTTGAACCAGAGGCTGGAGACTGCGAAGGAACAAAAGGCTCCTGCTCATCCATGGAAGTGTCCACTATAGCCGTCTCTAGTGGAGGAATAGACTCTTGAACAAGAGTAGGAGGAGCAGGTTGAGAAGCAGTGGGGGGAGTCGGCTCAACTGCCTCGACAATGGGCCTCTTCCCATTTACTACTTTTGGAGCATAAATGTTAGGAGGCCATGGAGGATGAGACATAGAGGATTCCCCATGGGGACCTTTTCCTCTACCATACAAATAGTACCAAGGTCCAGGTGGTTTAGTAGGGAGGTTCGATATCCTAATCTTGGGTCTACGCTAAGGAGGGATCATCAGACTTAATGGGTAAAAGCCAGGCTTGCTCATCCAATACTCCTCCCAAGAAAGGGGAGCAGATGAGTCAACCTGAGAGGAGGAAAGCTTCTCCTTCCCTTTTCAGGAAGAGGAGGTAGTCGGTTGCTGTACTATAGGAAGATCCAATTTTGGATGTCCCTTGTCCCCGACCTTATACTTCACATAGTTTTTGTAAAGTAGGTCCATCCTTGGAGGAAGTGGACCAATCGAGGTGGGCCAAAAATGGTCTAATGAATATCCCCCATGGGATACCAAAGGCTGGTATCCAATTTCATGCACCACATGCACGACACCTTCATGGGAGAAATTTAGAAATTTATGAATAACAGAGGTGATTCCATTTATGGAAGCTAACCAAGGTATGCCTAGCTTCATCCTAAACAAATTTGACTATGGAATGACATCGAAAACACTGTCAACAACCCTAGGTCCAACTAGGACAGAAAAAGTTATCAAGCCATATGGCTTTAGACAAAGACCATCGTGTGTACAGATGATGGATTTTGTTTCTTCGTACTCTTTTCTATGTAGTGAGTTAAACCACAAAGTCTCTTCTATAATAACATTCACTCAATTTGCAAGGTCTACTAAGACTCTTGTCACAATGTTACCATTGAGGTGAGCGGGAATATAGAGGGGAGAGGGATTATTATTTAAGGGTAAGTCCTGCGAAGTGAATGTCACATCCAACGAACTGGTCACAAGCTATGCGGTAGGGGTAACCATGACCATGTTTACATAGGCCTCGGGCTGAGTGATAGAATCAGTGGTGTCGATAATCATGTTAGAAGAATGCGACAAAAACAGGTCCGTGTATATCTGCAATTCGCTATTTGCTTTTGTCACTAATTTATTCATATTTTTCTTGCTTCCATCAAGACAAATAGTACCGTCCTCGATGCGGTCTTGTATCTTGTGATGCAGATGCATACAATGTTCAGTATCATGTTTATTAACTTGATGGTACTAACAATAGGTATTCACATCATACCAAATAGGGTAAGGTTCCTTAAGGGGTTTAGGGTTTGGTAAGGTCACGATCTTATCCTTCACTAACTTTTGCAAAATGGAAGATTAAGATTCCACTAACTTTGTGAACTTTCAGTTGCATTTGAGGCTATTGTCATCCGCAACGGCTACTACATTTGAAACAACTTTACCTTTTTTAGAGTTCGATACAATAGAATTTCCTTCAAAACAGCAGCGCGAGGAGGATCTCATGAACTGAACTACCATTTGTTGGTACTCCCGTAGGGCTGCACACAAATATGCGAAAGAAGGGTATTTCCTAAGGGAAAACTTTTCCTGCTAAGGCCTTTGCAAATTCCCTATGAATACCTTTTGCACGTCAAAATCAGGAAGCAGATATGATATTTGTGAGAAGAATGCTTGATACTGCGTGATGAAGGAAATAATATTTTCATTATCACCTTGTTTGCATCAGACGAGATCTGAAAAGGTCATCTTCGGCCCGATGTTGGCTTGAAATTGTCATAAGAATTGGTTTACAAGTTGGTCAAATAAGAAAATAGAATTATCGGGCAAGGAACAATACCACTCAAGTGTTGTATGCTTGAGAGATTGAGGGAATAGTTTTTCCATCAACATGTCATGAGGGAAGAAATTTGTGCACATGGCGTTAAAGGCATACATGCGTTTGTGGGTTCCCTTTGCCGCCATATTTTTTCAAATTTAGGAATCTCCATTCCTTGAGGGAAGGGAGTGTTCAAAATTGTGAGTGACAACAAGCTATGCCAGAAGAAGGGTTGGAAGATAGGTTGGGTAGAGGCTTGGGAGAGACTTGCCAAATGGATCTGCATCTTACCCATATTCTAAAGAAGTGTTTAGAATAGGGTCATTAGAAGATATAGGGCTAGAGGAGAGGGCCTGGGTTATTAGTGAACTAAATTATATGGTGGGAAAAGACCTAACATGGTTATGTAGGAGGAGAGGGGATGTGGTCAGTGTCATTAGAGAATCCCACTTCACCCCTTGATAATTGCTCCTATGTGGTGAGACCAACAACGAATCCAACAAAAAGCCCTGTAGAGAACCAATAGTGACCTTCATCCTCTCCATCGGAAGGTTTCATACACTTCTCTTGAAAATATACCCAGAGTTTGTGGACTGGGTTGTGATGCTCATAAACCTTCCCAACACTCAGGGGCACAATGATCACAAGATATAAGGGAAAAGTCTCAACACCAACGGATGAGCAGATGTTGGTTCACCAAAAATGTAAGAGAGGGGGACCAACCATGTTCAAGGCCCCAGGTCATGGAGAGCCAAGAGCGGAAGGCTACCCTAACTTACCTCACTCTAAAGGGTTGTCTCGAAATGAGGGATGAGAATGATGGGGACTATAAGGTCCTTCAATCACTCTGCAGACTCAAAAATTAGAATGGGGCAAGGAAAGCCAGTTTTTGGGTTCAACACTATGCCGCAAGTAGCTCTCTGCCTGAGGACGAAAGCATAGTTTTGGGATGACAGCATGGTGCACTGGCGTCTCTCAAGTGCACTGGTGTCCGTACAACTAGAGGACCAAAAAATATAGTGGGAACCACCAGAAAACAAGCTGACATCCTAGCTAATGGTTTCTAAGGGAGCAAAACAAAACTATAAAGTAAGAGAAGTACAAAAATATATGATAAAGCAAATATATTAAAGCTAGGGTGACAAAGATGATCTCACAAAAGATCTTGTTCGCCAACTAGCTCCAAAAGTACGTTCACCTATACATAAGAAGGAGGAAAATTGTTGGGGGGTTGTATAGGGGTCTGCCTCAGTCAAACCCTCATTTTGGTGTTTGCACCTCTGCAGACAACCAAGATAACAATGGTAGAGAAAATTATGATAAAAGAGAAAGAAAGTAAAAAACACAATAAACACTACAAAATAGTAATGTGCTACTCAACCAAATCGTAGAGGAGAGGAGTGAAAATGCTTACCACCTCCACCAAGAGATCACTAGCTAATGGAGGAGAAAAAGAGAGGACTCAAGCTCCTGCTAAAATGGTGTTGTTCCACACTTGCTCTATGGAGTTGATGGAGTGTTGTTACTGCTTCTATGGAGTGCCAAAGTGTTGCTTGAGAGTGATAGATGATAAGAGAATGCTTGGAAAATGCTAAGGGAGTGTGTAGAAGATTGCTAGAACTTGTGAAGAAGATGAAATGCATGAAGGAAGAGTGTTTTTAAAGGTGGGATGAGAAAAATGACCATATTCGAGTTGATTGGTTGAAGAGGGGCTTTACAAACCGACCCTAATGGGAAGTGTAATGCCTCTGCCAACTTTAGACATAGGAATTCGACAAGCCCAAAGAGCGGGATTTAGCTGCAGATGCCAGTCATGACCAACTTTGTTAATAGTTTTCTTCAGGATTTTCAGGATAGTTTTGTTCGTTGCTTCTGCTTGGCCATTGTCTTGGGGATAGTACAAGGTAGAGAATCGGTGTTGAATATTGAATTTTTGGCTTAACTCTTTCACATCCTAATTTTTGAAAGGGTTTCCATTGTCTGAGATGAGGGTTTGTGGAACACCATAATGGAAAATTAGGTAATTTAGGATAAACTTAGCTATCTTCTTCCTTGTTATGTAGGTCATAGGAATGGATTTAACCCACTTAGTAAAGTACTCAGTGGCGGTTATGATAAACTTATGGCCGTTGGATGAAGTTGGAGTGATTTTTCCTATAAGGTCAAGTCCCCATTGCGAAAAAGGCCATGGTGTGATCATTGACTAGAATTATTGAGTTGGAGCATGGGTCAGATCTCCATGTTGTTGACACTAGATACATTTTTTTACATACTAATGAGCTTTTTTTTCCTTGGTTGGCCAATAGTACCCTATCCTCAACAGTTTCTTAGCTAAAGTCATACTGCTAGAATGGGACCCACATATGCCATCGTGTACTTCTATTAAAGTAGTTAAGGCTTCCTCTTGGTTAAGACATCGTAGTAATGTCCCTTCGATGCTTCGATGGTAAAGGTATCACCTAGGATCACGAATCGAGATGCCTCTTTAACAAAGGTCTTTTTAAGGTTTGAGGTGATATCTAAAGGAAGGGTTCCTCTGTTAAGGTAAGTAAAGATGTCATGGTACCATGGGGATCCAGGACCAAAAATGACACACACGAATTCAAATTCAAGGATTTTAAAAGTTGGTATGAAAAGTTGTTCTACCAAGAATTCACATTGGAGGATGTTGTTTGACATGTCTAGTAGTGATCCGATTGTTGCCATGGTGTCTGCTACTCTATTTTTCATTCGAGTAATCTGATCAAAAGTTATGTCTATAAAAATATCTTTGAGATTCTCCACCATCTTCTTGTAAGGAGTGAGCTTATCATCTTTAGTTTGATAGTTGTCATTGAATTGGTTGATAACCAGCTGTGAGTCTTCATAGATTTTCATCTCTTGAATTTGCCACTGAACTGCTATCCTGAGACTTGTGATTAGGCCTTCGTATTCAACAATGTTGTTGGTACATGGGAATGATAGCTTGTATGACTTTGGGATGCAATCACCTTGGGGGGTGATGAAAAGAATGCCTACTCTAGATCCATGTTGGGTGAATGATCCATCAAAGTACATCTTCCACTTAGCTGCAAGATTAATAAGGAACACTGACTCATCGGGGAACTTAGATATCAAAGGGTTCTCTGCATAGATAGGTGCTTTTGCTAGTTGGTCTACGATTACTTTTCCTTTGATTTCCTTGTGCTCCACATAATCTATGTCAAATTCTGTCAAGATCATCACCCACTTAGCCATTCATCCTGTGAGAGTTGCTTTAGATAACAATTATTTTAATGGATCAATTTTTGCAATGAGCTTGATTTGATGTGACAACATGTAGTGCCTGAAATTTTGTGAAGCAAAAAATACTACTAGGCATTCCTTCTCAATGGGTGAATACTTCATCTCATAGCCCACCAAGGTTCTATTGATGTAGTATATGGATATTTCCTTTCCATTTTCATCATGTTGTGCTAAAAGAGCTCCTAGTTCTGCTGGTGTTGCTAAGATGTACAAGATCAATGGTTTGTTTGGTATCGGTGGCATGAGTACTGGAGGTGTTAGTAGATAATCTTTGATCGATTGAAAATATTTATCACATTTGTCATCCCACTTGTAGGTTATCCCTTTGTGGAGGAGATGCGAAAATGGGTGAATCTTATCTGATAGTTGGGCTATGAACCTTCTGATGGACTACAATCTTCCTTGTAATCCTCTCATCTGTTTCAGTGTTTGCGGTGGTTCCATGTCTAGGATGGATTTTACCTTTGTTGGATCAATTTCTATCCCTCTTTGTGAGACAATGAAGCCAAGAAGTTTCCCTAATGTGACCCTGAACACACACTTTTTTGGATTCAGTCGTACCTTGTATTCTTCAAACCTGTCAAAAATAGGTCCTAAGACTTGTATGTGCTCACTTCTCTTCTTTGATTTTTCCAAAATATCATCCACATAATCTTTGACTATTTTGTGGATCATATCATGAAAGATGAGGGTCATTTCTCTTTGACAGGTTGCTCTTGCATTCTTTAACCCAAATGGCATCACATTCCAACAATAGGTTCCCCATGGACAAGTGAATGTAGTTTTGTGTTGATCCTCCTTGGTGATTATGATTTGATTGTAGCCTGAAAATCCATCCATGAGCGACAACATTTCATGTCCAGCTGTTAAATCCACAATGAGATTGATATTGGGAAGATGTAAATCATCCATTGAACATGCCTTGTTCAGATATTTGAAGTCAATGCATATTTTGATTCCCCGAGTGGGTTTTGAGATTGGTACCAGGTTTGAAACCCACTCAGGATAATCTATTGGTTGGATGAATCCAACGTCAAGAAGCTTTTCTAATTCTAGTTTAACCAAGAGTGCTATCTAAGGGTGCATCTTCTTGAATTTCTAGTTAATTGGTTTGGCTTTAGGATATACTGCTAAGTGATGCAAAAGTACTTCTAGATCAAGGCTTGACATATATGTGTATGACCATGCAAAGTTAGCTCTTCGCTCTTTAAGGAATGCTGCAAGGTTCTTTTGTTCTTCGTCCAACAAGGATTCAACATAGAAAGTGATATTGGGTTCTTCCTTTGTTCCTACATTGACTGGAGTGGATTTTTTTGCTAGTACTGCTGACTTCTCTGGATGCATTGCACTAAGGGGGAGATTGAATCCCTCACCCTTGGGCACCTCAGAAAGGTTTTCACTATTGGACGCATCCTTTAGTTTTTATTATTTTAGGATTAGAGAGTGCCACTAAGTGGTTTTCACTCAAGGATCTGAATGTTAGTTGCATTTCATTTATTTTGTGACTCAAGGATTCAATCATCTCCCCATAGTATGCCCTTGTATCAAGCTCTATGTCGAAGCCTGCTTTATGATCTACCCATGATAAGTTGTCTCAGAGTCCCATGAATTCTGAGATCACTTCATCATTTTTGAATAAATCTAGAATTGGTGGTACTTGTTGGTCCATGTCAATAAGTTGTGGGTATACTAGGCCTATTTCAGTTGGTTGGTTGCTTGAGATAAAGGATGTTATGGATATCATAAAGAGGGTGTTGTTCTCAAATAGGTCATCAACATCAAGGGAAAATTCATCTAAGGTTGTATCACGTAGTGTAGGTGACCAAGAGGAAGCCTCAACTTGTTTAACAAAAATACCATTTCCAATAAGTGTGACCTTGCTAGTAGTACAACCTAAGCCAAGATTCTTTACGCGTTTCTTAGGAACGATGGGTTCTAGTAAACCATTGTCATTCTATCCTAGCTTCTCATTCTTATTATATCCCATGCTCTGTATTAGCAGTATACCTTTGTTTCCATCTTCTATGGGAAGAACAGGAATAGGTCATTCATCTTGATAGAGAAGTTTAGAGATATCTTCTTCATTGACATTTTCTTGATTCAAATCTCCCCACTTGGTGAAGGTAGTAGCCACTATTTTGATTGTTTCTGGTTCTTTTGTGCTAGATGTAGGTTTCCCATGAGATTGAGGAGAAATTGGTATCTCTCCTAAGATAAAGGTGTCTTTCAATAATTTGTAGTTTCCACAACCATCATCTTGGATCATTGCTTTGACATCGGGTATACTCTTCACAATAGTTGTTTTTGATGTTGAGATAGAGGCTAGGGATGATGGGTCAATAAATGAGCTTGATGGTGTAGGTCCTTCATCATTTTTGGGATCTTATAAAACTTGGCCTCAAGAATTTTTTAGTAGTAGAAAGGCTCAGGATCTCCATGGATACTGATTTCTCTACCTTCGAAAGGAAACTTCACACACTGATGATAAGTTGAGGCTACAACTTTTAGACATGAATCCATGGTCGACTGAGTAGTATGTTATAGGGAAGATCAAGAACAAGTACTTGGCATATAGTTTATGCAATAAGAGGTCCCACTTGTATTGGAAGTGCAATGATTCCTTGTGATACCCATTCTTGGTCATCATCTGCCCTGATGGTGGTACTTTTTGTCTTCTCAATAGTATCTTTTGAATAGCCTAGATTTTTGATCAAATATAGGGTACAAATGTTCAAACCAATACCTCCATCTACCAAGAATCTTTTGACCTTGTTTTAATGAATGAAAACCTCAATATGTAAAGCACGGTTATGAGATGGTTGAGAGGGCAGGTCTTGCTCGAAGAAGGTGAGAAGATGGTTGGTGATATGCCCTACCATAGCTTGAAACTGATTGGTATCAATGTTCTCAGGAACAAATGACTCAGACAAGGATTTTTCCAGTATTTCCCTATGTGTAGGGGATAACCTTAAGAGTTCTAAGATTGATATATGTGCGGGGGTTTGTTTAAGTTGATCTAGAAGATTGTACTTGCTAGGATTAGATGTGGGCAAGGTAGGTTGTATCCTATATTGAGATGGGACTACTTGAATAGTTATTTTTCCATGTCATGTGGTGACTCCACATTCTATACTAGCTCCTTTGATGGTGACAACAGTGATAATGCTACAGTAGGAAGCAACTACATTGGAATAGGTATGCTGCTCATTGGTGTAATCCTTAGCTTTTCCGTTGTTGTTTGCTTTGTTATGATTTGACATAGGGTTCTTGTATATCTTGAGATCCTGATTCCTAGTTTGTACCTCAACAAATATCGTATCATTCTCTATGAGATATTGGATGATGTTCTTGAGTTTCATGCAGTTTGTTGTTTTATGTCCTTTGATTTTATGAAAGTCACAAAGATCACACTCATTGTACCAGGATGACTTCTCTTATGGTTCTTGGTAGTTTTCAAAGTTGGGAAGTGTTATCAAATTTGATTCTACCAATTTCTTCATGATCGTATCGATGGGTTCGATAACTAGGTGTACTTGTGTTTGGGATAGTTATTTCTATTACCAGTTTTCCTTTGTTGGATGCTGGTGTTACTGATCTAATTGTTCTGTGGTGGTGTTGTTTATTGCACAGTCGACTGGATGTTAGCAACTTGATTGTTATTGGGTCTAGGAGCACTTAGTATGACCTTAGCGTCTACTACATTGTCGTTTGTTACATTTTTGTTCTTAGCCCATACACAAGGTTTCTCATTTGTAAGCTTGGGTATTTCCTTGTGAGATTATGGCTCTTTCAATTTTAAGGGCTCTAGGGATGAGTTCGTCATATGATGTGGTGCATTGCATTTTCAAGTGAAATGATAGATTTGGATCTAGATTGGCGATAATGATTCCCACTTGTTGTTCATCAGGAAGAGGCCACTTGATTTTACTAGCTCTTTGTCTCCATCGTTGCAAGAAATTAGCGAAGGTTTATCCTTGATTTTGTTTAAGAGTGTATAACTATTCTAGACTGACGTCCATGCCAAGATTAAAGGAGAAGTGATCGATGAATTTATCAGTGATTTATTGAAAATTTTTGATACCAGGAGGCAAATGAGAAAAAAAATCCATAGCATGACCTGTTAAACTTCAAGGGAAGAGGTGCATTAGATATGAATCATTGTAAGCCACCTCCATGCACATGATGTTAAATTCTTTGATATGGTCCACATGACTTCCTCTTCCTTTATATTTGTGAAATTTGGGGATTTCAAAACTAGGAGGGAATGGTATCATTGCTATGTTTCGATCAAATGGGTAAGGACACAAGTTCTATGTATGATGTTTCTTTGTCTTTCCCATGTGAAGGTCCCACATTTCTTATGAAAGTGCTTTCAATTGTGATGCTAAATTATCTTGTGGATTGGGTGGAGGAACATATGGTGGGATGGTAGATGAATTATATGGGGTGTATGATGGTGTGAGATTATGTGAAAGTGATGGATATGTTCCCCATGTGTTTGGATTGACGATGTTCAAATGAGGATAATGGGAACCTTGTTGCTGTTGTTGGGCATACTGTTGAGCTAGTAGTGCTTGCTATTGAGCTTGTTGTTGTTGTTGTACCACTAGGGATTTCTATTGTTGGTGTGCAAATAAAGCTTCTTGTTTGGCTTAATGTTGTTGTGCAGCTTGTTGTGCTACTAATTCTGCTTGTTTTGCTTGATGTTGTTGTTGTGCTAAGGCTTCTTGTTGAGATTGATGTTGTTGTTGTGCTAATGTTGCTTGTTGTGCTTGATGTTTTTATTGTGCTAAAGCTACTTGTTGTGATAAGGTTGCTTGTTGTGCTTGTTGTTGTTGTTGTTGTACGACTTGTTGATAGGCTTGTTGTGCTTGCAATGTGGGATCAAGTGGTTGTTGAGACATCTATGAAGGATTATGGATATTGATGTTTTGAGTGGGTAACATATTGCTGGTGAGAGGTGGAGGGTTCCCTCGGTTCAACATTCCTTGTAATATGGTAGAATGAGGTGGAGGAATGCATGTTTGAGGTCCCTATTGATTTGGCGTAGTAAAGGGGACTGTGGGAAAAGATGACATCATTAAATTTTGGAATGGAAATGACACACTAGGACCTTGAGTCCATTGATTGAAAAGATTCCCTTGTCCTAAGTTTTGAGGATTGCCTTGTGCAAGAGATGTAAACAAAGGGTTTGTGATCAAGGTACTTCCAAGATTGATAGAACTTGTAACCAAGGGATTGTTTGGAGGTGGATTGATGGTGGATGCTGGGGAAATGGTAGATGGAATGGATGAACCCACCGAAGGGTTGGATAAATATGTCCCTACTTGCGTTGAGGGTTGATTCTATGATATAGTATTGACATTCCCTAGTCTGGTGTTTTGAGATACTTGGTCTATATCACTTTGTGTGATGGTAGGTACACTTGTGGTACTCATAGGTGTGGATGAAGAAGGGTGTCCCCAAAAGGTCGAGGTGGTGGTGGAATAATGAAGTTAAAGCAGCGTGTGTAACTATTTTGGAGCTTTAGGAACATGATGAGCACCAAAAGTAGGTGTCCAAGCGGTGGTGGGAGGTGGAGGATTAGTGTCAAGAGTACCCACAAGTGTACTACTTTCAAATGGTGAGATGTGACCAAAATATTTAGCAAGGCTGGTTGCAAGACTAGGTATGTAAGTTTGATTTAGCCCTAGCGAAGGAGTTGTGAAACCTTGTGTTAAATTCTATGCTATAAACATCAGGAAGATAGGAGCTACACTTTCAAAGGATTGATATTCTAGAAGTTCCTCCCTAGTAAGCTCAAATGGATTATTTGTGATGTATTCAATTTCATATGGTCCTAAAGGAGATGATGGTTGTTGTGATGGGGTAACATGACTTCTAGGATCAAATTCTAAAGGATTTGGATCACTTGAGGTAAATGTAACTTTGGTTTTCTCCATGATTCTCTTGTGTTGTGATCTTGTCTTTACCATAAATTTTGTGTCACCTATGGGAGAGTTATGTTGAGTTTTGTAATGTTTGAACTCTCTAGTTGACTCAAATCTAGGTAAAAGAGGTGTTCTAATTATTTTGGGAGCAATGATGATAATTGGGGGTGAAAAGATGAGTGATGTGGGAAGTGTTCTTTGCAAACATTTTGGGACAACACTTTTGACTTTGAGTTTGATGTTTTGATGTTGGGATAAAGGATGCTAATGAACTTAGAAATCTTTAGGGTAGACTCGTGACCTTCAAGATAAACTAGTTCAAAGGTGATAACCAGCTTAACTAAGTGTATGGAAAAGGATATATTTCACATACAAAATAGCTAAGTTAGCAGTTGGTTTGATGTTGAAGTCCCAAAGTGTGGGTGTTTTTGAAATTTTGCAAAGTTGGATGAAGTGAAGGATGAAATTTGATGAAGGGGTGAGTGAAATGTTTGACCCAATGTTGATCTAAAGTGAACCTTTTGTTTTGAAAAGACCAAGGTAGTGAAAATGATGCTAGACCTCTAAAATGTTCAAATCCTAAAGACCCAATGTTGATTTAAATGAGAGGATGGATGGGAATGTTCAAACCTGTTCGGGCTCTCCTAGCTCGGGCATAAAAGTTTCTCATCAAGGTGTAACGATTGTGGTAAAATATTGAAGCCCACTTTTGACCATACCTTGTTCTACAATTCCTATGTCTGAAATGAAGTGCTGGAGATTTTCCCCTACAGATTTTGATTGTTCGATGAATCATTTATAGGAGTTTGATATCATGTAAAAATATTAGGGTTTTGAATCCAAAAGAAAGTATACATGTCTGGATATTTCCTTAGCGTGTGTTCATAAAAGTTTATCAACAACTTGTTTCTATTCTCGTAGAGTGCCTCAATGTGATAGTTGATTGCTTTAGCACTAAGATGTCTAAGTTTAAAGTGACGACTAGTTGACCTTCGTTTTGGGATCCTAACTCTACATGAGATAATGTGAAAATAGTTCAAGTTTATGGAAGAAAGGAAAATATTTATTGCCACACGGGAGGTGGTAATATGGGCTTTCGAGCCTCAATATCAGCTTGTTCCTCTTCTTCGTCTAAAATGGTTGCTACGTTTCTCCATTGTGTATTTGTTTCCTTGTTTTCAAAAGTGAAGCTTCTTAAACTGCTAATAATATCAGTTTGCTCACCGTTTATGAGTTCAAAGTTTGGCTAAATTATAGCACCTGGAAGATCAGGTTGTTCAATGGGAGCAATCGGTCTCCAAATAGTCATGTGGGGTTCATTTGTCAATTTATCTTTGCTTAAGTGAATTGATTTTACCACAAACACTTGTCTTGATTATGTTTCCAAACTAGATGTTTATGTCAAAAACATCATAACTTTCACAATATCCATTTCGTGAGAATCATGAGGTTAAAGCCATAATTGCCTATGTTGTCTTTGGGAAAAATATTGGTTTGAGATTAATGTCAAGATATTTAGAAATTGCTAAGGATAAATCCTTAGGATAAGTAGTAATATCAAGGATAACTCAAGAAGTCCATATTAGAGCCAAAGTGTTTGAAATTTTAAGGATGATAGTGAATGTTTGTTTTTGGATCGTTTTGAAACCAAGAAAAGTGTTAAACTGACTCACAATCATTTACAACCCTAGGATGGAAATGGCCATATTTGTTGAGTCCCCACTAGGATTTCTCCAAACACTAGACAATGCAATCAATTAGAGATTTGGTGACACTGACTCCCCTCCATAGCACACACTTCTCGAGACCACCAAATCTCAAAATCCTTAAAATCTAGAGATTAAAAGATTTTTTTTTGTTTCTACAATTGAACAGTATAAATGTGGGGCAACTTTAGAATGACCATTCTTGCACCAACAAATATTTTAGGATTTTGGCTTGCTAAACAAATGGGTTGTGGTAAGGGTAATCAGGGACATGGCACCTTGCGAGCGTCCAACAAGCCACTAAAGGCTTTAATCAATCCTACTAGGGGCTCTTATACTTTTTATAGTACTACAACATTTTGAAAGACACTGTATGGCTAAGGCCTACATACCATGAGGACTTGACAGTTTAGTCTTCGAATTGGAGTCGCCTTCATACTTGTTGGAGTCACCTACATACCGATTGGAGTCGCCTTCGAATTGGTCTTAGGCAGGCCCCTCTAAAGATAACAAGAGTGAGGGAATACACTTGTAGTTCGACCGCCCAGTTCGCGTAAAGCGCAAGGAGGGAACACAAACAATGTACATTTCTCACACTAGCATGGTTCAATTTTAAACCCAATTTGAAAGATGTGGGTGATCTTGCAAAGTGTTAGAGAATGTTTATATTTCTCAAGGTCGCCAAATGGCGCGAGAGAATTGAATACACATCCACTAATAACATTGAAAATCACAAAACATAGCAAACAATTATAAATTTTAACCCTTCAAAGCAATGATGAGTTCATTTTAAGCACCAATTGAAAGATGAAGTTTGCCTTGTTCAATTCTAAACCCAAAGTAAAATGATGATGTGAGGGTGCAATTTTATCCAACTTTGAGTGTTCATTTTAAACACAATTGAACTCTAGTGCATTTTCTAAAGCAGAAAGTAGAAAGCATGAAATTGGGTTATAATTGCCCCAAAGTGTCAAATGCTTGTTAAAATTATAGAATTTAAGATAGAAGAGACTTTCTTCACTTTCGCTCCATGTCTTTAAAACCTGCAAAGCCTCGTTAGCCTAACAACCAAAACACAATCAGGCATGCATTAGTGGTCAGATAAATCCTAGAAATTAAATCAAATGTCGAAAAAAACAAACATAATTTTTCTTACCCTAGTTGGGTATCGTTGAAAACGATAGCGTCATAGTTTGAAAGATGGGCATCACTCTGTTGAAAACAAGCGTCGCTTTGCAACAAAAATAATGAGCATAATAGTGTTGGTATTTTTCTCGGCATTGCCACTAACGATAACATCACAGTTTGAAATTTGAAAGCGTTGGACTGGTGAAAATGAGTGTCGCCATTTAAAATTTTTGATACCTTGAGATTAAATATGTGTCACCATATTTAAATCAACGTTAGTATATTAATTCAGCGTCAAGATTCCTAATTGTGTGGGCATTGCTATATGGCGGTGCTATTGAAATAGCGTCGCTGTTTGAAGTTTGAGCATCGCCTGTTTTTGCAAAACAACATAAAATGAAAGTCGAGCTAAAAAATAGTTAGATTATCAGTTTTCCCTCCTTCTAGCGCCAAAATGTCGACCGAAAATATGAGTATTAGCTGAATTACGCTTGATCCATGAAGAATCGAAACATAACAGAGCCACTAATACCCGAATCTCAATAAGATCATTCAAATGAAATTGAAACTAAATATTTATCAAAACCTAACATACTAAATTATGAAATCTTTTAAAACATCTACTCTAATCCATCTGAAACTTATCCCATTGTGGAATTGGTGTTGTGTTGATGTGGAGCAACGACCCTTTCCCATTCCCGTGATCAACGAGCCTGTTTCAGTCAATTCTATGGAAGAGAATCGGTGAAACCATTGTGATTGATGTATGAAAACCTAGTTTATGCTAAAAATGAACATGAATGCAAGCTAAGTTACCATTATTTTATGCTAAAAATGCACCGATTATGCTATTGCTAAGCTAATCTAAGATAAAACTATGCTAAAAGATGAAAACCCTAATTCATATATAAACTAATATGGATGCATGGAAGCCATTAATGGTTGCTCTAAGATATTATGCAATTAAAACTAACTAAAATAAGCTAAAAGTGAGGTAAATATGAGAGTATGGATGCAATTCAACAACATAAGTTTGTAATTGAAAGATGGATCAATTTGTCTCCAAATAATGACCTATTTATAGGAGAGCAAATGAGGAATGAAGGGTTGAGATCAAAAAGATTAATCAATGGTCAAAGATGAAGGAGATGAGAGGCATGGATCATGGATTCTCATCAACGGATGAGAATGCATGATGAGATTTAATCAAGGGCTCACACTTTCCTCAAACAAACACACTTTTGACCTACTCACACAGGTCAAAGGTAACTTGTTCAAAAGGTTAAAGGTTTAGCTTGTTCAAGAAGCCAAGTGAGATGATTTGGAGGATAAAGAATATTCCTTTGGGTGAGGAAAAAGGTAATTTACAAATTAAAACAAAGTTTTAATTGTACAAAAAGGGGATGAGGAATATTCCTTTTGCTTAGATGACAGTTAGTTTAATTGCTAATTAAACAAGATTTAATTTATGCAATTAGGGGATTAGAAGAATTAAAGTGTTATTTATTAAATTAAATGATTTAATAAATGGGAGAAAGGTGAAATGATATTTAATTAAATAACTTAGGGTTATTTAATTAAATAAGATGACTTAGGGAATTAAATTAAATGTTTTGATTTATTTAATTTAATTAGATGAAATGTTAGTGCGAAAAGAGATGAATTAACATGATTAAATTAATTAGGCTAATAGATGAAAAATGATGCAATTAATTAATTAGCTAGGCTAATTAAATCAATTAAGCGAAAAGATGATGGGTTAAAGAGGAAATGATGTTAGTAAATCTGTTTTAAGTGTATGATATTGATTAGGACATTTTTCATTGTCTACACCAAGATTATTAAAAAGATACATACACAAGTACAAACCACATTGTTAAATTTTTCTACCAAACCATTATGATTCTCTAGATCATTTAAAGTTCTAAGATAATTGTTGTCAATAGATTTGCACCCTGCTGAATGCAATATTCAGCAACCTACTAAAACATGGAAACCCCCTTTAGATGTGGGTGATTTGAGCAAAGAAGGAATCTCCAGAGCGAGCTGGTTCTCCGTATGATTGATCCTATTCTAAATAGCTTTTGGGAAAAGGGATAGAAGGATGGACTGAAACAAAGATTGAATCTAACTGATGATTAACTTAAAGTTATAAAATTCAAACATTGACACTCACAACAACTTTTCTATCACAATGAATCTCACAATCCCACTGGCACATACTTCCATCAATATTTTACATGAAGATTCCTAAATGAAATACAACAGGCAACCTCAAACTATGCAATTCTGAAACACAACTTACAATAGCAAGACATGAAAGGATTATGATTTGAACCACAAAGACATCAAATTTGCTATTATGAAACTGAGACAGAAATGAGAAGGAGAATACTGCTGCTTTATTAAAACTGAAAGAGTGAATAATTCTGAACTGAGTACAAAAGGTTCACAAACTCAAAATTGTGTATGAGCAGGAACTGCCATCTGAACTGAGAAGGAGAGCTAAAAAAACTAAGTCCTTTCAAAGACAACTCTCAAGAAACCCTAATCCGAGCTCCAAAGGAAGCTCAAGGAAAAAAGCTTCAAACTATCTCAAAAACTGCAAAAAAGTAGAAAAAAGCATATTGCTTTTATGATTAAACTGTCAAGCCTCTAAAAATAGGTTGAATCTGCTTTAAAAGCCCAAAAAACACCTTATCTCTCCAAGATAAGACTTAAATCCGACCAAGAGAAGAAGTCAAAACAAATTTGCTAAAAATAGCAAGAAATCATAAAACAATTTATAAAAGATTGCTTTACGATTCTACTTTACAGGATTGCAGATTTTATAACTTGTCTATTTTTTTTTGCAATTAAAGATTATAAAATCTTTTGCAAAAAGAAAACATTCTTATCTCTCCATTACAATGCTTTGATTTTTTCCAAAAATCATAAAAATATCAGTATATATCAACATCAATATCTCCAATTGATTTCTCTAAAATCAATTAAAATATAAACCCTAATGAGATAATGATCAAAATCACCCCTAGGTTATCACATATTTAACATTTATATTCTCATTGTTTTCACTAAAACACCCAAAATAGGGTTTTCAAGTCCTCTCATTTTACTAAGGCAAAAAATTATAAGTCTTAAAGACTTAAAATGTCAACCTAGTATACAAATTTCGGCCTCCCTCAAATATCAAACTTCAGACTTGGTAAATTATAATGCAAGGACTACCCCATGTGCTATTGACTAAATATTCCAGATAATCATGATGTTGCTCGAATTAGGGCATGAGAAAAGATGGTCAAACCCTAAATCATTTCATTTTGCACTCATCACTTGAAAAAAATGAGCTCTGCTTGAAGGAATAGCGCCGCCATGATTGTTGAATCTGATCTTGTGTGCCTTGAGAATCTCCAGTTCTGCCCTCTGACAGTCGAAACTCCATCTAGGTAAGCTTGTTTTATCTGTTATTAGAGCTCTTTTATCATTCACAAATAGGAAAAACCACCAAGGCCGCGGCCTCTTCATGTTTATTTCTGACTTCTCTTTACACTCCTGTGCTTTGCTCTTCTTGGCCGACTTGTTATGAGCTCGGGTTTCGTTTTAAAGCTCTATGAGAGAGCTCGCTCGCGGGTTAATGCTTTTGCTTCTATACACAAAGGTAAGCTATTTGTTCATAGCTTCTATGGTTTCACATTTTTGTTCACTCTGGCCTTATGGCCGTGGCTAACACAGCCTCTAATGTATTTTCTGTATATTTCTGTGCATATATTTGTTATCTCTATACTCTTTATGTCTACTGACCACCCCACACGAGCTCGCATTGGATATTTCCATGGGGTTTGAGATTCTAACATATCCCTGGCTGCAGCTATATGTATCTCAAAAAATGCATCTTAAAAGCTGTTGGGCTCGACCCAAAACAAGAATCTCTCTCTCCTTGACATTTGAGGATGAATCCCTTCGTGGGTATCATGAAAATTGATGAAAAACTAACATTTTCTACTTCTGGGGCTCATCCCACCAAAGGAAATTCACACTTTTGTATTCTTGTTGTCTCATACAAAATCCAAACATGGGTTATCACTGCAATTGTTTTTCTGTATTTAAAACTAAACCCCAAATGTGGGTACTTGACATTCAAAACTGCATATTCATTTTGTATGATTCTTATGGGTTCGACCCAAGTGACCAGTGGTCTATTTCTCACTTCTAAAACAAAAGAACGACATGGGTATTTGTATATTCTCTTTTATTATTTAGTTTATAAGCTTGGCCTAATTGATCATGGAATTCCTTGGCATTCTGTAACTTTCTCATTGAACCCCTCAAGGGTGAACTGAAAGTTGTAATATGTGGAATTATTTTTCGAAACTCCATTGTGGGCTTTCTAGAAAAAACCCTGTGTAGTCAAACAAAATATGGCCTTTCTCTGTATTTAGTTTATGGGCTCGACCCATTATAACTAATGCTTTACTTTGATATTCTATTTGAAAAGAAAACTCACATGGTGAGCTGGAAATACATCTGTTTTTCTTTAATATTCTCATGAAAATTAGCTCGACCACCATTGTTTCCTTTGCACTTTCAATTGCAAAACTTAGACTTGGTATTTGTTACTAAAACTGGGTTTGACCCCTCTCTTATTTCTGCATTTTCAATAATTGTGTAAAAACTGAGCCTCTTTTAGCATTCAAATTTTCTCAACATTCAACATTTAAGTATTTAGAAACTTAGAAAATTTGTATCATTCCATTGCACAGGTATACCGCTATATGGTAAAACTGAAAGCTTATTTAAAACCCTCTTATATATGTTCTTTCAGTACACCTTGTTAAGCTATTTCCATGTTCCCATACTTGCCTCTTTGTGAATAAAATACATCAAAAAAAATTAATGATGAACACCCTCCATAAGTCCTTGCAATGCTGGAAATGCTTCTACTGTTTGCATTACTTGAATAATGACTTCATGCTGTTTCCTTTTTGCACACATAATTTACTTCTGACTGAATTTGTAGATTACTTACTCAATGCATAATCTGTTCATTCTGAAAATGACTTTTATGTATTTAAATCCTTGTCAAAACTGTGCACCTTTGTCCGTCTGATACTTGCAATTCTTTGCAGATGTACCTGAATGATGGAATGAATCTCCAAGCAGTGTATTCTAATTGAGATATGAAAAGTCTCTGAATGTATTACTATCCCATGCTGTTTTCCTTGTACACAACATCATCCTTTTTTGAATTACTTAACTCTACCATACAACAACGTTTGTTTTTCTGTTCTTGGACTTACGCAGAGATTTAAAATTAAAAGATTGTAATATTATGGACTACATCCTACCTAATTTCTTCAATGCATAATAGACACCTTTGTTATGCTTGCTCTTTCCTCATCATTCTGGAATGATCATTTTCTCATTATAACTCATAATGTTGTATTTGTCTTACCAATCAAACTGGAACTGACTGTTCATTACCATTTGAATGCAATATCTGTTCTCTCACGCTCTTGGGCTTCAGCTTGGCACTCTTCATGCATTTTTATGTTCCTCTTAACAGACTGTTCTTTAAAACTGCTCTCTTTTGTGATGAAAACCAAAACAAATCCCTTACTAAGGCATAATGTATGCTTGTTCACTGTCCTTGGCTGTGAAAAGAACACTGATGAACTGAACCTTGCATGACATATATGATCATGACGAACAAATAACACAGAATGTGAACTATACAACAATGTTTGATATAAATGTACTCAGCTGAATTAATTGAGTGAGTTAAACTCACTGTTCACTTGTAGCTTTCAGAAAGCATTCCGCCTGATTGTTATGAATGCACAGTTGGTTTAATAGCTTGATAGATAACTATGCTTTACTCTTTCAGTTGTATCTCACTTCTTTTGATGAATATGATGATGTAATCTTTAAATCAGACCCATTTATAATGAATAGGGCAGCATGTCGAGCTCTACCCTTGTGGGAGCCCATTTTTCTCCACATGCTTGGTCTTCAAATAATGATCAGCTTCGTGATTTTCCCTATACCTGCGCAAGGAAACAAACAATGTTAGCATTAAAACAGAATATGATGATCATGTTGATGTTTTTCTTTCAGCTCATTTCTCCTGTACTTCTTTGATTGTTCCAGTGTATGATTACTAATAGGCTGCACTATTGTTGGTGACTCATATAGGTTTCTTCATAATCAGAGCCACTGACACCCCCCTCTTTTCTCTTACAGGTCGACGGAACTCAAGAAGACAAAGGTGCACCATTCATCATCGACCATCGGCCATAACAGGCAATGATGATTAAGTCGTTTACTTATGTGATTTTTCTTTTGCATCTTCGATAGTGCAATGTAGTATTAATGATGCATTGTGACAGTCACATCCATGACTTGTGTGGATATTTGATTTCATCTTTATGCTTTTCATTTGAAAAGAAAATGCATTTCAATGCATATTGTAATATCATTCTGATTCTTGCAATCAAATGAAGCCTTGTAAATATGAATCTTTTCATGAAATAAATGAAAGCATTTAAAATGCTCTGTTGTTTATATGCTCAATTCTGTACTTCATTTAATTTTGGAACATCTGAATAGCATTCTGAAAATTATGATTCTTCCTTTAAATGCATCACTGCCACTTGATGAATAATGATAAAAGATGCAAACAACACTTAAACTTAATTTGTAATTCCACCTCATGATATAATAATGTTCAGCTAGCTCCGCCAATCGAGCTATGGCGAAAAATTGGTAACAATAATATTATAGTAGGTTTGAAGAAAACACATATGTAAAGTGATTAGAACTTCTCTCAATCTTTCAAAAAATAAAATAGACACTTAAAGATCTACCTACACCAAAACTTTAATACCGTACTAAAATCTACAAAACAAATGATAACCCATAATATAATGTAAGAAATAGAAACTATGGAATTGAAAATACACATGATTGAGAATTAAAATAGCAATATAGAATTAGAATTTAATGAGAGAAATTTAAATGCTCCAAAAAGCAAAACAATATTAAGAAAGCTCACATTGACATGAATAAATCAACAATCTAGAGGAGAATACATATATTTAGGCCTCTTGGATGCATGAATCAAGGAGACGACAAGTCCAAAAGGTATGAGTTAACTCAATTATTTGCAATCAAGAGGTGAGTTAATTCAATCTAACTTGGAGAGAAGTGACCTTGACTAAATAGAGGTGACACCTAACTACCACCAATTAAGGGTTGATGAGGCAATGATGGAACTTGTGTATCTCAATTCAAGGTGTACACATGTCATTATTAGCTACCTAGGAGAGAATAATTAAATATTTTTATTATATTAATTAAACTTAATAAATAGGTTCAATATAACACTAAAGATAAAACATAAACAAGGTAATAAAATATTACACAAACATGTATTTGTTCTGAAAAATTCATCCATGAGTTATATTTGAACTTATGTGCCATAAAATTAGATGGGATAATTTATCTAGTTAATTTGTATAAGGTTCATTATAGTGAAAATTAACAATTTTAGTTTTACTTAAAAAATTCCCTTGTGAATTTTGAAATCATATTGCTTTTTGTTTCATTTGACCCAATTTATTATGTAGATATTGAGATTTATATAATTGGGTCCAAACCTTATATATTAATGTTAGTGAGATTGAAATAATCTTCACCAATCAATTTAATATATTATGTGAATCTTTAGGTTTAATTTCTTGGGTTCAAGCCTTCTATACTCATGTCATTGGCATTGTCATAATCTTCATCATTTGTATATCCATGTAATTTTTCATTTAATTTTGTGCCCATTTTTAAGAAAATGCCTTGATACATGTATATGTGACAAATGATGCAATCTTGTATGAAGTTGGGTTCATTTACCTAGCATTTATCCACCTTTGTATGCATAGATCTCTATGCACTTAATGTTCACCTTATTTATATCCATATTTAGTTGACTATGCTTTGTGTTCAATTGAAAAAATTCATAGGAAATGTTACATTGCTAAAATTATACAAAGGGGAAATTAAGGAGACAAATGAAATATTGCATCACATAATTTGGACGTTTGTGAATTTATTTATTTTTCTCTAATTATTGTATTATAAATAAGTATATTTTTGATAAAGTAAGCAACAAACTATAATCAAGATTATACTAGGGTGTTGAACCCTTAAAACAAAAGGCTTGAGGGGTAGATCAAAACAATCCAACAATAGGAAATTAAAAACACATTAACAAAATTAAGGTTCTGTTATGCCTTGCATAACCACCCCATTTTATTTTATTTTGGAACAAAATGGGTCCCCCTTTTCTTTTGTTTTGTTCACCTTTGGTTGTTTGGTTGGGTCTTAGGAGTTGTTTGTTTTGCTCCTAAGTCTGTCTTTTTCTCTGTCGGAGGCTGGTCCGAAACCAAATCTAAACACGAAACTCTTTCAAGGTTTCTAGTTTGGATATCATTTCAACTCCGACTCCATCTTCTCTTTTGTTTCTCCTTCTTTATTCTGTTGGTTGTTTTCAACAAACTCTTGGGTTGGTCCGTCCTCTTGTTTGTTGGTTGTTTCCTTGTGTGTTTTGTTTGTTTGTTCGTGCAGAAGCGGAACCGGGATTGGAACGCAAGTAGGAAGTTTCAAGTTTCCATATTGTGTCCCCATTCTGACTCCATCTCCGCTCGTTTCCTTTCTCCTCATTTTCTTTGTTGTTTGGGTAGGGTCCGGTGTTCATTCAGTCCCGCTTCCCTTGTGCTTGTGTGGTTTTTTCTTTGCTTTTTGGTCAGGACCAAAGCTGGACCCAGAATCGAACTTCAAACTTTGTGAAGTTCCATTTCGGTTTTGTCTCCACCCCCATCCACTTGTGTCGTGTTTTGGCTGTTGTCCTTTTGTCGGGACCGGATCCAGGGTTTGAAATTAAGTAAGGAACTTTGTGTGGGTTTCTTTATCTTGTCTCTGACCCGGATCTGCGTCCGCCTTACCTTTTGATGTTCAATGGACTTGACTTAACTATTTGTTCACGTCGTTGGCTCCGTCCCTGAACTACCACATTTATGGCATTAAATGTAGCCTATTTGCATGCACGAATTAATTTTTAAAGGTTTAATCATGTTTAAATTAGATCATTATCATTATTATTCAAAATTTTTAAGCAAACCATGGCCAGGGAAGTCTCGAAAGGATTGATTTGATTGCGGAGGCGAGTTGCGAAGCGAATCTTGGCTAAATTCTGGTTAGTCCTAAGGAGCGTTTTGAGGTAAGTTTCTTTTCTTTTTTGTCTCCCGTTTGTTCTTTCGGGTGTGTTGTTTTAGCGTATTCGTAGGGGGGTTTTTGTTCTATGAATTTCTCCGCTTGTTTGTGTTTGTGTTTTTCTTTTCTTGTTTTGTTTGTTTGGTTCTTTCTTTTCTATCCCATTCCATTTTGGGTTTGTCTTTCGTTTGTCATTTTGTTCTGTTGTTTGTTCTCCTGTCACTTTCGTGACAGGTCCATTTTGTCATGCTCTAGTTTTAACTAGGGTTTCAATTTTTGAAGGAGTTTCCTTGCTTGGGTGATGAAAATTTGTTTTGAAACTCTTTTTCTGGTCTTCCCTCGTCAAATCTGTGTTGTCCATGTGGGATTCTCATTATGACCTAGTTTTCAGAAACGTGTCGAGCGAACTATGGTTTTTCTCGACAACCTTTGCAAAATGACCTTTTCTAGGGTTTAAATGACCTTTTTTACGGAGGAGTTGTTGGAGAATTAAACTATGCTATTCCTGGTTTACTTTAAGCCCATGTGACCCAGGGTTTAAAGTTCATATGACTGTACCTTGTTTGAAATAATCTTCATTTCTTGAAATTATTCTGCTCCCGTTCATTATGATGTGTCTTTATACCTTGTTCTTGAAGGGAACTGGAGCCGGAGTGGAAGTTGAATTTGGGAACTAACAACTAGTTCTGGTCTGGTTCCTGTTCCGGTCCTGCTTTTGACCCCGTTGTGGTTCTTATCCAGTTCCGATCCCAGCCCCGCCACATAATAAGAAATGTCTTTTATGTTTAATACTTCTATGGTCCTGCCTCCGATAAAGGTAGAGTTTGACTAAGTAAATATTATCTTAGGAGGATGGAGAAGGGATTATATGATTGACTAACTTGGATGTTTTGTTCATCTAGTACAGGAAGTTGCTGTAGAAATCAAGAAATGTTGGGGGCATTAGATGAGGCCTCTCAGAGAAGCCAACCAGGTGGAACAACTTCTGTATACCTTGAGATGTAAGCATAGGGAATTTTCCCTCACAGCTAGCAAAATTGATTCCGACTGGGCTGATATTACTGACACCAATTTGGGCCCTTTTAACTATGATGAATTGCATGAGGATACATTCACCGAGGAGCAGGTCACGGGAAGGACAGAAAGGATTGTTCAATCCGGGCTAGCACATGTTGCACTCTTCCCCCTATCTATCCAATGTCCGGAGTTGATTTTTGCAGTAGCTAGAGCATATAACCCTGCTACTAGGTAGTGTGTGGATGTAAAGGGTAATGTCATTATTGACTTCATGCCTCCAATGATCAAATTCCTGTTTAATATACCTGATCCCAAGAATCCTAGGCAATTGAATGAGGCAGAGGCTTTGAAGCTTTATAGTGATAATAAGGAGAGGAATATATTTCACATGAATAAGACTTGGATGAGGGTGGAGAAGAAGTCTCTGACCAAGCTTCTAGACCAGCCTAAGAGGGCAAACTTTAGTAAAGAGATTGCAGATATAATCATGTTCCTTTCTAGGGTGTTTGGAAAAAGGGATGCTTCACTATTTAAGGAATGGATGTTTCCTTTTATCCAAACTATTTTGGATGGGAGGCAACAATTTGACTAGTCAATGATAGTATCAGACAACATTCACAATCAAATGATAAAAATGAGAAACCAAGTATTTCTTTATGACCTCCTATGTGGTTTATGCAGCTACCCGAGTGGGGATTTTTCCTGGACTTCATACAATGGGTATATTGGGGGAAGCCCAAGGACAAAAGAGAGTGTGGGAATATTATAATCAGCTCACCTTACAGGAATCAGAGCAACATTATAGAAGGGTAAATGATGCCTTTATTTATGTTATTATTAACAAGCTTAATGGTGATGCAGGATATAGGCTTAGCAGGGATGCAATGGATTTTGTGAATGAGTGGGGGCATTGGTTTATCCAGTACCCCACATTCACCTATTTCAGGTTAGCATGTTTTGATGGTCACCCCCATTTGTTACCTAGATGTTGTGGTGATAGGATCATTCTAATGGAGCTTATTTATCAAGCCTTGGCTGTTAATTTCCAGTTTGGAAACAAACACAAGACTGGTTGCCATAAGTTTCCAATGAGGCTGGGAGTCTTTAGCTGTCCACACATTCATGCAGCTAAGGTCGTTTGTGATGAATTAGTTTATTTAAAGTTGGGCTTGTACATTGCAAGGAAGTACTATGACCCTAAGCACAAGTTGAGGGATTTGCTTCCCAGTGTCTTTGATAAGCACTTTAATATGTTGGAGGATTTTTGGGAGGACTTGCAGGATGAATATGATCTTAGGAAAAAGAATTATGAAAGGATACCTATCCCACTTATGGTTGAGTTTGGGATAAAAGAAGACATTCTAGAAATGTTGTCTGATGATGGGATAGTTTTGGATCCCGGGTATAATGTAGACAAGATTGGTACTAAAGATATTGATCCAATAGACTAGAATACTGAGGAGATAATTAACATAAAGCAGATTGCAAGACCGGTGTTGGACAAGAGTATTCACTGGGTGAGTTTGAGGGCTAATCGGATCGAGGCTCAATCATCTAAGAAGAGGAAAGCTACAGGTACCACCCAAGGATATAAAAGCGAAAAGAGAAGGATGGCACCTAAGGAACCCTTAGAGTTTATTCCTTCTAATACACAAGAGGAGGTGGTCCCTCAAGACCTTCCAGAGGTGTAGGAAGATGAAACAATTGCGGAGGTGGGGGATTCTACATCTGCTGCAGGGGAGGTATCTACTCAACCCTTTGATACACAAGAACCAGGTCAAGAATCACCAAAGAGAGCCCTCCATGATGAAGCAAAGGTCTTAAAGAAAATGGAGGATGAAATTGAGATACCTAATGTAGAAACAGATTCATAAAAGACTCTATCTGATAAAGAGCATCATGTATTAACATCTCTTGATATGATAGATGATGTAGGGATCGAACACATATTGACTAAGGAAGATCAGTGGAAACTCTTTGAAGATGCAAAAAGAGAAGCTGATGCCAAGGCACAAGCTGAGGCATCAACTAAGCAACAAGAGGAGGAGGCCAAGGCACAATCTGAATTGGTGGTCAAACAGAAGGATTTGGAAGATAAGGTCAAGGATGATGAATTAGCTCAACAACAACAACAAAAGGAGCAGGAGCTCAAGATACAAGAAGAGAGAGATAAGTTGATGATGCAACAAAAGATTCATAACCTTGAAGAGGAAAAGGCCCAGCAAAGAAGAGAAAAAGAAGCTATTGAAGCTAAGCTCAAGGCACAAGAAGAGACTTATAGGAAAAGGGAAGAGCAAGAACATTTGAAAAGGGAAAGAGAGGTTGTTGAGATTGCTGAATATGAAAAGAAGTCCAAGGAGGCATGGGACTATGTTGAAGAGTTGAAGAAGCAATGATATCAAATGTTAGAGAAAAAGAAAGTGGAAGAGGAATGTTTAAAGCAAGAGCTGGAGGCTAAAAGGCTGCAAGAGTAGAAGGATAAGGAGGAAGCAAAAAAGTTAGCATAGGAAAAGGAACAAAGTGATCAACAAAATGTGCAGGAAGTTGATTCTCAATTGGGGCTTACATTGTTACAACCTTTGTATTCCACTACTGTTGCTTCTTCTTTAGCCTTGACATCCACTACTCCTATTGCTCCTACTTGGTTAAAACTGGACTTGGAAAGAAAACAAGTTGTTCAACCACAATCGTTGAATTGGGAGGAAATGATGAAAGAAATTGGGAAGGAGAAACCTAAAAAGAAGGCTCGGGTTCTTCACTCTACTAGGCTCACTGATGCTGGAGAGATTGTTGCTGAATGTGCCATATCCATAATGGAGAAGAGCCGTGATGATATGCAAATCACTGATTATTAGTTGGGGGCGATAAATTTGGGAAATCCTACAAGAAACCAACAAATGAGTTTGATTGATATTGTGGCCTCTTCAACTAAATCCTGGATGATCAAAGATAAACAAAGGAAGGATGAGCTTAAGGCTCAATTGGATCAACTCCATAGGTTTTTGAAAGATGTTTCAAGTCCCATTTCCCAACAAGCTGCTCTTCCTGAATCCCTAGTTTCGTTAACAAAGAAGGAAGCAGATGATTTGGTTCAAATGAAAAGCAAGGTAGGAATGATGGATAAATGGTTGGATAAGCTCAACCAGGAGGTTGATGATGTTCTTGTTGAGGGTTCTAAAATTCATAAGGCTTCTCTTGAATTGGCAGAGGATCTAGATCACCAGGCCAAGGATCTAGATAAGTAGGATGATGAATACACATAATGTGTTAAAAAGCTTGAAGATATTGGAAAAGTGCCCAAGTCCACCTTGCTAGAATATTCAATTCTTGAGCATGGTAATGTAGATTTTGTGGAAAAAAATGTGAGCATCATAAGGTATAAGTCTAGGACTATTCATGGGCATCAAGAAGAAGTTCAAGAAATGAGCAAATATTTGAATCAATAGATGGTTGAATTAGAGGCAATTGTGGCCATTTTAATTAACCTAGATTCCTCAAACAAAGAAGGCCTGTCTTTGGATAAACTAAGGGAGAGATGGAGGGGTAGGTTTGAGGAAATTATGCAAAAGGGAGACGATGGGGAGAATCTATTCTTAGATCAGTTTATGGATATTAGGGAGGAGATAAGAACTACTAGAAAGGAGTTAATCAAGTTAAAGGAGATACAAAGGTTGGTTTCTGCAGAATTTGAAAGGATCAGATTTGAAGATGATTGGTTGGATGGACCTGATTTGGGTACTCTTCAAAAAGTGTTCCCAAGTTATGACGAGTACATCCTTGAGCATTCAATGCAAGAGTGAACTGACTCTTTTCACCATACTCAATATCTTCTTTTCTCCTCTTTTTATGGGTTTTGACATAAGCTCAACTCTGAGTTTGATCCGTGGGTTTCACTTTGTTCTTGGAATATCAAATTTATTTTTGGTACCACAGAGTAATCAACCTTGGAACAAGGGTTCATTAGTCTACTTCTGTGTTCAGTTCAAGTTCCATTGATTTTGGATCTAGATTGATAATATTGAGAAACTTGTGCATGTGGCACCATATATGTATTATTGGGTTCTACTTTAAAAAGGTTGGCTAATTAAAGGAAGATCAACCACCTGATGATAGAAAATAGAGATTAGATCTAGGATTTCTATGTTTTAGGAGAGATACTCTAAAAGTTCAATAAAAACTTGGTTATTTTACAGTTTTTCATACATTTTTATGTTATGGTTTTAAAGTTTGGATCTATTTTGATAAGGTTAATGGTACATGATCAATCCATACGCCAGTGATTTTTGCTGTGCTTAATTGTTTCTTATTTGATGAAAGTCAATAGAAGGAACTGGATTCAAGATTATATCATTGGATTATCTGTGGATGAGGTTGTTATCGTATTCATTTGATCTGTGTTTTTAGATGATGAGTGAGTGATTTGTTTGAAGCAAGTTTAGTGAATGTTGATGGTATTTGAATTAGCATTATGGATGTATGCAGTAGCATAGTTTATTCTATGGATTGCATCTTGCTATAGTTGTGGTTAGGTGGAATAAACACTCATTATTGATATGCATGTCTGGATATGTAAGAATTTTACTCATGTTTCTTTGATTTGAAGCTTTGATTCATCTTTTTCTTTTATTTAAACCCCCCCCCCCCAATGTAGACTAATTGATGCTATGTAGTCCTGTTCCTTGTTACCAGTAAAGGCCCCTTGAACATTACAGTTATATCAACCACTGAGTGATATCAACATAATTGAGAACCAATTACCAGGACCTTGGGAGTTAGGTCACCATGTGTTATCTTTCTCTTTCAAGAGAAATAGAATAGTAATATTCTGTTTAATGTTGTTGTGCTGCTTTGACCCTCAACAGGTTCAAAGTTTTTTTTAAACTAAATAGAGTAGAGAAAAAAATAGAACTAAGAAAAAAAGTTGTCCCCAATCCTTTATAAGGAACTTTTACAGTTCCCCACAGTTGGTATTAGTGTTGGTCCCTATATCTTTGCCATGATATTTGAACTCCATATCGTGCAAGATACACAACATGTTGACCAACCTATGCATAACTTTAGAGTTGAACCAAGAAAGGACTTTCAACTTTCCTTCTAGTTTTCCACTTTGGTCTTAAGAGCAACCATCTCTACAATAGTTTGATCACATTTAGTGCATCCTTTTTGGTTCGGTTCAACATTGGGGGCAGTTTCAAATTCATTTGAACCCAAGTGGAGGGAATTCATATCCCCAAATATACTAGGGCCCTTAGTGTATTTTTTCTCATTCTTTTCATCTTCTTTCTTATATTTTTCTTCATTTTCTTTCTCCTCACTTTTTGTAGACTCGTTGAAAAATCTCCCTAATACTGAGGTTAGGGGTTAGATGACTAGAAATATGGTTAGACCTTCTTATGCTCAACCTAGACCCCCCAAACCATCCTATGTTCCCATAACCATGTTCAGATTTCCTTCCTCCTCCTTAGCTTTCACATTCACCTTGGTGATAAATTCTTCCTCCCCAGCCAAAGTATCCTCCTCTTCAATGAATTGGACAAAGCTTTTTTTGGATTGTTTTTCTTTGGGAATTTTGAGAATCCATGTAGGGATCCTCTTATTAGGATACCAAAAAATAAGAGCCCTCAAGGCCTATTTTTAAGGTTGCAAAGGCCCTCTGTAGCATCCTTCTAAGAGGAGGAACAAGGTTTCTTTGGAGAATTGGTTTTCAAAAGACATAAAGAAGAGATAGGTTTAGCATCAACATTATGGGAAGAATACAAGTTGACATCCAATGAGGGGGAAATATTTTTATATTTTCATTTTGAGTGGAATGGAATCACAACAACAAGGCCCTTACTTTTTCTTTTCATAGAATCCATAATGGGAGAAGAAAATTTCTTGCTAGGACTCATATGCAAGGTATTTTCAATAAGGCAGTCCCTTATGGGTTTCAGAGGACATAAAGCAAGGTGGAATTGATATAAATAAAAAATAAGCCCTTGATGGAGTGGGATAGGGGCCTTATCATGATTTTTGGCAAATAAATCTTTTGCTTCTTTGACCAATGATTCTAGGAGGTAAGTAGGTAGAAGGGAAAACTAATAAAAGTTTTGAGCCAAAAGTGGTTCAAGAGGGAAAATTAGTAATGATTAAAGCTCTTAAAATGCCCTCTAAAGTGAAATACTTCATGATCATAAAACATACCTTACCCCATGAAAGTGGGAGCTTCACTTTGTCGAACCCTCCATGCAATTTCATTGGAGTCTCGCCCTCCCTAAAGAACAAAGCCATGTTTTCATTACCTAGTACTCTACTCTACCTCTTTAGCTTTATCCCTTTTTACATCATCCCCATGGCCTGTAAGATTATCTCTTCTCCCACCTCAAAGCTTATACCTCCCATCTACATCCAAAAATTGTTCCACATACTGGAAAATTGGGTGGAGAGGTTTTTGTCATAGTTGTTTAGACATTATAAAAAAGGTGGGATACCACATTCATAGCATATGTACTAGAGGGTGGCATCACCTTTAAATTATTTGTAGGAAACTGGTTTTGTGTGAATCATATCTCTACCCATAACATCAATTCGTAGGGGAAAACTATAATAGGGCACAAGAATAAGCATTTCTATAATTTCTCCTACTCCACCTCGACCACCAAAGCCAAACAAAATTGTTTTGATTTCTCAAAATTTTGTATAAAATACTAGAATAGAGAGTATTCATTACCTCGTAGAAAGTGTCAAGGTTACAAAACCTTAATGCATATGAAAATAAATGATGGTATGTGCCCAAGTAAAACCCATTATTGCTTTGTACCATTTAATTAATACCAACTCTCCTCCTACACAAAATCATAATCCTTTACACATCCTTATTGTGAAAATTCATAAATATATCTACACCAACAGTCCTTATCACTTCCCTAAGCAAAAATATTTGATATGAAGTATAAGGTGTAAGCATTGTAAAGGAACACTACCAAGCCCCTATGATAACCATTCCTATCATAAAAATCTAAATTCCATGTAATCATGAGAATGATATTTTCAATTTCTTTTATCATAGTCACTGCCACCTCAATAGATTCAAAATTCTATCTAATCATTATTTTGTATTTATCGTCATCTTTGGTCCTTGTCACCACTATGCCAAAAAAAGAATGGGGTAAGTGTTTCCTAAAGGTACATGTTATCATAT
This sequence comes from Sequoia sempervirens, assembly GCA_007258455.2. Taxonomy (NCBI): domain Eukaryota; kingdom Viridiplantae; phylum Streptophyta; class Pinopsida; order Cupressales; family Cupressaceae; genus Sequoia; species Sequoia sempervirens. The sequence continues at coordinate 322,282,057 of VDFB02271358.1, read as the reverse complement.
GAATATAAAAAAATTTATATTTGAAATTATAAGACCTCTTTTAAACATCATCATTTGAATGATAGGTGGGTTTCAACTCCCTTAAAAGGAGGACTCTTATGTTATCAGAAAAAATTACACTATTTGTCCAACATCTGAAGGAATTGAAATTAATTCCTAAGTTAGTCATTTCATTAGCTACTCTATTCCCTTCCCTATAGATATGCAATAATTCTAACCTATCAATACCTATAAAAATACTTTTAATATCATATGTGATATCCTCCATAAACCATCCCAAATCCACCTTTCCCTTGACCATGTCAATTATGAGTTTAAAATCACCTTCTATCTAGAGTTTTTTTATGCCTATGGAGAGAGCAAGTTTTCCACCCCGTATCAAAGCCATAGCTTCTGTCATATTGTTTTTTTTCACTCCCAATACCCCAAAGTAGCCAGCAATGACTTCACCCTTGGGAGATTGCAACACTCCTCAACCACTAGTCCATCCTGGGTTTCCTTTTGCAACCCATCAAAATTCAGTTTTCCCCATCCCTTTAGAGGGCCTCCATTTAGTTCTTTGACAAGAAATATTTTTATAGTTATCTATCATGGTAGTGTCTATAGAGATACCCCACATTTTGCCAATATTTATTTCCAAAATGTTAGGGGGAGTATCAAGAATCTTCCATTTACAGATAGAGATATTTTCCACTAGAAGTTTGGAGGTCATAAACATCTCTCGAGTATTTTTATCAGATTTTCTAAAAAAATGTTTTCTCCTTTCCTTTCAGATGCACCAACAAATATAAGGGGGGGTCTAATTATCAATAAGAATTTTATAGTAAGAAGTGATAATAATTTGGGGGGTTTGTGCAATGTAAATGATGGAAAGCTATCATGACCATCATACACTTTCAATGCCATTGTGTGTAAAGGGTTCAATTTGAAATAAAGGCATCTTAGTGGAAGTTTGTGTTTTGGGTTTCATTTTATTTCAAGAGAATAAATTTCTAATAAGAAATACCTTCTTCTCATAATACACCTAAGGATAAAATTCATAATACACGTGAAAATATTTTGACACATATTTTTGATAAACTATTTATGAATGAAAAACTTGATCTTCCTTGTCAATTATTAAATTTAAAGTAAATGCTTAAAATAAAATTTATGAAAATTGTCTTTGATTCTTTATGAAGCATAAATTTGTAAAAGAAAATAAAATTTTCTTAAGTGTAGTCTAGGCTAATCCAACATGTGTACATTAAACACAAATAACCTAGATTAAATAAAGCAAGTATATCTAAGGGCATATGCTTTCTAATTTTAAATGTTAAAATTATAAAAAATACATGTAATATAAAAGGTAAAATTATCTCTATAATAAAAAAAATGAATGCCTTGAGATCAAGGAAGGATAATGATAGTCTATTATTGAGCTTGGGATAAAAATATTTTGACTACTTAGTGCAAGGTTGAATATAGGGATTAGCAATAAGTTTGTGCTTGCAGAATTGTTTGCAACCTATATATATGATCTAGAATGATATGATCTCTCTCTCTCTCTCTATTTCACCTAATTTGCATTTGCTTCTTTCATATTTTTTATATTTAGGCATTAACATGAATACCTTTGGAGGATTGTTGTTATGTCAGAAGGGGAAACGTTCTCTTAGGTAACCCATAAAAAACTTAGGTAAGTGAAAGAAGACAAAATATTTAGTCACAAATATGCTTCTAGGAGGATCATGTAGATCTAGATTCCTTTTATCATACCAATTGAAGTGCTTCCTTCCTTAAATGTGAATGATATTCGAAAAATATTTGGATAATCAAATGAAAGCAATTGAATGCCTCAACTACAAGCACATAGCAATACATTACATAAATATATGTTTAATCAACTCTAGGTAGGAAAAGAATGGAAAAGAGCTATCCAAAGTTTAAATTTGAATTTTAAAAAATTAGGGGTCAAATCTATTAATACAAGATTGAATCCACAAGTGTAGACTCAACCCATTAAATTATGAGAGAAACCTAGTTAAATCATTCTTCTTCCTACACATATAAGAAGTTACAATTTTAAGTTAAAATTTAAAAGTTATGATTAAAATAGTGGACAACTATTTTTAGCCATCAAGATAAAAGGGTAGTAAAATCAAAGTGGAAATGAAATGTCTAGGGATAAGTTCATGGATAAGAATAAAAAATGAGGTGTGTGTGTGTGAATGTGGGAAATATGGACAAGTTAGGGGGTAAATGTGAATAAATGGAAGAGTAAGACCATGGGGGAAAGATCTCAATTTATCTCAATATTATGTTTTTTTTTTAATAAGGAAAAGTAGGTTTTGAAGGGACCCCAAAACCCTTTACAAAGGCGAAAAGCTGTAAGAAAGACTAAACCTAAAGAGCCTGCAACCCAAAAAAACCAAAATGCTGACAACAAAAATTAACAATGAGACTTGTTAGCAACCCTAAAGCAAAACATCAGCAAAAAGGTTGATCAAGCAAAAGAAACAACACAGCTATAACATATTTTCCAAAAAATTAACTAAGGCCAAATTTTCATCAATGACCCCCTCGTGCATCTCCATAACATCCTTGAGCTCCTCAAACAAAATAGCAACCCACTTCTTGGTCTTGCTCCTCGTTCTTAGACACGGGCCAACATCCACATCCTTTTCCACAACTGGAGTAGGATCCTCATTCTTCTCCACTAGATTTGAGTAATTCACATCCTCCATAGCCTTCTCAATATCACCTAGCTCTAGGGGTTTACCAATCCATTTCAAGGATTTATCATTTAAAACAGTGAGGCCCTTAGCAGTCAATTTTAGGGAATTATTGCTTATGTTCACTACAGTCTTCAAATCATCAGACAACTTGCTAATTATGTCCTCAATGTTAACTAATCTCTCCTCAAAATTCTTATGGACCGTCAATTCCAAAGAAGAAATCCTCTCCTCATGAGTATTAACAAGGTGATCAACATCCACAACAAGTTTATCAAGCATAACATTCATTGTTTTGAACTTACCTTTAATTGCCCATTCCTTCTAGTTACTATGCACCAACACCACACAAACATCTTGCCAATTCTTCACCTAGACATTGAGCTCCTTAACTTATGAGAAAATCCATTTAACTAGAGAAAAAGTTGTGAGTTCCATCCTTAGCCATCCTACAGAACATGCCCATGTTAACCTCATCCCAATTAACATGAGGCGCAACTTTAGAATCAAAATTCTAAACAAGGTCCTCTCGAGGCTCCTCATTATCCTCCTTTTCTTCCTCAACAAGGGAATCCTCAACTTTAACCCGGTGCTTATTTGACATATTCGCCAAGTCTACCAAGACTTCCAGCCGCTCTACCTTCACAACACTCCCTTTAACCTGCATAGTGCCAATAGGAGAGTCTAGAGTAACCTGGTTAGGGAGAACCCCCTTTGAACACTCAAAACCCTCAATCCCCTGAACATTAATCTCCATAGGCTACACGGACCTAGGGAGGTCTTTACCAATGCCATGATTATCCTCCACAACAAGGGAGCTCTCCACAACAACCACCTTACTAGGGCCCAGAGAAGGATTTTCACCAGAAGTACCCACCTTACCAGGGCCTGGATAAGGCTTTTCACCAGAAACAAGGGACTCCTCCACAACATTAGACATCTCCACCTTCCTCTTGACAAAAGACTTTTATTTCCTAGGGCACTTTTTCTTCCCCTTCACGCTCTTCTTCCCAGACGACACCACATCTTTCTTCAACTCAAAATCCATTTCATAACCCTTTGAATAGGATTTAGAAGCTTCAAAACCCTCCTCAGAATCACCATCCTCAACCGACATCTCCTCAAAATCTAAATCCTCATCATCAGAATTCCCTTCCCATTCCACCGCAAAATCACCAGTCTCATAGCCATAATTTTTAACACCCTTTTTGCGGGTCGGGGTCTTAGGAGAGATAGGGACCAACTTCAACTTAATGTGAACAAACATGAGATTCATAAGGCCTTCATGGAGAATAGCTTTCTTAGGGTTCTTCTGATGATCCTCAATACTATTCTCCATTCACAACAAAAGATAAAAAGGAAATGAAACCAACACCTTGTGGCAGAAATGATTCAAAAGCATGAAATGGTAGCTATAAACAATAAAAAACCTACCCTCCAAGGTGAAGTAATGCACAATTTCCAAGGCTAGATCCCTCCAAAGCGACTTGAGAGACTTGCGGGCATACCCACCACTCCCAACTTCCTTGAGCTTCTTCTTCTCATCATATTTAAAGAAATTAGAAAAGGCTTTCTTAGCCACACCTCTGTCTTTGTAGCATCTCCTTCCAATTGAAGGAAGCCCAGCCACCTCTGCTACAAAATCCTCATCAATATTAAACTCCACCCCTTTGTAACACAAAATCCTGCTACTCCACCCTTTAATGAAAACTTTCGTTGCTTCAGGGTTTGGACCTTGTAGCTTTAGAAAATATGGGCTAACCCCACCCTTTTCCAGATGCTCCCACACAATTTCATTACTCTAGAACTCCTCACAAGAGCTCGACTCCACTCTGCAATGAGCTCCTCCCATGGCGGCATGCAGCGAATAAGAAACAACTAGCACCTTAATTTTCTGTAAAGAAAAAATTAGGCAGACTAACCACAAAACAATGCAAATAAGACCCACAAAGTGTGTGAGCCTGCCATACCAAGTACTTCCAACCCTACATAGCCAGGTCATAATATCACAAAAATCTAAAAGGAAATTATGAGAAGAGCAGGGCCAAGACTCAACGTGCAAAAACCAACTCAAAACAATAACAAAGAGCCTTTCGCTCATCTCGACCACCTTAATAACATGACACTTGATCATTATTGGAAATTATTTTAAGGTTAAGTGGCAAGGATTCAAAATCATCCCAATTATTTCGAGCCACCACTCTGAAATTAGCTAACCCATCAACCAACAAGTTAGCTTCCCTAAACACATGCAAAATTCTAATCTCATCAAAATAATTAATGATGGAAAGTGAATCATTAATGAGATGGGCAATAGACCAAGAAGGTAGACAATTCAACATAAGACACTTTATAATATTAAGAGAATCCCCCTCAAGCCAAAATTTGGAGACCCCAATTTTTTTTTGCCAAAACGAGGCCATGATAGGCTGCTGCTGATATTATGTTATTTGTTGATATGTAAATGTATCAAGACATTATCTTAAAATGAGTACAAAACCAAATGTTATAAGGAATAGGAATGTAAATTTCACCATTATATTTTGTTCCCACTTTTAGATGCATATGAGTCCTAACATGATCATGTATCTCAAAGTATGTAGCACTAGAAATATGTATGTAGAGTAAAGATTTAGACACAAGAGGATATTGTGAGGTTCTATGAAAAGCAATGGGGATGAAAGTTTAGAACCGTTTCACCTTTTTATTAAAGAAATGAACAACATATTTATAACTTTTTAACATGAAGCACTTGGAAGCAACGTATATCTTCTGAATTTTCAAATAATATAAACTAATGAAATGTAGAATTCTTAGTGTAGTTTATATTTGTAATTTAAAAATAAATAAATTATTTGGATGTATTTTTTTTATAAAATTTAAATTATAATTTAATATTGAAAAAATTCTTAAAACGAGGTTGATGGACCTCCAATTTTTGTATACTAAATTTTAGTTTCTCAAGTTAATTTATTTTAATTAACTTGAATCTTTAGTGCATAGAGAAAAAATATTTTTTATAAATTTATAAAATTAGTTGTACTAAAAATGTAATAATTTTGATGGGCCTCTACTTTATATCTTAGCTATTTATTAATAATTCTCTCTTCCAATGCATCATAATTTTCTTAAATTTTTGTATTCATTTTTTAATTTTCAACAAGTCTTATATTTGACTATATTAATATACATGTAGTAAATTTTGAAAAATGATTAAAATTAATCAAAATATAAAATTATATATATATATATATATATATATATATGCTCTAAGATTTACCATAAGTATTTTTTAGATTTTTCAAAAAATATTTGTACTATAAGAAAAGTACTTAAAAAATATTTGTACTATAAGAAAAAGTACTTTAGAGTTAGGGTATTTTAGTGTAAAAATAAAGGGGTGAATTTTCCACATTTTCTTTAGAGCAAGATAGTTTCAAGTTAAAAAGTTTTGGATAAAATGAATCGATGAGGACTAAGTTTTGATTGAAATGAACTCAACTAGAACTAAGTTTTGATTGAAAATTGAAAAACATGCTCTTATAATTTTTTTCCCTAATTATAAAATGTGGAGTGTCTTTTTAACTTAAATTAGATAAAATAACAAATAGAATAATACTATAAAACACAATAACAATTCTAGTAATTTTGCATCCTAATTTTAATCTAGAAACACTTTTATGGTTATGAATTTTGTTTAATTCTCATTCATTTATATAAAAAGGTAATGCTTATTTTTTATTATTTTATAATTTTTTTTTAAGATATATCATTTAACTAACATGTGGTCATTAATCACACACATGATTTTACTTATTTTTTCCATCTTTTCTTAAGCCCTCTCTATAATGCATTGAAAAAAATATAAATGGTAAGATTACCCTCTTGTATCCTATGAAGCAATGCCACAAAGATATATTCAAGGCCATAGAGGTTGGAGTAATAAAGATATTGCATTATATTTTTTATAATTATTTTTACTTGACATTCTTTTATCTATTTTTCTTATAGAATTTTTTCCTAAATATTTCTCATATAAAATCTTTCTTCTTCCAATGAACTATACTAGAATCCATGTAATTAGTTTAGTGAAGAGGAGGGTTTAAACTTCAATATCTAGGGCTCAACCAAATTCAAGACCTTTCAATACCATGTCCTTCAACTATCAATCCTTGTGTTATTCAACACTATCCTTGCATTGTTGTGAATCCTCAACAATGTTATCAATCAATCAATCAGATCAATCAACTTTAGCTTGGCTATCAACATCTCAAAGAGATCATCGATATCCATTTATGCATTATCATTGGCATCAAAATCAACATCAAAATCAACATCAGTCTTTGAACCAATGCAACAAGTACATTGCTTCAAAGAGGGGAAAAATTAGACATTTAAAAATGTCTCGATTGATCACATTGGCTAACATCATCTCTTTCGATTTCATCCTAATTCCTCTATTTAATTGAATAATGTCAATTATTTGATTAAATTCACCTAAATCTCCTATTAATTGAATACCTCACATTATTTGATTAATTCATAATTTTAACATTAACCCTCCTGTTTAATTAAATAATATCCAAATTATTTAATTAAATTCATCCAGATTCATCCTTTATTCACTCTTTGATTAAATAATCATAATTATTTAATTAAATCCTCAAGTCCCCTTTTCATTAAATAAATCAATAATTTAATGAATATCCTCACATTCCTCATCTTGCACATTAAAATTTAGTTTTAATTACTAAATTTGCTAATTTCCCTCCCATCCACTTGCATAGAGAATATTCCAAAGGAATATTCTCCTATTTTCCTCTAAAAAAAGCAATGATAATTCCAAACAAACTTTGAAACAACCTTGTAAAGTTGTTACAAAGTGTGTTTGTTTGCATGATTATGAGCCCTTGATCTTTTCTTGATCCATGTGAACATTGATTCTCATCCATTGATGAGAATCCATGATCCATGTTTCATCCTCCTTTCATTATTGACCATTGATAGATCAAATCGATCTAAGCCCTTGATATCATTCCTCCAAAAAGGGAATATTCCCATGGAGTGTTCCTTTGCACAATCAAATTTGGTTTTAATTAACTAAATATCTATTTCCCTCACCCATGAGAATATTCCAAAGAATATTCTCTTTCTTCACTCATTTGAAAAAAGAAATATTCTCTCTCATAAAAAACTTACAAGACTTCTTGTGCAAGTTAAATTACAAGACTTCTTGTGCAAGTTTTGAATGTGTGTTTGTTTGGAAGAATATGAACCCTTGATTCTTTCCTTGATCCATGTGACCATTGATTCTCATCCATTGATGAGAATTCATGATCCATGCCTCCATCTTCCTTCCTTTTTGACCATTGATTAACCTTTTTGATCTCAACTCTTCATTTCTCATTTGTCCTCCTATAAATAGGTCACTATTTGGAGACAAATGGATCCATCTTTTAATATCAAAGTCACACTGTTGAAACTCACACACATTTGCATACTCCAATTGCTATCACTATCTTTGAGGGAAAGTGGATTTTATCACATCCATTTGAGAGCATTTGATTCAACATCATCCAAGCTTATTTTAACAAAATGGGATTGGGAAAGGGATGAATTCCACATATGATGCAGCACCAATCCCCCAATGGGATGAGGTTTGTTGAGTTTAATTAGGATTCTTTGTGTAATTTGAGCTTTATTTCAAGTTTTAATGGCTTCCTAGTTTAAGGGATGAATTCCACATATGATGCAGCACCAATCCCCCAATGGGATGAGGTTTGTTGAGTTTAATTAGGATTCTTTGTGTAATTTGAGCTTTATTTCAAGTTTTAATGGCTTCCTAGTTTAACTTTGCAAGAATTTCATTGGCATTGTAACTTGATTTAGCTAATTACATTGTTTTAAATTGCTTATTACAATCATGTTTAGCTTAGTTAAGATTTACATCCATAGGTTTATTTTAGGATTTAAAGGCTTTAAGATTTGGAGTAACGTGTGTAATTTGGTTTAAGTATTTGTGAAGAGGTTAGAAAAGATTGAAAGTAAATAAAGGTTTAGATAAATAAATACAAAGAACAATACCTTCACCTAGAATTCTTGCTTCTCTCCTTGATAAGTAGAAATGGAGTGCACCCTTATTCCATTTGATTTTCTCTTTCATATTGATATGTGGATTAGTCAATGATCTAGCATAACCTTGATAATGATTTGACAGTGATAGATCAAAATGACATGTAGATATGAAGTAGATTCTAGATATGAAAATGAAGGATGAGAGCCTCTAGATATAGAGTCTTGAAGAGACAAAATCAATGGCTAGGAATGATTGATGATGGATGGTAAGATTGAATGAGGATTAGGGTTTGGATCAAAGATGAAATCATGTGACATGTGGCACATGATGGATAGGATCTAGGTTTAGGATTGAGATAAGGATAAAAATCCTTATGGGAATGGCTAGGATTAAGAGGTTAAATGACATGAGTGGATAATATTCAAGTTAGTTTGACTTTTGGTTGGGTGTCTAGGTTCAATGAATCTATACAAGGAGTTAGTTAAACATGTGAAGGGGACACTTGTCACATGAGAATACATTTAGATTATGATCCATGTGAACAAGATAAAGGGTAGGATTAAATAGACAATGGTAGAGGATAAAGGGGAATTAATTAAATAAATAAGATATTTATTTTAATTAATGTGACCATGATGAATGACAATTAATTAAATAAATGATAAATATTTATTTAATTAAAGGATTCAGACAAAGATGTGGGATGGGGATAATTAAATAAATAAGAAATGTTTATTTAATTAATGGCTAAGGATAGGCTAAAATTATGTGTGGTTGGGTAAGGTCAAATTTTAGGTGTCTACAATTTGTACTTGGTTTAGATGTTTTCTCTTTATTTCTCCTATAAGTGATAACAAATGTCCAAAGATGATGTAGTGTTTGGGGTTTGGATTTTAAGGTTTTTTAAGAATTCAAAGTTTAGTTTTAACGATTGTATAGTTTGAGGTTTATGGTGTAGGGTTTATGGTATCAAGTCTATGTGGTTTTTAAGGGTTCAATGTAAATATCTTGTCTAGGGTTTAAGTTTTGGGATTTCCATTTGTTGTTATAATTTGAAGGTTCAGGGTAGATTTATAGATGAGTAAAATACAATAACTTAATATTTGAAATGTAGGGTAATGTTTGGACTTTGGGCTTTAGGGTATCTAAAATTTGTTAATGCAAAGAAGTAACTTCTCTAGGTTTTAGGGTTTAAAGGGTAATCTAATGATACTTGTAGTTTAGCGTAATATATACAAAATTGAATTATATATTGGCCTACCTATGTAGGTGAATTAGAATGGTTTTTAATGGGGAATAAAAGGAAAAGATCAAAGGTCTACAATTGGAAAAAATCTAACATGAAGAGAACGATGTAGAAAGAAGAGTTCTAATTAGTTAAGGAATTAGTTGCATCCACTTAATAAGAACATGTTGAACATGTTGAAGAACAAGTTGGAGAAGACATTTTTAGAGATATGCAAGAGATATGGTTCAAGAAGAAATAAATGATCTATAAATTTTATTCCTAATATGGAAAAATTAATTGATATGGATGGGACATTTTTAATAAAATTTCACCTAAGGATATGGCCCAAACTACAATTTTAAGTTACATTATAAATGTGATGCCCCCTCAGTTTGCTTATGTTTGGACATCATCTTGGATTTCATCTAGACTATATGATGTTGTTTTGTTTGACTTTATGCTACTGTTTGACAGACATTATGACTCTATTGGATACCATTCAAACATGGTGATATTTTGATGAGTAGATATTGTGACTGTTTGATAACATTATGATGTTTAGTTTAACGATACAAATGGCATTGTGATATCTAATGTTTCTTATACTAATATTTGTAGATTAGTTGATTGTTTATTTGAAAATGATGGATATTATGTTATTTTAAATGTATGCGTTCATGTGTTGATATTAGTTGTTATGTGTTGGTGATGGGGATAGTGTCACATCACTCGCTTGCGAGCGCCCTGCAACTCTGTGATTTCCCCATCACGGTGTGACTGATTATTTCTTTATGCATATTCTTGACACTTTGTTTTGCTGCAGGCTATAGGTATAGGGCATCGACACCACCTGATTATCAGGTCTGAGCATGCCAGAGCCCAATGGAGCTATTGTTGTTCGGAGGTACACTGGGTCCCCCACTTTGAGCCATCATCCTTTTCAAGGATGAATCCTTGTTGTTGCACCCTGTCAGTAAGGTCTTTTGGTATCGTTTTGTATCCTTGTGGTCGTTTAACCTTTGTCATGTTTCCGATTGTTATTTGTTTACCGATTTTGGAGTCTTGTGCTTGGTTTAATTATTTCATGTTATTTTAAATGTCAAGCTTGAGGGCTTGGGTAATGATGTAAAAATCTAATTAAATTAATGAATTAAATTAAATTTAATATGACATAAATTTTTATTAAATTAAGACTATTTATTCAAATGGGATGTTTAAATAATATATATATATATATAAATATAAATGTATGCACATATAAGTTGTTATGTTTGCATAAGAAAACTATGCATGAAATTTAAACAATAAATTAATAAATAAAAAGGGGTATACTGTGTGAAATTAGAATGAAAGATAAAATTTTATAAAAGTTGAAAAGAGAAGAAAATTGGAATTGGAGGGAATAGAATAATTCAGTTACGGAAAATTAAATAGGAGGAAGTGGAGTTAACTCCACAGGGGCAATTGGTTTTATGGCTCCCGAAGGAAAACAAATGAACTTTGGTTTTTTCTTGGTTTATGCCGTGAAAAGCTTTGTGCCTGGGGGTTATTAAAATTTTTGGCAGAGAAAATTTTGCAGAGGTTTTGAGCCAGGAAGAGTGGAAACAGTGGTTGAGGGGTGGAATTTGGTTTGGAGTTGGAAACTTCAACCAACATCTTTTTAGCTTAGCCATCTGAATAATCCAGGTTCTTTTTTGGAAAGATTTCTTTCTTTGTTTTCTTTTGAAATAGATAATTAATCTTGAATGTCAAAAGTTTCTTCATACTTCGTTGATGCCTTCAATCTTTATATAGATTTTTGTTCCATCGATAGTTTTCCTTGTTGCAATACTTTGAGTTTTTCTATAACCCTCCAAAACTCTGTTATCTCAGACCAAAAATAATTATCGGACTTTAGCTGTCTGTATTCAAAATTTTCCTTTTATTGTATTAAAATTGAGTACTTGGATATATAAACATGCACATGAAGTTATTAATGAGATAGGTGTTTGTTTGAATTTTGTTTCAGTTCAAAATCCTTTTAAGGAAGATAACCCTGTTCATACACTACTTTGTCTTTATCTCAGGTAATTAACTTTAAGGTCGTGGCCTCAATTTCATCATTGTTTAATAATCTTTACCCCTGAAGAAACTTATAGCTTGGAAGATATCGTTCTGTTCTATTCTTGCATGTTTGGATCTATCCTGTAGGATATTCAATCGTTGCTTTAATGCATGTACTATAAATGGTGTCATTGATGATAAGATGGGTTATATCTCAGCACCATGGGTTGGTAGTGTGTATTAGACTACTACCACCTTTCCATTTGTTATTCTGTTTCTCCCCACAACATTCTGCCTTTTCCATTTGCCAATTTGCTCCTATAGGCTCATGGAAGGCGTAAATGAAACTCAAATTAAGTTATGTAACAATAGTAAAGGAATCTTCATGGTACGCGCCTTATTGGGGTAGCATTGGTACTTTATTTCCGAATACTTAGATTGTCACCATGCAATTTTTTGGGGAAGACCCTTAATTCCTCATTGTTTGGCATCTGCTCCTTACACAACTAGTTGTCTAATAAATCTTTTGATGTCTGCATAATCTTGAGTGATTGCAACACATCAAATTCCCTCCTTGTGTGTATAGAATGGCTGCACAATCTTTGTTAACTGGAAGATTTAAACACTCTTTCCATTGTCAATTGGAGCTATCAATATTCTTTTGTTTTTCTATATTCGCTAACAATGAAGTTTCATGACTTCTATACATGTATTAGGTGTTAGAGGATTGAGTATTGACACCACTGTATTTTTCATATTGTTGTTTGCCTTTTAAGCATAGCTCTATCCTTTTTCGAATCCCTGTATGCGTTGCTCCATATTCTTTTGGTTTGACAGATTTTAAACTATCGACTCTCATCCCTTCTATCTATATATCACTTTATACTGATGTTTAATTATCTTTTCATTCAAATTTTGGAAATTAGTTATTAAATAGTTTCTTGATGATGACATCAACCTTCATGCCCCAGTGGTGTCAAAATACTGGAAGGAGAGTTTTCATTCGAGCCAATTTATTTGATGCTGTCATCAAAATTACTTATTGAACTGTCATTAACATCCTTTTTGCTATCACTAGAAAGATAAGTCTTAGATTAAATCGAATCATGCATGTGCCGCACAACAGTTTCCCTTTAAATTTTAACTTAAGATTTTACTTGTCGTTCTTCTCCTTCTCTTATCTGGCACTTTCATGTTAACACTCTTGTTGTCTACTCAATGAAATAGCTCCATGTTAGGCACTGAGCTTTCTTGTAATTCCTTCCCTTATTAATAATAGGTATTAATATCTTTAGATTGAGTAAACTTTAAAAGTGCCACTTATTCAACAAGTTTAAGGATGTTATCACTGTGTTCTGTATGTTCAATTTGCATTTTTTTAGTTACTGAAGATTACGTGGACTGAGTTCGCAAGTTTAAGGGGTTGTTAGCATAAATATTGTGACAACAAAATTACCCAGGTTAAAGGAGAAACAAATCACTTTGAAATTGTTTGATTTAAATGTGTTAAATTTTTATGCATCGATTGGAGAGTATATATATATATATATATATCTATATATATACGGTAGTAATGTTATTGTTTAAAAATTTATGTAGTCAATGACTTATAGCCTGCCATTTGTTATTAGTTTGTTTTAAAATATGTCTGTATATATATATATATATATATATATATATATATATATATATATATAATTATATGGAACATGTTGTATATATATATATTTCCATGTATACGTACGTATATAAATATGTGTAGATATATTATTATATGGAAGAAATAATTACAAGTATGGCTGACCTTAATGATATTTACCCAAGTTGAAACATATTGGAAAAAAAGAATAATATTTTAAAGGAATGCTATGGTTTCTTGATAATTAATTGTTAACTTGAAAATGGAAATCTTATTTTGCATTTAGTTTCCATATACCTTTTTGGATCAATTCGTTAGTTGGAATAAGTGATTCGTGGTTGGTTAATGTATTAGATTGAATTTTAGACTTTGGTCTAAGATTAACTTGTTCCAGTTATGAATCTTTGAGTTTTCTAGAGGCTAGGATGTTTTTCTTTTTCATTGATGGCTTTATTTAGTTTACGTGATTTGAGGAGATTGTGTTATGATTATGATTACGATGGCTGTTCACCTTGCACATTATGTTGTTTTTGTGATTGGTTTTATGGACCTTGTGAGCGGGATGGATAATGCCTCACGTGGTGATTCATTTGTGTTTTATGTCGTGCAAGTGTCCTTGTTTTCTATTTTTTGTGGTTTTTTTGTGGTCATTAGGGGGGTGTCTTCCAATGGGGGATGACACACAAAAGGGCTCTTGGATGACCCATGTGGAAGTTAGTTAAAAAGTGATAACATTGAAAATTTAATTAGGGGGAAACATGTAGTTCAAACATTAAACAAGATAAGTTGTACCTCGCTCAGCCTCAAGTCCTCGTTTAGGCTTGAGGTGAGATAGGAAGGCCTAGAATGGCATAATCGACTACTTTGTCTCCATGAGAGGTAGTTCGATTCCGCATAGTTGGCATAAGGAGCTGGAGTTTGGTAGAGGCTACCAGGATAACCCAGGATGGGGGCCGGGGCCTAGGAAGAACTACCTAGATAACCTATGTCCAATTATGTGATGACACTTTCCCCTACGACAACCATGAGTTTCCTTGTTGTTTTACCTTGAGTACCTATGTGCCTCTAGAAGTATGTTCATGGATGTTGTTGTTCTTTTTGATGTGTTCGTATTGTGATGTGAGTTTAGTCAACCTTGTGATATCTAGTCCTTGTATATCAATTGGTGGGGCCCTTTGTTACCTCCTAGCATGGGGGGTGAACCTTTGGGTTCACCTGGTTGGGTGGAACATGTAACATTATCCATTGGTTTCCCTTTTAGTTCGTGATGTGGCGGCTTCATCTGATCCATTGACTCTTGCATTGCATCTATTGTTGGGAGTTTTTTCATTATACTTGTAAAATGTATTGTATCTTTATCATGTTTGATACACCTCTTGTTGAGCACTCCTCACTAGATTCGAGGAAGTATTGTTGTACAAATGTACTTGTAAACTGAATTGATGTATCTCATGTATGTAAGGAAATTTTGTAATCAATGATATTGTACTTGTTATTTGTAATGAAAGTAATAAGTTATTCCTTATGTTTAAAGAATAGATGTTTTCTCATGGTTCATATGTTCATTTGTGATGAGTAAATGTATGCTTAATGATGATTAGTGTTTAATTGTTAATAAGTTATTTGGATTTGTAATTTGGATAATGGAATATAAGTAATGTAGTCGTGCACCCTAGGGGACATAGGATATTAATTAAGGTTATGTTCAAATTCATTTGCATAACATTGTATGTTAAAAAAAAAAATTGTCTAATTTTTGTTGTATAAGTTTTGTCCTCTAGGGTTCTTGGCAGTGGTGTTACACATGGTATCAAAGCCCTGGTTTGAACATTGGGTGCTCTGGGTATATTAATAAGCCCATTAAGTTGTCTTAGATATATAGTTTGAAGTTTAGTCTTTCCTTGTTGACCTCATCTAATACCCTGAACTTGTCTATGTAGGATCATGCCTAGGAGATGGGGTAGAGGTCGAGGGTGAGGCAGAGGTCGAGGTGGTGGCTATGGGGCCAATTACCCGCATTCACCTCCACAAAGTTCTCATGAGTCAGATCATGAGGAGCATTAGAGTTCACAGAACAACCAGGGTGGTGTAGAACAGAATCAGGGTTAGCCTGGCATAGAGGGCGCACAGTTGGACCAATTATTAGAGGAGGTTCTTGCCCGACTTGGTTTGAGGCAGGAAGGAGAGCAGTTAGTGATTTGGGAGAGAGAGATCTCCCAGGAGGAGGGAGTTAGCTGTTGAGCAGGATGCCATTTTAGCTAGTCATATGAGGGACCTTCTTTAAGCACGTCCTCTGACATTTGATGGGTTAGGTAGTGGATTAGACATAAAGACCTGGCTTATCGACCTGAACCAATGTTTTTCTATGCACCCTTATGGAAGTAATACCAAGGCTAGAAGCACCATTATGCATCTTCGTGGGTTTGTTTCCATGTGGTGGCGTCTTGAGGAGCAGAAGCTCCATCTGGATATTGAGTTAGTGTCTTGGGAAATGTTCCTTAAGCGATTTAGAGCCTGATTCTTCTCTGACCATTGGCGATAGTGCCAAGAAGATGAGTTTCTTGAGTTGAGACAATTGGCAATGTTAGTGGAATAGTATGAGTGGAAATTCTATGAACTTAAGTAGTACGTTGGCATTGGAGATGATGAGGGAATGCTAGTACAACATTTTATCAGGAGCTTAAATGTCCGCATCAGTGGTGGAGTTTGGGTGTTCGAGCCAAAGACCATGGAGGTAGCCATGGAAAAGGCTCAGATTGTTGAGGAGAATCTAGCTATGGCCTTAGGTGGATAGACAAGAGTTCAAATTGGCAGTGCACCTTCGGTAGGATTTGGTTCACGTGGTGGTAATTCACAGTCAGCAAATCCATCTAGGAGTCAGTAGGAACCCTCCAAGGGTGGCCAACAATAGCAACAACAACCCTCACAGTCTACACATAAGAATTCCTGATCTCGTCAGGATGATAGATCTTAGCCTAGGAGAGACATGAACTAGAGGTGAATGAAACATTACCGCTCTGATCAGCCAGCCCAAAGTTCACAGTCTATAGTTAACAGGGGCAATGATTAGTAGTCTAGTGCACCACTTGGTAGTAGAGGCTTTGGCAGAGGTACAGGGTGCTTTTCATGTGGGTAGCATGGCCATATTGCTCGTCAATGTCCTCAGAAGGGCACTACTGAATTTTCTTAGAGACCTGCGGCTTTAGAGCTGACAGTTGGGGATGCTGGTAGATCACATAGGGTATTTGCTGTGGTTGAAAACCACCAGGCTGAGCACCAGGGGACAGTGGTTGAGAATTCAGGTGTGTTACAAGGTGGTATAGTTTATGTACTTTTTGACTTAGGAGCTTCAGACTCCTTTATTTCCCCCTCTATTGTAGCGCGATGTGGACTGGTGGCAGTAAAGTAGGATGATAGGTGGTAGCTTGAGCTAGCTTCCGGTGCTAAGGTTGCAGCTAAGTCCCTTGTTTGTGGTTGTAGTTTGAGGATTGGATCTCTTGACACAACAGTTGATCTTTGAATCATTCATCTTGGGTCCTACGATGTTGTATTAGGCATGGATTGGTTAGAGGCTCACAAAGCAGTCATAGATTGTTGTTGCAAGTCGGTGAAGTGTGTTGATGATTCCAACAGTGAGGTTGAGCTAGTTGGGATTCAAAGACCTATTTCTTTGAGGATGATCTCAGCTATGCAGTTGAGAAGGTGTATGCGGTAGGGCTGTCAGTTATTTGCAATGATAGTCAGTGATTTGGAGTTAGGAGGAATTCAGGAGGAGGTGACACTTGATAGTCATCCCATTCTTAGAAAATATGCTTATGTGTTTCCGAGCGAGACTCCAGGGATGCCACCTAAGTGTGACATCAACTTTAAGATTGATCTCGTGCCTAGGGCTAAGCCCATTTCACAAGCTCCTTACCAGATGAACACTCAAGAGCTTAAGGAGTTCCGATTATAGCTTGAGGAGTTATTAGAGAAGGGATCCATTCATCCTAGTGTCTCTCCTTGGGGAGCACCAGTGATTTTTGTGAAGAAGGATGGGTCCCTTCGATTGTGTATAGATTACCGACAGTTGAACAAGGTGACAATAAGGAATAAATACCTGTTGCCGAGGATAGATGACTTATTTGATCAGATTAAGGGTGCTAGGGTATTCTTGAAGATTGATCTGAAATAAGGTTATCACCAGCTACGCATCTTCAAGGTGGATATACATAATACCAAATTTCGTACTCGATACAGACACTACAAGTTCATAGTGGTGTCATTCAGGTTAAAGAATGCGCCCTCAATGTTTATGAGTTTGATGAATGGTGTGTTTCATGCCTACCTTGACCGGTTTGTCTTGGTGTTTCTAGATATATTCATTTATTCCAGGATCATGGAGGAGCATGAGGATCACTTGAGAGATGTGCTACAGTGTTTGAGAGAGAATCAATTGTATGCTAACTTGTCGAAGTGTGAGTTCTTCAAGATAGAGGTGAAATATATTGGACATGTTATATCTGGTGAGGGAATTGTAGTGGATCCTTCGAAGATCCAGATGATTATTGATTGGCCTGCACCTACTAATGTGTTAGAGGTTTTTAGTTTTATGGGGTTGGTAGGTTACTACCGATGGTTTGTACATGTATTTTCCAAGATAACACACCCCATTACTTCTCTTCAGAGGAAAGGGAAGAAATTTGTTTGGTTGGGGCAGTGTGAGACAAATTTTTAGACTCTTAAGGAGAGATTGACCAGTGCATTGATTCTAGCCATTACTGATCCTTCTGGGGATTTTGTAGTGTGTACAAATGCTTCCTTGGAGGGTATAGGAGCCGTGTTAATGCAGGAGGGTCGTGTGATTTCCTATGAGTCTCACAAACTCAAGGATCACAAATTGAATTACCCTACAAATGATCTTGAGTTGGCCGTTGTGGTACATGATTTGATGAGGTGGAAACACTTTCTTTTGGGGCATAGATTTGAGCTACACATTGATCATTGTAGTTTGCAATACATCTTTACGCAGCCCAATCTGAATGCCAGAAAGAGACGGTGGATGGAGTTCCTATGCGAATATGATTTTGAGGTGAAGTTCATTCAGGGGAAGGAGAATGTAGTTACATATGCACTTAGTAGATGAAGACATGAGATATTGGAAGTGACTCTTGGTGTGGATTTGAGGAATCAGATACTTTCAGTTCTCCCTTCAGATGGTTGGTATTAGGAGGTGAGGGCTGAGGTGAAGTCAGGTAGAGCTTTAGAGGGCAGATTTGCAGGATACTCCCTTGAGTTAGATGGTCTTTTGAGGCATTTGGGTCATATATATGTACCGTCCACTGGTGATATTCACACTTTGATCATGTCAGAGGCACATTGGGCACCGTATTTAGCTCATCCTGGTGTCAAAAAGATGCACACTGATCTTTGACAGCTGTACTTTTGGGCCAATATGAGGAGAGATATTGTTGATTTTGTGTCTAGATGTTTGGAGTGTTAGAGAGTAAAGGGAAAACACCAGCATCCTGCAAGACTTTTGTAGCCTCACTTGGTTTTGGAGTGGAAATGGGACATTATCTCAATTGATTTTATAGTTGGTTTGCCTATTTCTTCACATCGGCATGACACCATTATGGTCACGGTAGACAGGTTGACGAAGGTGGCACACTTCTCTCCCATTCGTTCCTTTTATAATGCGTCATCAGTGGCCATAGTCTTCATGGAGGACATAGTCAAATTACATGGTATTCCTCACTGAATTATATCAGACAAAGATCCCGTGTTTACCTCAGCACTCTGGACATCCTTACAACATGCTTTGGGAACTCAGTTGAACTTCAGTTAAGCTTATCATCCAGAGACAGATGGGCAGACCGAGAGGGTCAATCAGATTCTCGAGGACATGCTTCAGATGTATGTCATGGATCAATAGACATGATGGGAGGACTACCTATATCCAATAGAATTTGTATACAATAACAATTATCATAGTTCTATAGGAATGCCTCCCTTTCAGGCATTGTATGGTCATCTGTTCCGGACACCGTTGAGTTGGGACTGTTTGGAGGATAGGGTTCTATTGGGTCTAGAGATGCTCCAACAGATGGAGCAACAGGTGGTTCATATCAGGGAGCTTTTGGTAGTAGCTCGGGATAGAAAAAATAAATATGTCGATGCTCACAGGGTGGATCATCAATTCTCAGTTGGTGATAGGGTGTTTCTGCATGTATGACTATGAAAGAGTTCGATCTGTTATGGAAAGGGCTCTAATCTCTCACCGTGTTTTGTTGTACCTTTTGAGATCTTGGAGAGGATTGGACCTGTAGCATACTATCTTTCTTTGCTGCCCAGTCTCTCGCACATACATGATGTATTTCACGTTTCAACACTTAGACCATATTATCCTGATATATCTCACATCCTCGATTGGAATGGATTATAGGTAGCGGATGGGTACCTAGCTTTGGGGCCCGTAGGCATAATTCAACACTAAAGACTCACACTCAGAGGATGGGAATAGAACAAGTTAGGGTCCAGTGGGATTCAAACAATGAGGCTTCAACTACCTGGGAGGATGCTTCCAAGATGAGGGAGCTTTATCCGTATCTATTTATAGGCTTCCAGGAGTAAGCCTGGTCCTAGGGGGGAGGATGTGATGCCCCCTCAGTTTGCTTATGTCTAGACAACATCTTGGATTTCATCTAGACTATATGATGTTGTTTTGTTTGACTTTATGCTACTGTTTGATAGACATTATGACTCTGATGGATACCATTCAAACATGGTGATATTTTGATGAGTAGATATTGTGACTGTTTGATAACATTATGATGTTTAGTTTAACGATATAAATGACATTGTGATATATGATAATTCTTACTTATGCTAAGATTTGCAGATTAGTTGATTGTTTATTTGAAAATGATGGATATTATGTTATTTTAGATGTATGCGTTCATGTGTTGATATTAGTTGTTATGTGTTGGTGATGGGGATAGTGTTCCATCACTCGCTTGCGATCACCCTGTGACTCTATGATTTCCCCATCATGGTGTGACTGATTATTTCTTTATGCATATGCTCGACACTTCGTTTTGCTCTAGGTTGCAGGTACGGGGCATTGACTCCACCTGATTATCAGGTTTAAGCGTGCCAGAGCCCAATGGAGCTGTTGTTGTTCAGAGATACACTG
Organism: Sequoia sempervirens; assembly: GCA_007258455.2. Taxonomy (NCBI): domain Eukaryota; kingdom Viridiplantae; phylum Streptophyta; class Pinopsida; order Cupressales; family Cupressaceae; genus Sequoia; species Sequoia sempervirens. Next base: position 322,261,183 of record VDFB02271358.1, on the reverse strand, counting down.
GGTCACCCACTTTGAGCCATCGTCCTTTTCAAGGATGAATCCTTGTTGTTGCACCCTATCAGTAAGGTATTTTGGTATCATTTCATATCCTTGTGGTCATTTGACCCTCGTCATGTTTTTGATTTTTATTTGTTTACTGATTTTGGAGTCTTGTACTTGGTTTAATTATTTCATTGTATTTTGAATTTCAAATTTGAGGGCTTGGGTAATGATGTAAAAGTCTAATTAAATTAAATTAAATATGGCATAAATTTTTATTAAATTAAGACTATTTATTCAAATGAGATGTTTAAATAAAAAATATATATATACATATATATAAAAATATAAATGTATGCACATATAAGTTATTATGTTTGCATAAGAAAACTATGCATGAAATTTAAACAATAAATTAATAAATAAAAAGGGGTATATTGTGTGCAATTAGAATGAAAGATAAAATTTTATAAAAGTTGAAAAGAGAAGAAAATTGGAATTGGAGGGAATAGAATAATTCAGTTACAAAAAATTAAATAGGAGGAAGTGGAGTTAACTCCACAGGAGCAATTGGTTTTATGGCTCCCAAAGGAAAATAAACGAATTCTGGTTATTTTTTGGTTTCTTCCATGAAAAGCTTTGTGCCTGGGGGTTATTAAAATTTTTGGAAGAGGTTTTGAGCCAGGAAGAGTGGAAACAATGGTTAAGGAGTGGATCATGGTTTGGAGTTGGAAACTTCAACCAACGTCTTTTTAGTTCAGCCATCTGAATAATCCAGGTTCTTTTTCAGAAAGATTTCTTTCTCTATTTTCTTTTGAAATAGATAATTAATCTTAAATGTCAAAAGTTTCTTCATACTTCATTGATGCGTTCAATCTTTATATAGATTTTTGTTCCATCGATAGTTTTCCCTGTTGCAATAATTTGAGTTTCTCTATAACTCTCTAGAACTCTGTTATCTCAGACCAAAAATAATTATCGGACTTTAGCTGATTGTGTTCAAATTTTCCCTTTTATTGTATTAAAATCGAGTACTTGGACATATAAACATGCACATGAAGTTATTAATGAGATAGGCATTTGTTTCAATTTTGTTTCAGTTCAAAATTCTTTTAAGGAAGATAACCCTATTCATACACTACTCTATCTTTATCTCGTGTAATTAACTTTAAGCTCGTGGCCTCAGTTTCCTCATTGTTTAATAATCTTTACCCCTGAAGAAACTTATAGCTTGGAAGATACCGTTCTGTTATGTTCCTTCATGTTTGGATCTGTCTTATAGGATATTCAATCGTTCCTTTAATGCATGTACTATAAACGCTGTCATTGATGATAAGATGGGTTATATCTCAACATCGTGGATTGGTAGTGCGTATTAGACTACTACCACCATTCCATTTGTTATTCTGTTTCTCCCCACAACATTCTGCCTTTTCCATTAACCAATTTGCTCCTGTAGGCTCATGGAAGGCATAAATGAAACTCAAATTAAGTTATGTAAAAGGAATCTTCATGGTACGTGCCTTGCCGGGGTAGCATTGGTACTTTATTTCAGAATACTTAGATTGTCACCATGCAAGTTTTTGGGTACAACCCTTAATTCTTCATTGTTTGGTGTCTACTCCTTACACAACCAGTTGTCTAATAAATATTTTGATGTCTGCATAATCTTGAGTGATTGCAACACATTGAACTCCCTCCTTGTGTGTATAGAATGGCTGCACAATATTTGTTAACTGGAAGATTTAAACACTCTTTCCATTGTCAACTAGAGCTATCAATATTCTTTTGTTTTTCTATATTCGCTAACAATGAAGTTTCATGACTTCTATACATGTATTAGGTGTTAGAGGATTGAGTATTGACACCACTGTATGTGCCTGAATATTTTGCATATTGGTGTTCGACTTTTAAGCATAGCTCTATCCTTTTTCGAATCCTTGTATGCGTTGCTACATATTCTTTTGGTTTGACAGATTTTAAAATATCGACTCTCATCCCTTCTATCCGTATATCACTTTATACTAATGTTTAATTATCTTTTCATTCAACTTTTGGAAATTAGTTATTAAATAGTTTCTTGATGATGTCATCAACCTTCATGTCGTGGTGGTGTCAAAACACTAGAAGGAGAGCTTTCATTTGAGCCAATTTATTTGATGTTGTCATCAAAATTGCTTATTGAACTATCATTAACATCCTTTTTGCTGTCACTGGAAAGATAAGTCTTAGATTAAATCGAATCATGCATGTGTCGCACAACAGTTTCCCTTTAAATTTGAAGTTAAGATTTTACCTGTTGTTCTTCTCCTTCTCTTATCTTGCACTTTCGTGTTAACACTCTTGTTGTCTACTGAATGGAATAGGTCCATGTTAGGCGCCAACCTTTCTTGTAATTCCTTCCTGTATCAATAATAGGTATTAATATCTTTAGATTGAGTAAACGTTAAAAGTACTGCTTATTCAATGAGTTTAAGGATGTTATCACTGTGTTTTGTATGTTCAATTTGCATTTTTGTTTTTTAGTTACCTGAGATTATGCGGACTAAGTTCATAGTTTAAGGGGTTGTTAGCATAAATATTATGACAACGAAATTACCCAGGTTAAAGGAGAAACATATCACTTTGAAATTGTGTGATTTAAATGTGTTAAATTTTTATGCATCGATTGGAGAGTATATATATATCTATTTATATATGGTAGTGATGTTATTGTTTAAAAATTTATGTAGTCGATGACTTATAGCCTACCATTTGTTATTAGTTTGTTTTAAAATATGTCTGTATATATATATATATAATTATATGGAACATGTATATATATATATATTTCCATGTATACATACGTATATAAATATGTGTAGATATATTATTATATGTAAGAAATAATTACAAGTATGGCTGACCTTAATGATATTTACCCAAGTTGAAACATATTGGAAAAAAAGAATAATATTTTAAAGGAATGTTATGGTTTCTTGATAATTAATTGTTAACTTGAAAATGGAAATCTTATTTTGCATTTAGTTTCCATATAAATTTTTGGATCAATTTGTTAGTTGGAATAAGTGATTGGTGGTTGGTTAATGTATTAGATTGAATTGTGGACTTTGGTCTAAGAGTAACTTGTTCCAGTTATGAATCTTTGAGTTTTCTAGAGGCTAGGATGTTTTTCTTTTTCATTGATGGCTTTATTTAGTTTACGTGATTTGGGGAGATTGTGTTATGATTATGATTACGATGACCATTCACCTTGCACGTTATGTTGTTTTCATGATTAGTTTTATGGACCTTGTGAGTGGGATGGATAATGCCTCACATGGTGACTAATTTTTGTTTTATGTCGTGCAAGTGGCCTTGTTTTCTATTTTTGTGGTTTTTCGGTGGTCAGTAGGGAGGTGGCTTCCAATTGGGGCTGACGCACAAAGGGGCGCCTGGATAGCCCATGTGGAAGTTAGTTAACAAGTGATAACATTAAAAATCTAATTAGGGGGAAAAGGGTAGTTCAAACATTAAACAAGATAAGTTGTACCTCGCTTAGCTTCAAGTGCTCGTTTAGGCTTGAGGTGAGACAAGAATGTTGGAGTTATGGACAGACACTGAGAGGGGGGGGTGAATCAATGTCAAAAAATTTTCTACTTTGACTAAGATTTTTAATTCTGATTTCCTTTTCTTTCAACAAAAGAGTAGAGTAATCACTTTTGAAAGCACAAGGATATGACAACATTAACTCAGTCTATTAGACAACTTATGAACATGTGATTTGAGTGAGATATCTTGCATTTTCCAAAACAGTTATGGCTGACATTGATTAACAATCAAAGCATGATGACAATGCAGGTGCAATTCATAAGACTGTGCCAATGATGATCAACATTATTGACTCACTTCTTAAACAATTGATTTGAATGCAGCTTTAAAGAAAAGAAAGGTATTGAGACAACAAACACCTCTAGCAAATTATAACTATTCTTGAGCAATGAATCAAATGAGAAATTTTAAGCTTCCTTTTGAATTAGACTCTTCAACAATGACTTGTGCGAGATATTTGAACTAAATATTTGCAAATATGAAGGAAATATCATTCAAAAATGTTCAGACAGATAAAAATGATCACAATCAAGAAACATTATGACACCAAAACAAAGAGACCATAAGACAAAGGATTTACTGAGTGGAAAACCCTCTTGGGGTAGAAAAACCACTCCTAAACTGCCTTACTGGCTTAATCTTCAAAAACCACTGTTAACAATGCCTTATAGGAAAATTTCTGAGCACCAACTCAAGGAGCACCAACCCCTCATTTTGAAACACCAATTTCAAGGAGCACCAACCCCTCAAATTATTTTTTAGAACAATAATAATATATCAGAGGATCTCTCTGTTTTCAGTTAAGCTCATAACTCTCTGCTTCGTCTACCTAATGCCCTAGGAACAATATTCTAGAATTACATCTAGTCCCCCTTTATAGTTTTTCAACACTGGTTTTTATATACATTTCAAGTATGTCTGTCATGAAGAAGGTCTTCAAAGAATGTGAGGTCAAAAAGGAAAACTGAAACCTCATACTATTTTAAGGAAGAAAGATGCCAAATAGTAAATGTTTGCAGGAGTAACGCCTATCCAATAGGCTGTCAATAAACTGAGAATCATAAATCAAAGTGAAGTTAATTTTCCAATACAAGAGCCGTTTCACCCAGCTAAGAGCCATCCTCAACACTGTAGAGAATAACATTTAATGAGCACAAATATCATTTAGAAACTAATTTTTGATGACCCAAATGCCCATTCGATTGTTTTCAGAAAAACTTGAATTTCAAACTTGAATTTCTGAAAACCCATAATCATAAAACAACAAATCTGAAACGTATGAAATCATTTCTTTGCTTAAAAAGCATGACTTCCCACCACTGTAAATCATAACCTCTAATGCATGAATAACAATACTCTGTCTGGACATCATTTGCCACATTAGTAACTAAAATGCAGAGAGCAGTTCTAAAAATGGTGAATATAAACCAGTATGTGTAGCATGAAACGCATAAATACCAAAGATTCGATGCCAACCAATGATGTCAGCCTGCAACTATATTTAGAAATTCCCATGTTGGCCACAGTGTCTGAAACTTCATTAACCATTCGCTGAGACAACTAGATAGTCCTGCCAAAGGCAATTAAATCGCCAGTCATTCCCCTTAGATATCGCTTTCATCGTGACCCATCAGAGTCGGGGAGAAGACATAATGAATACATTATGTCATGCCGAGAGCTCATATGTTATGTTCTTTCCAATCGCTGAGACATAAGAAAGTTTCTCACCGAGATCCCCTTTTCGTTTCATTCACTGTCGCTGTAACCTTTTGATATCGGAAAGACCCTATGCAGATCACACTGTGTTTCATCGAAAGTCTCCTTTTACCCCTTGTAAGTCGTTGTAACATAATGGTTCTCTCGCCGATGCATCCTTCTATCTTATGAGGGTCGTTATAACATACCGACATTGGGGAGACCTCTCGTAGAATGCTTGAGTCATACCAAAAGTCACCAACTATCTTGTGTGTCGCTAAGAAAAATAAATCTTCATGCTGACAAAGTCAATTTGTGTTCCATCGGCGAGATCGTAGGTCACTCGCCGAGACCTCACACCGAAAAACCTAACTCTTACCGAGATGAATACCTTTATGTTGTTGGTTGGTATAAGAAATCAAACTTGCCAAGACCTTTCTTCGTTGCACATGAGTCATATTGAAATGTTCCTTTTGTTTTATGCATCGCCGAGACATATCAATGTCGAGGAGACCTCTTGGAGAGCACACTATGTCATACTGAAAATATTTATCCACTCTGAGTCGCTGAGACAATACCAACCTCTCGCCAAAAGCCCCACATAAGACTTAGTTAGCAAGACCCAACAAAGTCATTGAGACATTACTCCAAATATCATTAACTCATATCGATATAACCTTTGTGCACAAGTCGGTAAGACACCACAAAATCGTTATGACATTTCATTGAAGCTGCAAACTTTGCCGATAAGACCTTTCGGTGCACGGTCGGTGAGACAATATGTCTTTGGTGAGACCACATACCGAATACAACACTCCTGCCGATATGTTCCTTTTCCTTTGGTCGGTGAGACAAAGTAAGTTCGCCAAGACGTTACAACGAAGAAAAACCTCTTGCCGATGAGCACCCTTTGTTGCCAGTCGGGGAGACATGATGAGTTTGCTAAGAAATTATATCGATGCCGCAACTCTTGCCGATATGTTCTTTCTTGTGCTGGTCGGCAAGACACAAAGCGCTCGATGAAAACAACATGCCAATAGGGATCACCCTCTGTTGCCGAAACCATGGAGAAGTCCTGCCAAAAGCTGCCTGTATGTAAAATCAAATCGTCATGACATCAAAAATGTCTTGTTGATAGGCAACACAGACGTTTATCAGAAAAATGGATCGGGGAGACCCTGGTGTTCTCACACCGATATGTTCTTTCTTGTCACCGAAACAATGTACAAATAAGATAACCTAAGACTGCATGAAGCTCAAACTGAACAATACCATAAGATATTAAAATTTTGAATGTAAACTGTCCACTGAATACCAAGACATGTAAACCATATAGACAAAACTATACCAAGATAAAGCATGAGAAACCAATCTGAAACTGTCAACAAGTAGAATCAACTGAAAGGGATTTTTTCATCAAGGACAAACCATATGATCACAACTGAGAACCAACAAACTCCCATTTTGTCCTTGATGGAAAAACACAAATGACTCTCCCCCTTTTTGCCTCAATGACAAAGGATAGAAGAGAAGAATGTGCAATGCCAGGAAACACAACTGAGAAGCCAACCAAATACCATAAGAACCAGCTACAAATAGAGCAATAGTGCAATAGACATATTTGCAGGAGAGCAGTAAGATTGTAACATGTTGATATCATAGAATAAATAACAATATGTCCTTTTCAAGCATCTCGGTCCATATCATCAATGCCAAAGCAAAGGTACCAAAATATGATAATGTAACAAACCAAATTGATACCTAAAGATTGAAGACCTGTTACTTGAACATACCACCTTCTTTGTCATGTTTGATCAGGGCACATTCAAGATCACCTACTCCACATTCAATTTGATCAACTTCAATCTAGCAATACCAGAATTTGAGCACAAACAACCAACCTCTTCTCAACACAAGTAACCTCAGTCACTTTCAAATCGGATGATTACCTTTGTCAGTAATAACAAAAGGTTAAGGAATTTAAACCACAAAGCTTCATCTCCTATCAATGATTGCCAATATTAGAGTCATAAACTCGAACAAGTAGTCATGACACACTGTCATATAACTCCTCAAACAAATATTACTTTTGATCCATGACAATTCTGCTGTTGTGTTACAATAAAAAAAGTTGTCTCGAATAACACAGACCATACAAATTTATCATCAAACACATTGTCCACCAATTTTGTGCGAGCATTATTCATTATGTCTTTTACTTCATTGTTCATAGCAATAAATGTTATGAAAAGACATTATGTGAGCCAAAATAAGCCATTTCTCTTACTTCAAAACATTGTCTATTTCACTGTCTAGACACTAGATTCATCAACACCTTAAGAATTGAGCATCAACCTCACCAAAGAACTGTCAATGTACTTCAAACTTGAATTTCAAAAACATATGCAAACCTTCGTAATTAGTTCAATAATAATAAACATAATGAAATAGTGGCATTTACAAGCCATTTCTTTACATCTTATACCACCAAAAGCAAATGCAAGATGTCATACCTCATTCTAGACTCCATAGGGGTAAAATATATTACCATAATAGACTCCCCCTGAGTCTTTGCTTCTTCTCAAGACCTGGAAGGAAACACTTGTGCAAGGAGTGCATAAGGAGTTTTCTCAGAAGCATCTTTATTGCTCTTCTTGTCATCTTGATTGCTCTTTTTCTCCACTCCAATGAATACTTTTTCACTTGTTTTCTTATAGTACCTATCTTTCTATTGAATCTGCATTGATGTACTTTATGTCCAATTTTATTACATCTGAAACAAATGACTTTGTGATTGTTCTGAGAAATAGAAGACTTCCTACAGACATTTCCAGCATTGTTCCCTACATTATTATCACTTGTATTTATTCTACAGTCTCTTCTCAAGTGACCAAAATTGTTACAGTTGTAACACACCACATCCTCATTTCTAGGGACATTAGATTGATTCTTATTTGACCATCTTATGCAATCAATTGCCTTATGACCAAAGTCATTACAAACATAACAATATCCTTGGAAAGAATGATTATACCTGAATGAATGATCATGCCAAGGATGTGAAGATCTGAAGACATTTTTCCTTTCTCTATGAATACCTTTAGATTGTCTTCTAGTGTCAATGTTATCCTTTGATGCAACAATACTGTAATAAAGATCAACCTTCATTCTTGGTGTTTGCTTGGCTGTAAAATTCTTTCCATCTGAAGTATTAAACACTGTTTCATGTTTAGATTTGTCTGCAGAGCTTTGTCCAACCTCATATCCCACTCCTGTAGGATCTTTAGAATGCTTTTTCCTGCCCAACATCTCATTCAATATATTAGTACTATGATCAAATTTTTGAATTTTACCAGATTGAGCCTTGATACTTTCAAACTCTTTTCTTAAAGCAAATACCTCTTCTTCAAGTTTTAGACAAACAATATTTTTAATCTCCAAATCAGAACTCACAACGTCTGCAATCCTCTTATATTCTTCAATTTCAATTTTCTGACTTATAATCATATTGTCCTTAAGAGTTAGTTCTTTTAACAATGAATCATTATCTAAATATTTCTTTAAAGAATCAATCTCATTTTCTATTTATTACACAATTCATCCTTGTCTTTTAACTTGACTTCCAAACTCTCTTTTTGCTAAAGCTATCTTGTTAAAAACTAGTTTTCTTTTCTAAGCTGCTTAATAGTATCTAAGGCACATAGGAGTTCACCTTCCAAATCAACCTCACTTTCTAGTTCATCATATTCCTATTCAGAGTTAACTTCACCCAAAGATTGATCTACTTTTACACAAGTTTCTTGATCATTTAAATATTCATTAATGATCTCCTTGGACTTCTTTTCAAAACTATGAAGGTTTACACCTTCTTCACTCTCAGATGTTTCACAACTTATTTCAGTATCCAAAGATATCTCCTCTTGTAACTCACTATTCTGATTCATTTTAGTCAACTTGTCCCAAACTTCCTTAGCACTGCTGTAATGAATGACTTTTGTAATGAGTTTATTTGGAAAGTTATCAAAAATAGCATTTATAGCTCTGGTATTGAATTCAAGTGCTTTCTTCTCCTCAAGAGTGGAAGGAGATGTTACAGATGTAGTACAACCCTTTTCAACTGATGCCCACACTTTAGATCCTAAAGAAAGTAAGTATGTTTCCATCCTATTTTTCCATATAATAAAGTTTGTTCCTTCGAACTGAGGAGTTCTAGATCTAGGATACTCTACCATTTCAGAGCTACTGTTTATGAACTCTTCCTCGTTGTTCCTTATACTAGATTCAGGTTGAACATGATGACTAGAATTTTGCTGAGAACATATTTTTCCCTTATTCCTTATGTTCTTTCCCATATTAACCAAAGTACTCCAAGAAACCAGGAACAATCCTAGGTGTTTTAGACCTATCAGAGGACCCTACGCTCTGATATCAATTGTTGGAGTTATGGACAGACACTGAGAGGGGGGGGGTGAATCAGTGTCAAAAAATTTTCTACTTCGACCAAGATTTTTAATTCTGATTCCCTTTTCTTTCAACAAAAGAGTAGAGTAATCACTTTTGAAAGCACAAGGATATGACAATATTAACTCAGTCTATTAGACAACTTATGAACATGTGATTTGAGTGAGATATCTTGCATTTTCCAAAATAGTTATGGTTGACATTGATTAACAATCAAAGCATGATGACAGTGCAGGTGCAATTCATAAGACTGTACAAATGATGATCAACATTATTGACTCACTTCTTAAACAATTGATTTGAATGCAGCTTTAAAGACAAGAAAGGTATTGAGACAACAAACACCTTTAGAAAATTATAACTATTCTTGAGCAATGAATCAAATGAGAAATTTTAAGCTTCCTTTTGAATTAGACTCTTCAACAATGACTTGTGCAAGATATTTGAACTAAATATTTGCAGATATGAAGGAAATATCATTCAAAAATGTTTAGACAAATAAAAATGATCACAATCAAGAAACATTATGACACCAAAACAAAGAGACCATAAGACAAAGGATTTACCAAGTGGAAAACCCTCTTGGGGTAGAAAAACCACTCCTAAACTGCCTTACTGGCTTAATCTTCAAAAACCACTGTTAACAATGCCTTATAGGCAAATTTCTGAGCACCAACTCAAGGAGCACCAACCCCTCATTTTGAAACACTAATTTCAAGGAGCACCAACCCCTCAAATTATTTTTCAAAACAATAATAATATATCAGAGGATCTCTCTGTTTTCAGTCAAGCTCATAACTCTCTGCTTCGTCTACCTAATGCCCTAGGAACAATATTCCAAAATTACATCTAGTCCCCCTTTATAGTTTTTCAACACTGGTTTTTATATACATTTCAAGTATGTCTGTCATGAAGAAGGTCTTCAAAGAATGTGAGGTCAAAAAGGAAAACTGAAACCTCATACTATTTTAAGGAAGAAAGATGCCAAATAGTAAATGTTTGCAGGAGTAATGCCTATCCAATAGGCTGTCAATAAACTGAGAATCATAAATCAAAGTGAAATTAATTTTCCAATACAAGAGCCATTTCACCCAGTTAAGAGTCGTCCTCAACACTGCAGAGAATAACATTTAATGAGCACAAATATCATTTAGAAACTAATTTTTGATGACCCAAATGCCCATTCGATTGTTTTCAGAAAAACCTAAATTTCAAACTTGAATTTCCGAAAACCCATAATCAGAAAACAACAAATCTGAAACGTATGAAATCCTTTCTTTGCTTAAAAATCACAACTACCCACCACTGTAAATCATAACCTCTAATGCATGAATAACAATACTCTGTCAGGACATCATTTTCCACATTAGTAACTGAAATGCAGAGAGCAGTTCTAAAAATGGTGAATATAAACCAGTATGTGCAGCATGAAATGCATAAATACCAGAGATTCAATGCCAACCAATGATGTCGGCCTGCAACTATATTTAGAAATTCCCATGTCGGCCACAGTGTCTGAGACTTCGTTAACCATTCGCTGAGACAACCAGATAGTCCTATTGAAGGTAATTAAATCACCAGTCATTCCCCTTAGATATCACTTTCGTCGTGACCCATCAGAGTCAGAGAGAAGACATAACGAATACATTATGTCACACCGAGAGCTCATATGTTATGTTCTTTCCAATCGCTGAGACATAAGAAAGTTTCTCACCGAGATCCCTTTTTCTTTTCATTCACTGTAGCTGTAACCTTTTGATATCGGAAAGACCCTATGCAGATCACACTGTGTTTCACCGAAAGTCTCCTTTTACCCCTTGTAAGTCGCTGTAACATAATGGTTCTCTCGCCGATGCATCCTTCTATCTTATGAGGGTCGCTATAACATACCGACATTGGGGAGACCTCTCGTAGAATGCTTGAGTCATATTGAAAGTCACCAACCATCTTGTGTGTCGTTGAGAAAAATCAATCTTCATGCCGACAAAGTCAATTTGTGTTCAATCAGTGAGACCGAAGGTCACTCGCCGAGACCTCATGCTGAAAAACCTAACTCTTACCATGATGAATACCTTTATGTTGTTGGTCGGTATAAGAAATCAAACTCGCCAAGACATTTCTTCATTGCACATGAGTCATACCGAAATGTTCCTTTTGTTTTATGCATCGCCGAGACATATCAATGTCGGGGAGACCTCTTGGAGAGCACACTATGTCATACCGAAAATATTTATCCACTCTAAGTCGCTGAGACAATACCAACCTCTCACCGAAAGCCCCACATAAGACTTAGTCGGCAAGACCCAACAAAGTCATTGAGACATTACTCTGACTATCATTAACTCATACCGATATAACCTTTGTGCACAAGTTAGTAAGACACCACGAAATCGCTATGACATTTCATCGAAGCCACAACCTTTGCCAATAAGACCTTTCGGTGCACGGTCGGTGAGACAATATGTCTTCGGTGAGACCACATACCGAATACAACACTCCTGTCGATATGTTCCTTTTCCTTCGGTCGGTGAGACAAAGTAAGTTCGCCAAGACGTTACAATGAAGAAAAACCTCTTGCCGATGAGCACCCTTTGTTGCCGGTCGGGGAGACATGATGAGTTCGCTAAGACATTATATCGATGCTGCAACTCTTGCCGATATGTTATTTCTTGTGCTGGTCGGCAAGACACAAATCCCTCGATGAAAACAACATGCCGATAGGGATCACCCTCTGTCACCGAAACCATGGAGAAGTTCTGCCGAAAGCTTCCTGTATGTAAAATAAAATCGTCATGACATCAAAAACGTCTTGTCAATAGGCAACACAGACGTTTATTAGAAAAATGGATAGGGGAGACCCTAGTGTGCTCACGCCGATATGTTCTTTCTTGTCACTGAAACAATGTACAAATAAGATAACCTGAGAGTGCACGAAGCTCAAACTGAACAATACCATAAGATATTAAAATTATGAATGTAAACTGTCCACTGAATGCCAAGACATGTAAACCATATAGACAAAACTGTACCAAGATAAAGCATGAGAAACCAATCTGAAACTGTCAACAAGTAGAATCAACTGAAAGGGATTTTGTCATCAAGGACAAACCATATGATCACAACTGAGAACCAACAAGGAAGGCCTGGAATGACATAATTGACTACTTCATCTCCACAAGAGGTAGTTCGATTCTTCATATTTGGCATAAGGGGCCAGAGTTTGGTAGAGGCTACCAGGATAACCTGGGATGGGGGCCAAGGCCTAGGAAGAACTACCTGGATAACCTATGTCCAATTATGTGATGACACTTTCCCCTACGACAACCATGAGTTTCCTTGTTGTTTTACCTTGAGTACCTATGTGCCTCTGGAAGTATGTTCATGGATGTTGTTGTTCTTGTTGATGTGTTCATCTTGTGATGTGAGTTTAGTCAACCTTGTGATATCTAGTCCTTATCTATCAGTTGGTGGGGCCCTTTGGTGCCTCCTAGCACGAGGGGTGAACCTTTGGGTTCACGTGTAACATTCTCCATTGGGTTCCCTTTTAGTTGATGAAATGACAGCTTCATCTAATCCATTGACTCTTGCATTGTGTCTATTGTTGGGAGTTTGATCATTGTACTTGTAAAATGTATTGTAACTTTATCATGTTTGATATACCTCTTGTTGAGCACACCTCACTAGATTTGAGGAAGTATTGTTGTACAAATGTACTTGTAAACTGAATTGATTTATCTCATGTATATAAGGAAATTTTGTAATAAGTGATATTGTACTTGTTATTTGCAATGAAAGTAATCAATTATTCCTTATGTTTAAAGAATAGATGTTTTCTCATGGTTCATATGTTCATTTGTGATGAGTAAATGTATGCTTAATGATGATTAGTGTTTAATTGTTAATAAGTTATTAGGATTTTTAATTTGGATAATGATATATAAGTAATGTAGTCATGCACCCTAGGGGACGTAGGATATTAATTAAGGATATGTTCAAATTCATTTGCATAACATTGTATGTTAAAAAAAAAAGTCTGATTTTCGTTGTATAAGTTTTGTCCTCTAGGGTTCTCGGTGGTGGTGTTACAATAAAGTAAGTTGGGATGGTTTTTTAAAGGAAAATTGTTAATTAGAAAAGCTCGATTATTTATAAAATTATTTAGGTGAAGAGAAATGATCCCTATTTTGGAGTTGCTAAGGGTTGATAAGAAGAAAGAAAATTATGTTAAATAGATAGCAACTGAAATTTTATAAGAAACGTTGGATTCTATTTAGAAGGTGTTGAGCATTGGGTAAATGCACCAAGATAATTTCAAAGCAAACATGTATGTGCTTTATAAAACACATACACATTATATTAATTATCTTTTCTTTGTCTTATTTTTTAAATTTAATATGTGTGAGGCATAACATGTACATTTTATATAACTATGTGTGTGTGTGTGTTCTAATTAATGTACAAACAATATTTAAAGCTATGTGAGCACATTATTTAATCCATAATTTAAAAAATTCTTGCCCATTAGGCTTGGATTTGCAATTTTAAGGGTTGGACCTCCCTTTGGACTCCCAAATTCGTGTTGTTAACATAAAGTAGAATATTCAAACATCATACTCATTAGATTTACACATTTCATAATAAAATCCTACAAAAGCACCATCAAATCCCAAGCCCCTTCTTAGATTTCTAACTATTTTAAAAATATTTTAAATAAACTAATATATTTATCTTTATTTTCTTTTAATAGTGTCCTCATATTCCTCAAATACATATGTATTTTTTTCTTCATAATTTTTTATCCATTCATCTAAGTTTGAAAAAAATAGGATTATATGCTTTGTTTTATACACATTGAAATAATTATATATTTGATTTTTTGTAGAAGTTATGTGACATGCATGCTCAATGATGCTATTGTAGAATGCATCTAATTCAAAAAAATATAAAAAATAGTTCATATATATATATAGCTCTAACTAAATTAACTATATATTTTTATTAAAGGTAAAAGGGAGGATATTGAAAGGCTTCCGCCCATTTTACAAGCTATCCAAACATTAAAAAAAAACCTAGACAACAAACAAACAATAGCAAAAATATAGCAACATTGAACAAAAGAGATATAAACCCATCAACATCCAAGAGACTAATAAAAGGCTAACATTGGATAGTCCAACAGTCTCGAGAAACACAATAATCCTCAAAAGATTAGAGTTGATTGAGCTTCGTAGCCACTTCTAATTTCTCTCAAAGGAAATCAGGTGTTTCTCAACAAACATTGTATCTTGCTTTGTAGCATTTCTCCTCTTGATTCTAGAGTTAAGGGTAGCACTCCCTTCGTTCAAGTAGGGTCTATTTTTTTCCTATAATATTTTAATACTATTGGAAAGTTATTTTGGATAGTGATTCTACTCACATCAACCACCTTTTTTTAATTTACCTTGATTTTTTAGATATTCTTTTTTAAAATGAAAATTCTTTCACCCTACATGGTGATATTTAATTTTAGATTGTTGCTTTCCTCTGAGAGATTCCAATGGTTCCACTTTAGATTCTCTAATTCTACTAGAATAAGCTCATTTCCATCAATTTTATTAGTTAGAAAGGAAGTTTTAAGGATAATTTTTCTTGAACTTAGAATGGAACCATTTTTTCATTTTTCCATGAAGATGGGCTCTTTATGCATCTCAATGAACTTATTAGTCAACATTGTTACCATAGAAGCCACAACATTAATGGAGGAGGGAAAGCACAAAATATCATCATTGTCAAGGGTAGGGTTAGGGACTAACCCTTCAGCCTCCAAAAAATTAGGCTCTTCATCATTGATATCATTTAGCACAACCTTACCCTTCTCCTTTAGCTTGTAATTAGTTGTGACATATTCTTCTTCTTAGGAGTCAAAATTTTCATCCACCACCACTTTCTTCTTCTCTCTATACTTGGGCTTGCCACTTCTAAAACCCTCTCCAC
Organism: Sequoia sempervirens; assembly: GCA_007258455.2. Taxonomy (NCBI): domain Eukaryota; kingdom Viridiplantae; phylum Streptophyta; class Pinopsida; order Cupressales; family Cupressaceae; genus Sequoia; species Sequoia sempervirens. The sequence goes on along the minus strand of VDFB02271358.1, from coordinate 322,245,484 downwards.
TTGCAACCTTTATCCCCCATTCAACACTAGGAATAGTGATAGATAGTGAGGGATAAAATGGTCATGGAAATATTAAAATATACCTTTTTTGACACAAGGTTTTCCTAAACTAGAGAATTATTATGTTTTTTATAAGGGAACTAAGTAATTGAGGAAGGAGAGGGGAGAATAAGGGTAGGTGGAATGGCAAGGAAAGGATTTGAGGAAATAACATCATCACCAACAACAAGATAAGAGATCGGTGTAAGGGAGCAACAACTATGCATCTCTAAATTATAAAATCGAGTATTCTATGGAAGATAGTGAGAAAAAAATGACAAGCTAAGAGTGGTGAAAAATATTAAGAATTATTAAATGAAAATTTTAGATGGACTGAAATTGCTTTTTAGTGTGATTTTCCTTATAATTTGTAGATCCACTTCATCACATGAGCAAGGAAACAAGGTTTTGGAAAAAATTCTAAAGTCTCTTCAATCACTCCCCATATCTTAGGAAAAAGGAGAGAGGTTCCTCTCATAATTACCACTCTATGTAATTATCTATGATAGTCTATTGATATAATTACATGCATCTTTCCTTTTTCTCAAAAAAAAATTACCACTCTAGAATCTCATTTTCCTATAAAATCCACATAAAGGGTGGGGTCATGCCCTTTAATCCTTTTTTGAATTTGGAGATCCCACACCTTCTTAAAATTTACCACACCCAATGAACAACAAATAATAGGTGTAAATATTGATATCTTTCTTATTACATTAATGACTATATTTCATTAAAATGGTTCTAGAATATTAGTAACTACAATAATAATTCATACCAATAGTATGGAAAATTGAATCAATACAATGTTACTGGAATTCATGTCCAATGAAGCTTAAATACAAACTTTGTATAATATCATCCTCCAAAATCACTAGGTTTTCATCCTAGGACTCCCCACACTCAAACACAAGTACTCAAAATAGATTTTGAAAGGAATTTGGTTAAGTATATATGATGATCCTAAATGAATTTTTTTTCTCTTTAATATCCCCCACAAACAAAACAAGTTGGCCACCAAACATACCTACAACTTCAAATTTGAGCAATGATCATTGGTGGGAAATATTTCACTTTGAAATTTATGGCACCAAAAACAAACTACTAGAGATAATACAACATGTGTTGGGAAGTTAGACAGGTAACAAAAACAAAGGTGAAAATATCAAGGATTAAGGATCAATCATAGCACTAGACACATACTAAAGGTTGGTGCATCAAGAGTTGAGAAAATAGCATGCTAATAAGGGAAAGTTTGACAAACACAATAGCGAGATAGGAGATAGATGGAGGGCATGGTAGGATGGAGAAATATGAAACTATAATAATCTAAGAAGGGAAGAATGAAGTTGGAGGAAAACACATACTTAGGAAGAGAAAACATGCAATAGATGGAAACATGAAAGACACAAGTGTTGAATGAACAAGAAAAATGAGAGGGGGGTGAATCAGTTGTATCTTATGAAAACATCAAAAACCCTCATTAACATTCTATATAAGAGAGAATTTTCACCCCATGTGCAAATCCCCTTTTTTCCTTTATCCACCTTAGAAAACCAAGTTTAAAGGCTTAATTCCACCTAAGCCCACTGCTTGCATCATACTTGGCGCCTATTTTGAGTGTCTGTGGAGGTGTTTCTGTTAGGGACGCCCACGTGGCACATAGATGTCCGCGCAATGTGCTTACGTCCTTGATAGATTCATGCATTTGGAGCTTGCAGAGGTGTTACAATTCCCATTGGGGGTCGATTTGTAACACTCTCCTTGGCCGACTGACTCGAATATGGCCGTTTCTCTTCATCCCCCCTTCAAATTCACTTCTTCCATATGCATTCCAACTTCTTCCATCTTCTACACCTCTCCCCTCTCCCTTTACACATCTCTCTAAGGAATTCTTCACTCCATTCACAAGCTCCAAGCAGCTTCTTCACCATCTCTTCAATCTCCAAACACTTTACACTTCACAACAACAACATCAACTCTCCACCACTTTAGTAGAGAAAGTGTGGAACAAAACACCATTGTAGCAGAGGCTTGAGTTCCTCTCATTTTCTCCCCCATTAGCCTTGAGTGCTCTTGGTGGAGGTGGTAAGCTTTCACTCCTCTCCTCTATTACTTGGTTGAGTAGCATAACACTATTTTGTAGTGCTTTAAGTGCTCTTTACTTCATTTCTACTTTTCTCTCTATCTATCTGGCTGTCTGTGGTGGTGGGAACACCAAAACGGGGTTTGACTAAGGCAGGCCCCTATACAGCCACCCAAGCATTTATCTCTCCCTCTTGTGTGCAGGTATTGAAGACATTCATGAGCTGGAAGCTTCATCACTCGCACGGTTGTAAGTATTTCCTTTCTTCTCCTTATTGTATCTATTCCATTTCAATCTTATTACTTCTTGTTGCTTTCATGCATTCTAGAGATTCTCAGTAATCAGAGTGTAAGTCGTCACTTAGCCATTTTTTGAGACATTCTCACTTTTTGGTCTCTATGAGATGCCAACGCACCCATGGGATGCCAACACACCACACTGTCGTCCGTATTCTACGCTATCGTCCTTTGGCCAAGAGCTTGATATTCTGTCCAGAAAACCTCTGTGACCTGCTCTTTCAAATTCTGAAACTCTCGCCGTTGTTCCATTGAGGTAGTATAGGGTAGTTTTCCCTGTGAGGCTCTCTGAATGAAGAGAACTCGTGAGTAGAAAATCCCCCTATATTACATTTTGGTGAACTTGACATGAAGAATAGTGTTCTTCAAAAAACTAGGAGTTTATTTACCCCTACTTAGTAGGGTCATAACTTTTGATTCGGTGCTCGAAATTCAGAACTGTTTGCGCCATTGGAAAGGTCTCCTAGAGAACTTGTTTAGTCCCTAAAATACTAGTGCCTTTGGTAGTTGAATTTTAGGGACCGACGCAAGTTCAGACCTCAAATTTTGCTCCAAAGACCTCCGAAAACGTGAATTACTAGAACATAGAAAATACCGAAAAAATCGTAATGAATTTAATATCTTCTTTTATTAGTTCAATATCTAATCTTGTTCAAAATGTTAATGATATTCCATTCCATGCATGTGACGGTGAATTGGCTCTACCCATGTCACTTGGTGTCTTTGATCCTTCTCACGAAATTCCTCTTGCTTCGGAAGATATTTTGTTGCAAGAAGATAAAATCATTGATACCTTTCTTAATATTACTTTACATTCTCTTCATTCCAATGCACTCTCTTCTATAGATGATGCATATGTGAATGACGAGTCTCTCTTACATCCCAATGTACTCCCTTCTAGAGATGTTGCATTGGTGAATGATGAATCTACTCTCCATTTTGATGCGGTCTCTTCTAGAGATGATGCATTCGTGAATGGTGAACTTCACCTTTGTTCTGATGCACTCTCTTCTAGAGATGATGCATTAGCAAATGATGAACCTCCTTCCACATATGATTCTCCCTGGATTGATGTTGAGAATGTTTCTTCAAATAATTATTCCACATTTGATCCTATCTGGATTGATGTTGAGAATATGTATTCAAATAATTATTCTACTAGTTGTGATGATTCAGTAAATGCAGTCTGTGTCTCTACTGCCTCTCAAAGGCCTAAGAGACCGATCATTTACGTGACTCCGACTAGTCCTTCTTCTAAAAGGATTTGTTCTATTGATGGTGTTCCATTTGATGGTGGTTCCCTTGATCTTTCTAAGGCTCCCTCTTATAGAGCGATAGCCCATGATTATGAGAATAATATGAATAAACAACCTATCCTTCTTCAAGCTCCTAAAACTATGACTAAAGCACCTAGTGATTACGATCTTGTCAAGCAACTCCAAGTTACTCTGACTAAGATATCACTGTGGGATTTGCTTCAGTCTACTCCTACCTTTCCTCAAAGGAATGCATGTCTTGGTGATAATTGGGGTTCCTTAGACTTTACAGGTTCCTTTATCTAGGAATATAAAGTCGACCTGATCTGCTTAGACCTTCTGATAACATCATCCACACCCACTATCGAAGATGCTTACTCTTCTGTATCGCAAGGTAAGGTGAATGTAAATTGCAATGTTCCAGGTGTTGATCCTCCTTCTGAGGAAGACGATCACACTTATGCTAAGGAGGTTGATGTTGGTAGTCCTGTTAATAAGAATGATGGTGATCCCATAGAGGAGTGTGATCCCTATTGTTGGGACAATGCTCTCTACGAGGATCCTCCTCCTTCTCAAGATTTACAAGCACATTATGGCCCTAATTTTAGGATTGTCTCTAAGTATGGTTATGAGCGTAAAGGTTGTGGGCATAACGAGCAAGGCATTCAAGTCCCTATAGAATTTGCGCCTTGTATGAATAATCTAGGGCTTGGTTGCTCGAATGAACAATATAAATGGAAACCACGGTTGAATGGTGACATGAATTCCACTCAACCCCATTCTTGTAGATTGATATATCCTCCTTTGTCTTCTATATTGGTGCCTTCTTCTTCTTCTTGTGAGAAGTCAAAATTTTCTCCACAAGAGAAAGGGTTGCTTCCTGCTCCTCATTCCTTATCTGAACAAGAGCGTATTTTGTTGTGGCTTCTAAAAGCGTGCTTAATTACTCTTCCTTCTCCTACATGTAAAAAATATCATAAGCATTATTCTTTATGTTCATACCATCAAGTGCCTAGCCATTCCACTAGTGAATGTAGGGCCTTGAAGGATGAAATACAACAAATTTGTGATTCAGGTTCCATCAAACTCCCGTTTGATTGACACACATTCCTTTTCTTTGCTTAACAAGTGATATCGAGGTTTACATCTATCCTGTTCTAAAAATCTTGCATGATTCTCCTCCCCTATATGTTGGGGACAATGATAACTTATTCAGAGATGTGCATCCTTCTTAAGGAACCCTCTCTTCGCTATGTCTTTCAAATGAAGCATCCCTTGAGTGGACCCCTTTTCTCTTTTGAAGGGTTCCCAAGGGACCTCTTTGAAAGCTTTTCTCTCGAACAAATTCATTGGCATCTAGCTTGGGGGAAGCCTGACTAGACCTCACTTTTCAAATAGTGCATCCCTTGAGTGGATCCCTCTTTTTTCACGCCGGGTTCTTGAGGGACCCCTTTGAAAGTTCTCCAACTTGATGATGGTCTACGTGACTATTTGCTTACTTGCTCTATAGGACCGAGGACCCGTAGAGATCCTTCACTTCCTTATTTGGTGATATGGATTTTCCTCCTCGAGTGGGGTTTGCTTTTATCACCTCTTTTGTGGTGCAAGTTCTACTCTTGAGTGGGTTTTGCTTTCACCACGCACTTTTTGGTGATATGGGTTCTCCTCCTTGAGTGGGGTTTGCTTTTATCACCTCTTTTGTGATATGAGTTCTCCTCCTCGAGCGGGGTTTTCTTTTATCACCTCTTTTGGTGATATGGGTTTCCTCCTCGAGCGGGGTTTTCTTTTATCACCTCTTTTGTGGTGTGGGTTCTACTCCTGAGCGGGTTTTTCTTTCACTATGCACTTTTTGGTGATACGGGTTCTCCTCCTTGAGCGGGGTTTTCTATTATCACCTCTTTTGTGGTGCGGGTTCTACTCCTGAGCGGGTTTTTCTTTCACCACATGCTTTTTGGTGATACGGGTTCTCCTCCTCAAATGGGGTTTTCCTTTATCACCTCTTTTGTGATACAGGTTCTCCTCCTCGAGCGAGGTGTGCTTTTATCACATGCTTGCTTTGTGGTGCGGGTTCTACTCCTAAGCGGGTTTTGCTTTCACTACACGCTTTGTTCATTTCTATCTTTCTCTTCTCTTGTGTATATATCGGATCGAAGATATGCATCTTCTTCATCTTGAGTATATGCTCTTTCTTCAACTTTATAGTTTTGTGAAACTATGAAGTCCTCTTTTGACCCTGCACTCTTGAGTTTTCCAGATCATGATCTGCTTCCTCGACGGTTCAAGTATACATTTCTAACCCTACTCTTTCTTGATCTACTTTACCGAGCACTCATCAGTGTTCATGCTCGCTAAAGTGGGGGAAAAATGTATAAGAGCGAATTTGCACCCCATGTGAAAATTCCCTTTTTGCCTTTATCCACCTTTGAAAACCAAGTTCAGAGGCTTAATTCCACCTAAGCCCTCTGCTTGCACACACTTGGCACCTGTTTTGAGTGTCGGTGGAGGTGTTTCTATTGGGAACACCCGTGCGGAATGCATACATCTGAGTGACATGCTTATGTCCCTGATAGATTCCCACGTTTGGAGCTTGCAGAGGTGTTCCACTTCCCATTGGGGGTCAATTTTTAATGCCATCCTCGGCCGACTAACTTGAATATGGCTGTTTCTCTTCATCTCCCCTTCAAATTCACTTCTTCCATATGCATTCCAACTTCTTGCATCTTCTACCATCTTCTACACCTCTCCCCTCTCCCTTTACACATCTCTCTAAGGACTTCTTCACTCCATTCACAAGCTCCAAGCAACTTCTTCACCATCTCTTTAATCTCCAAACACTTTACGCTTCACAACAAAAACATCAACACTCCACCACTTCAGTAGAGAAAGTGTGGAATAGAACACCATTGCAGTAGAGGCTTGAGTTCCTCTCATTTTCTCCCCCATTAGCCTTGAGTGCTCTTGGTGGAGGTGGCAAGCTTCACTCCTCTCCTCTATTACTTGGTTGAGTAGCATAAAACTGTTTTGTAGTGTTTTAAGTGCTCTTTACTTCATTTCTACTTTTATGTCTATCTATTTGGCTATTCATGGAGGTGGGAACACCAAAACGGGGTATGACTGAGGTAGGCCCCTATACAGCCACCAACCATTTCTCTCTCCCTCTTGTGTGTAGGTATTAAAGAAATTCATGAGCTAGAAGCTTCATCACTCACGGTTGTAAGTATTTCCTTTCTTCTCCTTATCATCTCTATTCCATTTCAGTCTTATTACTTCATGTTACTTTCTTGCATTCTAGAGATTCTCAGTAATCAGAGTGTAAGTCGTCACTTAGCCATTTTCTGAGACATTATCGCTTTCTGGTCCCTACAAGATGCTAGCACACCGCGCTATTATCCTTTGGCTGAGATCTTGATAGTCTGTCCAAAAAATCTCTGTGACCTGCTCTTTCAGATTTTTAAACTCTTGTCATTTTTCCATTGAGGTAGTATAGGGAAGTTCACCTCGTGAGGCTCTCTGAATGAAGAGAACTCATGAGTAGCGAATCCCCCTATATTACACATTCAAATCCACATGCATTCATTAAACCCTTAATCTATTATGAAGATTTAACATAAAAAGAAAATAACAAAAACTGAAAAAACTTTAACACCATGCACAAGAGAACACCAGATTTATGTGGAAAACCAAAGGAGGGAAAAACCACGGTGAGGATTAGCTCACAATATAAGTAATTGCAAAATTGGTTACAAAGGAACATTATCAGAAGGACACGCTACCTTGAAAGGCTCACTGCCAGAGTAGAAAAAGAAGATAGAGAAGAAATATTACACAAAGAACATGATCTCAATGCAACAAAAAATTCACCATAATTGCTCCAACACCTTCACAGTCTATTTGAATGATTGCAAAAACCTTTTGCTCACTACATTTGATAATCCAACACTTGAAATCTCTCACTACTCTACTCAATTTCACACTTTACAACTCTTCAATTCATATTATTCACACCACACACTTCACACTTGTATCTATCTAAACCTCCTTCAGAAATTCAACTCATACTTATACCATGCTCAACCTTGAAACCCTTTCCAAGGTCAGTTATGCATCTCAAACATGCAAATTCAAATTAGGTCAGTGCTAAAACACTTTTTTGGAGGATAGAAGTGAGTACAAACCACATCAAAACTTAATTGGGACCCAAATCAACAAGATTACTCAACCACATGCTACTACAAACAATATTTATCCTTCGCATGTAGTGTAACATCAAGTCGGTCGTTACCCGTGCAAACACCATTAATCAATTTACATGCCTCCTCAAACCAAAAGATGAATTACGAACCACACACCACACTTGAACATGATCTAGAATATTCCTCAAGCATCCTAAAATCCAGCAAACTCCTTTGCAACAACTTCCACCTCAAGAATCTACAAACCCAGTACACTCAAACTACTCTAAAATATAATGTTACTTGAAAAACTATCTTCCAAAGCACCAAACCTCAAATCCTCTTGACTGAGGTAAACTACCAACACCATCAACATACCTTTAGAATCACAAGACCTAAAGCATAACTACGGAGAAACATGGAGCAAAAACATTTCTCCTAGACACCTCTGTAATGCACAGTCACACACTGGTGAACACAACTTCTACTGTATGACGATCCAACATACCATCTCTTGAATATAACATCTCTAAACACCTCTCATCAACATATCTAAATCACATAGGAAGATCTTCAACCTAGAAGAAATGTGGAGAAAAACCAAAACATCTCTCTATAACCCATTACAACACTACAACACACTGTCTCCTCTTTTTATCAGATTTTCTCAAAATCACTTGGAAACCAAGCACCAGAGACACATACACACCATATTCACCACTACTGCATCCATAGAGAGAATCTTATCAACGTAGAAATAGAGGTTGACACCAGTAGCTTAATTGATGACAACATAATGCAACAAATCAATGCATAGACAACACCAATTGTTCATCTTCAACATCAATCTTCCTCAACACATACAGTTGACATCAATGCCAACACAAGCTTGTTGGCATCAATGAAAACGCCAATTTTCACATACTTGCAACAACAAGTACATACCTATACATGTGTATAAAATTAAATTGACTAGAAATAGGACATGACACTCAATTTTTATATATATTTGATTTTGGTTTCTTTTCCAGGGCAACCAAAGGTGTAAAAAATTAGTAGAAAAATATCCATTTAGGCATTTGGACCAGTGTATACTCAACAACATGCCATGGACCTTAGGGATATCTACAAATTGGATGTTGATGTGTTATTAAACAAGCGAATTTGATGCTAGTTGCATATGTACATCCCTTAATTCTCCTACTACTTTAACTTCAATTTTGTATAGTCGAACTACATTATTTCTTCAAGTCTTTGTAGGGGCCAAAATTTATATCTTGAAAATAGAATATGACATAACATTTCTTGAAGCTCTTGAGTCTACCAAATAATTTTGTAAATTTTTTCTAAAATTTTTAATTATAAGAAGAAAAAGAGGAGCATCGACCTTTCCTTTCTATAGAGAAAAATACGTGTCTTGCAAAAATTATTATTTGTATTTGGACACATTTGAAACTCCTTGAACCTTATAAAAAAATATCAAAGCTTCCCTCAAAATATGATAGTTTCAAATGACACCACATATAGTCATATTTGATTTTATTTTCTTTAGTCTTTTGTTAAGTTATAATTGCTCTCACTAGAGAGATGTGTTTTGAGTTTATCATATCCTTTAGTTGGTTCGTTTGGGGGTATTGGATTATTGATAGCATTTGGATATAGTGGAGTTGGAGTATTTCTCTGAGGGATAGAAGTGGTCAAAGGACTCTTTTTTTTTTTTTCAACTATTGGGTAGCTTGAATATTGTGATATTTTTTAATTACATCATTATCTTCCTTAAAAGGAAATATATATGTATCCAATACCATATTGTACTCACGTCACTATTTTTATTACTAATAGTTGTGCATTATTGTTGTGAATAATCTTATGCTATCCTTGCCACTTCTCCACTAGGGAACAATTGAATTTATAATAGTTTGTTGTATCATGCAATTAGAAGGACCAATAGATGTTTTATTTTGATCTCCAAAATTTGTCACTTCTCCATTATTGGTGTGGGTATTCTATTGTCTATTGTAAGGATTGGCTTGGTTGAATCCCATACTTTGATTTTGGAAATTATTTTGACTTTATTGACCGTAAGAGGGGTTAATGTTAAATTACGTGTAATTCATTCATCATATGAAGCATCATTTTTTTTAAAGCATAAATCTCAAAAGTTAAATGTGCAGTTTGATCTAAATTGGATGGTATCCCACTGGACTATCTAATTTGACTAGTAGATTTAATGTTAACTAAGGGTATCTTTTTGATACAATAAGAAACATTTACAGGGTGTTGTACCCTTTACACAACGAGCCACAAGGGCCAAAAAATATCAAGTCCAAAAAACATAAACAACTAGCCCAAAAACACAGACACAATAGACTAACAACTGACAATAACACCACACAACAACAACAAACTAATTGGAATTCTCCCAATTCTGAGAGAGGAGATTGACAACATCATCCCTGACCCATTCGGGCCCTTCTTCAACAGTCTTCTTATCCATCTCGTCCTTCATCACCATAGAGAGGGTGCTAGTAACACAATGGACTAACTTGACAGTGAACCAGGTCAAGCCACTAAACTTCTTCTCCATCTTCCCCATCCACTCCTGCAACACACGAAGATACTCCCCTTTATCCACAATCTTCACAATATTAGTGCATCCACATCTAGAGGGTCAGAGGACTGGGAAGCCAAGTTCTCATTAAGCATTTTTTTGAAGTTTGAAAGGTTGTGAGGACCTTCAACAAACTCCTCCTCCACATCCTCAGACTCCTCCACATTCCTAGTACCTTTGTTAAGGGTATGTCATTTACAACTTTCTTTTCAAAAAATAAATTTCCTCCAAGGGTTGTTTGATTAACAAGGTTATTTTACAATTACCTGGACCAATCAAGCATTAACACATGATAAATTTGGTTCAGCATAGGAAATTAATTTCATTACCTACGTATTGGTTTTAGAAAATGTTGTTGAAGTTTGTAAAAATCAACTCCACAACTCCCAAGGATCACCTGCAATCAAACACTTTTCACAGAAAGAGAGAATAGAAAAGCTATGGACACCAAGAGCTATTGATCCAAAAAATCATGAATCATATTAATGTGCATCTTATAATGATAATACAAAATAATCCTTATAAAAGGATAATTAGCCTAGAAACCCTAGGTGAGGATAAACAATATCATGACATGTGTCCTCATCCTATGACATGAGACATATAAAGAACATGACCTAAGTAAGCTTAAGTAATTAGAGGAGAAGGAACCTAATAATTAAATAAATAGTTAATTAGGAAACATATTTTTCTCTAACACCCCCCTTAAGTGAAACTTAGGAAGTAGCTCAAACCTTTAAAGATGAATGCATGATGGGTCCCAAAAAAAAATGCCAAATAAGGTACCCATGTACAAAAAAAATATCTCTCAAAACCAGAGAAAAGGAGAAAAAACCTATGGGAGAAAACTCCTCTCCAAAATAGAGAAATACAAGTGAAGGACTGAGAAGCCTCCAAAACAAGAGTGAAGGATTGAAGAAGACTCCAACCAAGAAATGTCCCAAAAGATAGGAAGAAAGGATGAACATGAAGAATACCATTGAAAAATGAAGAAATTGAAAACACTATCGAAGAATGACAAATATAATGTTGAAAGAAGGACCTCCGCTGAAACAGATGATGATAAAGATCAAGAAGATAAGAATCTGCATGAGTACCCCCAATGACTACTCAAATCATATGGAAAACAAAGGAAAAACACCTAGGAATTGAAGATATAGATGGCACAAGTACCAAAAGTTTGAAGAACACTGATCAAATGAAAATGGAAGGTCACCTCCAAAAAATAGGAATGCAAGAGTGTCTATATGGTAAGTGATCCATCTCACCAAATGCATGTAACCGACCGCTAATGTACACTGCATTTGAAAGTACATAGGAACAAGAACTAGATACGTAGATAACTCCAACATGAAACCAAGGAAGCATTAGTACCAACAATAGAAACCCCCCATAATGCTGACAAGGGAGAGGAATGATAGGTACACTGAAACTGAACGCCAAAAAGAAGTGCATGAAGAAGAATCAAGAACATCTGAATATGCAAACATGAAAGTACCAACACATAAAGGGTGTGCAAACAAAAGGCACACACACATGAGGCTACTGTCGTGGAAGGGGCACTCACTTGACAAAGGTATGATGACAAACAAAGGCAAAACATCAACCCCCCATGGCACTTTATATCATAGTGTGAGTACGATAAGGCACAACGCGATGTGCAAGATCCCAATACTACATACATCATAATATTGAGGCACTTTATTTCAGTGCGTTTACATAATAAGAACTACATACAGTGGAAGCCCATAATGTCCAAAAAGGACTACATACTAAAAAATAATTCTCTGATAAAAAAGAAAATGAAACTGGTAGCTCCATGATGAAGTACATAAAAAACAACACCCAAAAAGGATTTTGGATGCAAAAGATATGGCCCATTGAAGTCTCCAAAATGAGAACTAAACAATGACATTGAGAAAATAGAATTCTCAAAAAATATAGAAGTCCAAATAGGAAACCACCTACACCACTACAAAGAGCACAAAATTCTACCCCATTTAAAAAAAAAATTACATTGGAAAATACCATCGTATGGCCTCTAGAATATAGGGTGCAAATTTGAAAAGCCCAACGAAGAGGGGCTAAACAAGGAAAAAAAGGATCTCTGCCAAATTTAGCAAAAATACCCCCAAATATGGAGGTCTGCCAATTTTAGAAGCTCTACTAAGAAAAAATCTTCTAGATACAGTGATTTTTGGTTTTATTGCAAAAAATTGGCATGTTTTTATTTTTAAAGTTAAAAAAACATAAAAAAAACTATTATATTTTTTATTAAAAAAACCATATTTTTTATATAAAAAATATTACGCCACCCCTAGGTGGGGCCTGAGGGCCACCGCTCTGCCATATGGCAAGCAACAATACCCTTAGGGTACCCCCCCAAAAAAAATTAATATTGAAAAAAACCTATGACCCTATGGAAAAAGGGTTTTAAAATTTTTTAATTTGATTTTTTAAAACATAGAGAAAAAAATTATTATTATTTTTTTTTAAATTTACCTTGATCCACATGCTAGGAAGTCATATGGCCTCTCTGGAAAAATAATTCTTCCTCAGAAGCTCTCGACTCCGAAATAGGTCGAATTATATATCAAAATTCGTCGAATCTGCCTCCTAAACGCAACCGTGAAGTTTTTTTTGGCCAAAAATACTCTAAAAATGAAACTACCCTTCAGATTTAGAAAAAAACAACTGCTTCAAACCCTCGCAAATATGGCAACTAGAGTCCAAATCAGGCAAAACAAAATGCAAAACTGACTCTCCTAATAGCTCTAAATCTAATGGAAAACACTAATTTTCTCCAGGATGCACCTAATGATAGATCAAGGCACAAAATATCTCATAAAGAAGAGAGGGTATTATAGGTATGGAACTCTTATACGATGTTGAAGTTGGAAAAAATCAACTCCACGGCTCCCAAGGATCACCTGTAATCAAACACGTATCACAGAAAGAGAGAATAACAAATTTATGGAGGCCAAGAGCTATTGATGTAAAAAAGTATGAATCATATTAATGTGCATCTTCTAATGATAATACAAAAAATCCTTATAAATGGATAATTAACCTGGAAAACCTAGGTGGGGATAACACAAGATCATGACATGTGTCCTCATTCTATGACATGAGACATATAAAGAACATGACATGACCTAAGTAAGCTTAAGTAATTAGAGGAAAATGAACCTAATAATTAAATAATTAATTAATTAGGAAATACCTTTTACTCTAACAAATATTTGTTGTTTATCAAGGCTTGATTTATTGTCACAATTTTATTTGGCACTCCCAAATAACCTAGAATAGGTAAGGTTCTTGCAATCCCTCAAGAGATGCGATCCATTCTTACTATAAAAAAATTATTTCATTATAACTATTAGGTTGTGTAGTCAAATTTGGTTGGTTTCTTCTGACAATAAACTAGTCAAAAGGTCAAGTACTCTCATGTATACTTGGATAATTATGACTTCATTTACTTGATAAGGATCTACTAATTTCCTATATGACTTCTAAAATCTAGCATTAAACATGTTAATTAGCTTATTAGGTTCTATTTTACAATTAACAAATTATTGATACAATATATAAGGGTCAAAATATGATGCAGGGGCATCACACTCCTACCCCTCCTTGGCTGATGTTGTTCCCTCATCAGTAGAACTATAGCTCATCGACAAGACATTTTGTTCTGATGGCTCTACTTTGTCATTGGAAGATTAGGTTATTGAGAATTTTGAAGGATGGAACCATTTAGGTGTGTGCAATATTATCCTAAAAGTGTGATCGACCGATATTATGGACTTGTGAGGACCCCCCTTTGATGAACTCCAAAGGACTGACTAGTATCAGAGGTTGGACTATCGGGTGATCGAGAAATCGAGTTAAAATTAGGTTTGTATCCCACAAGATATTATAGGCTAAAACTATGACTAAGGTGACTTTCTGATAACACAAAGGATGGGGCCCTTTTTATGAAACAAAGATGAGTCTCCCTGATAGGGCAATGATTTAGTGTGTGGGGTGCTCATTAGCGAGACTTCCCCGTTTCGGTGGGAGGTGATTTGGGGTCTCTACAATGGAGTGATGGTTGGTCTCGATAGTGTATGCAATGCATTTTTTGCAATAGAAAACAACGGTACATGGAAGATTGAGACTCATTGGATTTCCACATTGTTGTTGTGGAAATTGATCTTATTGGTTGACTTGGTGAGCTACTGATAACGATGAACAATTTGATGTTTAGTCAATTCCAGAAACTTTGACTTGAGCACAGGAACATGCATGTCCGACCTGATGGAATAAAATAGTATATAGTGATAGCAGCAAGAAGGAGGGATAGAGGGTGACCAACTAGGAGCTCACAAAGTAGAGTAGCAGTGAAGGTGGTGGAAAAGCCAGCCAGTCAGCCAAAAGAAAAAGCCACTAGCAGAGAAGCCAATAGGAACAGGGAATTTCCTTGTAGGTGTAATTCTTGAATGTAATGTTCAGAATGAATAAAAGAGAATTTTGACTTGTAAGTGTTAGTCTGTGTGTGTATGTTTGTGTTTTGGCTGTGTGATTGGATAGTCTAATAAGGCCCTCCAATCCCAACTACACCAAGTGGTATCAGAGTAGGTTATAAAGCTATCAGAGCTAGTTATCAGAGTAGGAGATATTTGGCATGGAAGTGAATTTGTGAAAGAGGTTCATGAGAAAAATATTTTTTTTTCTTAGAAAGAAACCCTAGAGAGAGAGTTTGCAGAAGAGGATTCTATAACTGTAGAGGATTTGAGTTCTAGAAGAGGTTTGTTGTAGGTGAGAGGAGACTTGTAACTACAGAGAACTTGAACCCTAGAGAGATTTGTTGCAGGAAAGACCTGTGACTACAAAGGGTAGGAGAGGCACACAAGCTTAGAGTGAAGTGTGAATTTGTTGCAAGAAGGACCTGTAACTATAGAGGGTTGATACCCTAATTGAGAAGAGAGAAGATTGTTGCAAGGAAAACTTGTAACTATAGAGGAACTTGCGAGTTCTTGAAGATGTCTTCGAATAAGAGGATGAGATGGGTCATGAGGAGACCAGTGGTAATTCTATTTTGGGAAGAGTATTGGGAAAAGACGAGAGAAAAGAAGTTGATTGCGGAGCTGAAAAAATAGTGAAGTGAAATTAGATTCCCTTGAGGAAAGCTTGGGAATGAAGAATGAAGAGAGAGAAGAGATAGAAACTGAGGTTGCAAGGGTTGAAAGGATTTACAAACCTTTGATGGAAGGGGCATGGGAGGAAGAAAATGTGGGGGTAGCCTACACAAGTGGAGAAAATGCTAAGCCACAAATTGTAGCGATGACATGTGAATGGAGTGATTTGTGTGAAGTTGAAGAAAGGTGTTCACAAGTTGAAATAGTGAACACGGATAATCCCAAGTTTGACGCAGGGATTAAGGAAGATAAAGATGAAAGGATATGAAGATAAGAGATGAGGATAATCCAAAGTTATTTGGATGATGAAAGTGAAAAGTTGATGAAGAATTTTGTTGCACCAAGAGAAGATGGTGTTGGTGAAGAGTCTTCTGAGGCTCACAATTTTTATAACCCTTTTGGTAGTGTTGTGTTTGCAGGGAACCAAGAGGTTGCAACAGGATGTCAAGTATGTGGCATCAGAGAAGAAATCCTCAAACAAGAGGATACAAAGGGAAAAGTAAGAGAGAAGCTTGCAGTGGAGTCATGTCTTTGTGAAGGCATGAAGGAACAAAGGTTGTCAGAGAGTCCTTTGGAGGACATATTGATGAGTGCAGAATGTGTTGCAGATATGGTTGAAGAGGCAGAAGGAGTAGAAATAAAATTTTCCTAGGAGAACATGATAGATGATGGTGGAGAAAGCTTAGTGACAATGAAGTTTGCAAAAATCCTTGTGCAAAAGGATAAGGCAGTGAAGAGTGAACCATGGAAGGAGTGTTCCTAGAGGAGGATGGATCGCAGTGGGTCAATTCCCACCAAGGTGGAAGATTTTGAGGAAGAATGGTGGGGATCTTTAGTTCAAAAAGAGATCCAAAGGAGAAGGTATCTACAGAAGAAGAAAAGTCGACAAGTGCAAATAGTGAAATTGAAAAAGCAACAATCGAGAAGACTGAACAATTAGAAAGTGCAAAAGAAGTCAAAAATGAAGGACGCATGTGTAGGAGCACATGAAATTTAATCACTTGGGGAGTTTGATATAGGAGCATCACACTCTTACCCCTCCTTGGCCGATGCTGTTCCCTCATTAGCATAACTATAGCTCATCGACAAGACATTTTGTTCAGTTCCAGTGATGCATCGATGGCTCTACTTTGTCATCGGAAGATTAGGTGATCGACAATTTTGAGGGATGGAACCATTTAGGTGTGTGCAATATTATCCTAAAAGTGTGATAGACCGATATTATGGACTTGTGAGGACCCCCCTTTGATGGACTTCAAAGGACTGACTAGTATCAGAGGTTGGACTATCGAGTGATCGGGAAATCGGGTTAAAATTAGGTTCGGATCCCACAAGATATTATAGGCTAAAAATCTAACTAAGGAAAATTTTTGATAATAAAAAGTAGGGGCCCTTTTTATGATACAAAGACGAGTCTCCCCATTAGGGAGATGATTTGGTGTGCGGGTGCTCATCAGCGAGACTTCCCATTTCGGTGGGAGGTGATCTGGGGTCTCTACGATGGAGCGATGGTTGGTCTCGGTAGTGTATGTAATGTGTTTTGTGCAACGAAAAATGGTGATACATGGCAGATTGAGACTCATTGGATCTCCACATTATTGTTGTGGGAATCGATCCTATTGGTTGACTTGGTGAGCTACTGATAACAATGAACAATCTAATGTTTAGTCAATTCCAAAAACTTCAACTTGAGCACGAGAACATGCATGGCCGACCTAATGGAATAAAAAAAATGTAGTGATAGCAACATGAAGGAGGGATAGAGGGAGAGTAGCCAGGAGCTCATAGAGAAGAGTAGCAGTGAAGGTGATGGAAAATCCATCCAATTAGCTAGAAGAAAAAGGCACTGGAAGAGAAGCCAATAGGAACATGGAATTTCCCTGTAGGTGTAATTCCTTAATGTAATGTTGTTGTGAATGAATAAAAGAGAATTTTCACCTGTAAGTGTCAATTTGTGTGTGTATGTCTGTGTTTTGGCTACATGATTGGATAGCCTGACAAGGCCTTTCGATCCTGACTGCACCAACATACATCTTAAATTGATTAATAAATATATTTTCTAGATTTTTCCAACTTGTGATTGATTATGTAGGAGAACTTAGATACCAACTATAAGAAAAACCTCCCAAGGAATAAGAAAATAACTTGTATACCACATCTTGATGTTCAATATTTTTTCTAATTGATGCATCTTTAAAGACTTGGATATGTTTTTTTAAGGTGGTGCTTTCTCCATGAATAAATTTGGGACATTTTTTATGTGGATGTTTAAGAAATTAATGGAGACCACCAAGAATAGTACCAAGAGGAGATTGGTTTCCTAGAAAGTAAACCATTATTGTTTTTTGAGTTAGCACAAAAGGAAGAGGAATAACAACAATATGGTTGTTGGACGAGGAAAGAGTATAAGTTCTCTTCTTATTCTTTCCTTTATCACTTCATGGTTTTTTATGCTTTAAAGCTAATTCCAAAAATGGACCTTTATCAAGGGTAGATATGAGTATTATGTTATTATTAATATTACTATGATTATTAATATAATCTTATTATATTATTAATAATATAATATAATAAGATTATATAATACTCATATTATATTATAATAATAATTATTAATTATTAATATTATTACTATTATATTATTTTATAAAAAAGAGGGTAAAAACTTTATTGATCCAAGAAAGTATTACAGAGCATAATCGAACAAGAAAACCCAAAAGGGCCAAACCACAACAAATAAGAAATCAAGTAGAACTCATGCAACATCTCATATCTTCTGTAACCAATTCTTCCAGCTTTTGAGAAAGATCCCTAGGTAACCTACTCCAATCATCCACCATCCACATCCCTTCCATCTCAAAATCCCATTTGGCCAACCCATCAACCACCTTATTCCATTCTCGTGGGATATGAGAGAAGGTGGTAGAATCAAAATTCCCTCTTAGATTGTTGATTTGCTTAATCACCACAACTAACTGCCAACTAACACCCTCAAGTTGATGCTTGTTTAACAAGTCAATCACCACCTGAGAATAAAAATCACAAATAATCCTTCTCCAGCCAAGGGCACATGCCCTCTTTAATGCCAATAGAATAGCCAAAGATTCCATGAAATTATTAGAATGTTGCCCCTTGTACTTAGAAAAGAAAAAATCAACCACCCTAGAGTAGTCCCTACCAACTCCTCCAACTCCATCATGCCCAGGATTACCTCTTGCAAACCCATCGGTATTAATTTTCAAAACACCAGTGGGAGGAGGCATCCAATGCCCCCCCCCTAAAGATCCTCCCTTTAGAACACCTACTTCACCAAATCTTGGGCTTGCCTTTACCGCCAATAGAAATCCCCAAATTATGAATCACTCTAGCATCCCCAGGATCTACTAGAATGGACAAGTCACATTTAGCATACAAAGTCTCCTGCAAGGCCCCCAGAATACACAACCAAACTTGTCCCACCTGAAGCTTCTTATCCAAAAAGATCCTGCAATTGTGTTCCAACTAGATATGCCAGACAAGCAAATTGGGGCCAATACTCCAAGATATGTACAAAAAAGAAGTATTAACCTAAATGGGCCCAGGATTCCACCAAAATTCCTCTAAAGAGGAGGGATGACTACACCTCACATTCTAGACCCCCCACTAGAAATGTCAGATTGTCCTAGGAAAGGGGCATTGAAAGAAGAGATGAGAAACTGACTCAACATCCTTCAGACATAAGAAGCATATTGAAGGACCCTGAAAGCCACACTTCCAAAGGTTGTCCCAAGTCAAGCATCTACCATACACCACCAACCAAGAGAAGAAGTTGCACTTTTGCTAAGCGAACTTATTCCAAATGTGCTTCCACCAAGGAACCTCTGCACTGCCAAGAGCCTGCCTATCCAACACCTAATAACCCAAGGAAATAATGAACTTCCCTTTTGGGTTAGGACCCCATGCAATAACATCTTGCTCAGGAAGAGAGCAACAAACCCTG
Source organism: Sequoia sempervirens (assembly GCA_007258455.2). Classification (NCBI taxonomy): domain Eukaryota; kingdom Viridiplantae; phylum Streptophyta; class Pinopsida; order Cupressales; family Cupressaceae; genus Sequoia; species Sequoia sempervirens. The sequence goes on along the minus strand of VDFB02271358.1, from coordinate 322,225,868 downwards.
TTAGCCAAAATGGAAGCCAACTCCATCCTATCCTCCAAAGAGATACCCAAAGGCCATTCATGCATGCCCTTCCATTTGTAAACAATTTCCTACCCCAAAGCTTGAGGGGCTTTAATATCCATCACTTTGCTCCAACCAGCCTCCACAAAAATCCTACATAAACCCAATAGATGAGGATGAGAGGAAATGATAGGAGGGAAACCATCCCAAGAATCGTACCAAAAAAGAGCATTAGAGCCACGTTTATAGATCCAAAAGAGGCATTGTTTAACCACCTTGGCCCCCCTCTTGAGAGTATCCCAAATCATGGAACCTTTTCCCATAACGCTAAATCTAGGAACCTCAGCACTGTCCACATCCCCTAGATATTTGAAGGGAAGAATCTTGGCCCAACACTAATGCTATTGAGAGCACCACTCTAGTACAACTTGATCACCAGGGCCTGACCATTCCAATCCGCCCTACGCAGACCCAAACCACCTTCCTATCTTGGCCAAAAAAAAACTTCCCACTTGACCAGGCTCCACTTCCTCATAAGGAGATTAGCCGACCACAAAAAACTAACGACAAAGACACTCAAAATCTTTGATGAAGCTAGACAGAGTAGTCAAGACAAAGCATCTATATAATAGAAGAGCTTGCACCACTGATTTTAACAGAGTGACTCTACCAGATGTAGATAACCATCTATATATCCAATGAAAAACCTTCTTACGAAATTTATCAATCACATCCTACCAAAAAAATGTAGGGAGCGGGAAAACGACCAAAGGGATACCCAAATAAATGAAAGGGAGCAATCCCACCTGAAATCAAAGAATCCTAGCAATGCATTCCTAAATAAGCGTGGGGGCATTAAACAAGTAAATAAAAGACCTACTTTCATTGATGCTTTGCCCCGAAGCTGCCAAATAACAATCTAGGGTCTTCCTTAAGGAAATTGGTTCAACCACTCTAGCAACACCTATCAGAGCAATTCCATCAACAATCTAAAGATGAGATTGAGGGGGAAAGAAATTGCTCCCTCTCCATCCTTGGATAAGCCCATTCGTCACACAAGACTTAATGAACCTCCCCAAGCCCTCAACCATCAAGATTAATAAGTATGGGGATAAGGGATCCCCCTGGTGAAGGCCCTTGGATGCACCAAATGCACCAAACAACTTAGTAGACTCCCCATTTATGATTACAAAAAAGGAAGAAGTCGTCACACAACTCATGACCCAATCAATCCAATCACTACTAAATCCAAAAGCCCTGAGAATCTTGGACCAAAAATCTCATTTAACTCAATCATAGGCTTTGGCCATGTCTAGCTTAATAAACATAGCCTTTTCATGAGAAGAGGCCATATAATGAATGGTCTCAGCTGTAATAACAACACCATCCAAGATTTGTCTTCCCACAACAAAACCATCGTGTTCCTCTGAAATCAACTTATCCAACCAAGGTTTAAGACACTCAACAATTAACTTAGTAATAATTTTATAAAACACATTACACAAATCAATTTTTCAAAAAAGATCCAAAGAATCAACCCCTTCCTTTTTTGGGATGAGAGCCAGGAACGTGGCATTCAAAGCACACAACATTTTCTTATTCCTTAAAGACTCTTGAAACAGATCGAGCAAATCTAGATTAATCACCTGCCAAAATTATTCAAAAAACTCAGCTAGAAACCCATAAGGACCTGGAGCCTTTCCTTTTTTTAGCTGAAACACAACATCCTCCAATTCCTTTAGAGAAATAGGTTTTATAAGGGAATCATTCATATCCATAGTCACCAGAGAGGGGATGCAATAAAAAATAGAAGCTTCATCCTCCCTAGCAGGGGGAGTATCCTTAGAAAAAAGGGTAGAAAAGAAATGAACAACCTCTCTAGACATCTCAATAGAGGATAAAAGAACATAGCCGTCACGTGAGCGGAGAGAGGAAACAACATTACCCTACCTTTGATCCTTAACTGAGTTATGAAAGAAAGAAGTATTCATATCCCCTTCTTGAAGCCAATCAATGCGAGCCTTCTGTTTTCAGAAAATTTCCTCCCTGAGCTCCCATTCCTCAAGATCTTTAACAACACTAGCTTCTAACCTGCCTAAATCCACTAAAAGACCCTGATCCCTAATCTGTCAAGTAACTAAATCCAGGCATTCTTGAGCAACCCTTTTTTCCTGATAAACATTACCAAATTGATGCCTATTCCACCGTTTCAGCTAATATTTGACATATTGAAGTCTCTTCATAAAGGAGTACATAGTCGCGCCAAAGGCAGGCCTCCCCTCTGCCCATCATTTAGAAAAAAATTCATGAAGCCTCTCCTCCCTCAGCCACATAAGTTGGAATCTAAAAGTTTGCTTGCTGGAGTAACTAGCCGGACAAGCCGAGAATTTAATTGGTCAATGATCTGATCCATGCTAGTCCAAAATTTCTGAACTTGACAACCACTAATCACCAACCCAAAAGCTGGAAACTAGAAACCTGTCCAACCTTTCTGAAATGGCATCAACATCGAGCCTCCTATTATTCCAAGTAAACAAACCATTCAAAGGTTTGATATCCACCAGTTGCAACTGAGCCAAGTTGTCTCTTAGAAGATCAGAGGAAGGGTCCAAGCATAAATTACCTCCCTTCTCCTCTAAAGAGGAAATTGCATTGAAATCACCTGCCATAATCCAAGGAAGAAAATGATCCAAAGATCTCAAGAAATTGACATGAGACCACAAGAGAACCTTCCCAGGGAAGTCTGAAGGAGCATAAATATTGGAAAGGAAAATTCTTTCGCCTGACTCTAAACTAACCGCAACAAAAGAGATAGATGATCTATAAGAGAACCACCAGATGGGGGAAATCATCCCAGGATCCCAAAGGAAAGAAAGACCACCATAACTACCTTACACACCCACACACTGGCATAATCCCCTATTCCAAATCTTGGAAGCACACCGCATCATACCATCAACAGATAACTTTGTCTCCTCAAGGAAAACTAAGTCTGGAGAATGAACACAAACCAACTCTCGAATAGCCTACTGTCTAGGGATGCTATTCATACCCCTTACTTTCCATGATAACACAATCATCAGGAAGGGTGAGAGAAATGAGCATCCAATGTCCTCACTAATCTAGACTCAACCAATATCTCACCAACTATCTTAACTTTTTCTTGATCCTTCTTCCTACCCATCTTCTAAGGCTTATCTAGAGTACCCTTTTTCAAGGACTTTTGCTGCAAACCCAAAATAGGAGAAGAGGAAGGAGTTTTATTCTTACTATCATCTTCTGAGCTTGAACCACTAGCTAGACTCCCACCAATGACAATAGAGACAATAGAAGTTCCAACCAGCCCACAAGAGTCTCTAAGCCCAACATCAAGGGATGGAGCATCTGAATCCACTACCACTCTAGGAGGCTTCACAAGAACAAGAGCCAACGAAGTGATAGGAAAAGGCTCAAATGTATGATCACTACATGGGGTAGCATCAACATGCATGTCAAGAGAAACCCCCTCCTCATGGACTAATTCATCCAAAACATCAAACCTGTTAAAGATCTCCTCCTTTTGACGATCTCTTAAAGTCCTCTTCTGACCTTGACTTTTATTTTGAGACCTAACTATAACAAACCCATCTTTGTTTGGCTCCACCCCTAGCATGGGTGTTTTCCCCATGTCCATCCTTGGGGGAGCAGTAGCCATCAAATTACTTGAACCACCAGAACCAACCGCACGCGGACACCTCCTTTGAAGATGACCATATTCATGGAACAACAGACACAAAAATGGCAACGTTTAATAATATAGCGGTTGAGTCTAGGAACTTGACCCAACAATCAAATCAATAGAATTTGGAAAAGGCTGACTCAAATTAATCTCTACACAAACTCGAGCATAGGAAAAAATATTCTTATCCAACGTTTGTTGAGAAGGCCCTATAGGATTTCCTAGTAGTAGAGCAATTGATTGCAATATATATCATCTCCAACATTCCAATGGTAGCTGAGGAAGACGGACCCACACAGGAACCCTAGAGGGCAACTCTTCAGCCAAATTAAAACCAACATGCAATGGATTTATAAATAGGCCAACTTGATTATAAAAGTAAGGCCCTCCCTTAAACGCCTTATTCCTGTCAGAAATACAAGAAGAATCCACCAGAAAGAAATTATTTGCTGCCAACAAAATATCAAAGTCACCCTCCTGACTCCATGTCTTACAGATCCAGGTTTCAAGAAAAGGAAACGAAACCCTCATCCCCATAAACTTACAAATCAAAACATGCTTGCTATAGTATTCCAAATCAACTGCTACAACCTCCTTTTGAATCACCAACACTGGACGGGTTTGGGCCCTCTCTAGACACTCATTAATCTTTTGCAATTTAGGATCACCCGATCTAGTCATGCCCAATTGAAGAGCAGGCGGGATAGGGACTCCATCACCAACCTCCGTCATAGTAGCATCCCCAGTCACCTCATGCAAGGGACCAATCATTTCCATTGCAAGCACCACACACTTTAGCCCACACCAAACCTAGGGAAATCCACACCACCCCCAACTAGCATCACTTAGGAGGCATAAAAAACAAGAGAGAATGACTACACAATCCGCCTACGGCTGAAACCTTCACAAAGCGCACCAAGAAGAACCGATGCCTCACCCCTTCCGCCATACAGACGCAACACACCCACACAGTATGCAACACCATAAAAGAAGAAACAATAGTTTCAAAATTAGCCTGGGCCACCCAAGACCCCTCGTGATCGGGAAAATACCCCCTTCGAATGTAGAAAACAGGCACCAGAAGAACGCTAGGGAACGGGCACCCTAGCCTGCGCGTAGACTCCTTCCAATGCCATCTCAATTAAGGTTACCCCTTCTTATAATATTATATTATTATAATCTTATTATATTACTATTATTATCGTCTTATATTATATTATTATTAATATGACATTATATTATATTATTGTTATTATTACATACATTATTAAAAATATTTTATTATTATTTTAAATATTTTTATTTTATTTTCTAAAATGTGTTTTTTTTGTGTTTTTTTTGTGATGGATTGTGCTGACCTCTTATGTGCCACCATTGTAGGGTTAAGATTTATCATTTTTGAGGTGTTTTTTTTTGTTTTTTCGACATATATTATATAAATTATATATAAGGTATATATGCTAGTTTCAATAGCAACACTGCAGGCAAGAGAACACATATCAATATTAATTAAGATTTATTATATATTATGATTATATTATTTATTTATGTTATATTATTATTTATTGATATTATATTATATTATATGAAGTATAATGATATATTTAATATATTAAGATTATATTAATATTAGCCCAGCAACCCAACAACCCTTACCTTGGGTACCTGAGGCTAGCTAGGGTGAGACAAGTCCCCTGCAGGTGAGATCCCCTGCCTGCAAGAAGTCCCACCTCTTAAAACCGAGAGTGGAGTCGAACCCAAGACCAATGGGGAGCAAACCCACTGCCCAAGCCAACTCTACTACCTATTCGGGCACTATATTATTAATATATTATATGATAATACATTATATGAATTATAATGATATATTTAATATATTAAGATTATATTAGATTAATAATAATAATAATATTATTATATTATAATTTTAACAAGTATAGAATATAATCTAATATAATCTTAATATTATATTTTGATTATATACTATATTATAATTTCAACATAACTATAATTAAATAATAATTATCATACTAATAGTTTTTTAAAATATAATGTTTAATGTAACACCCAACCATGAAACCCCAAAAGACAACACATCTAACTAACAAATTATGGAAATTTTTATTTATTTTTAAAGTGAATCAACATATAGATCATACTATCAGCTAACATAGAAAGCAAACTATACGTAAATATGCTTTAACTATGTCCTTTAGGGTATCATGACTGCATTACATGCATACTTTCCTAACATGTTCTAATCCAACATCAAGATTAACCAACCTTTTGATGGTCAATGTAACACAACAACGTTAAAACATAATATTTCTACTCTATTTCTCTTGAAAAAGATAAACAATCTGAAACTACCTATCTTCCAAGGAATATGTAGTTGATTCTCAACTATGCTGGTGTCATTCAGTGGCCAATGCAATTGTAATATTCAAGGGGCCTACTAGTAAAAGGATACAAACTACATAGTACAAATTGATCTAACATTTGGGGGTGTAAATAAACATCAAAAGATAGAACAAAGCTTAGGACAACAAAACATAAATGTAGATTTCCTTCAATTTAGACATACAAAATTAATAATGAGCATTCCTTTCAAACAACTAAACCATAAAATGATACAATCCATAGAACAATCTATACCATTGCATTCATTCATAGTGAAAATTCAAGACATACAATCATTCATCATCACTAAACTTCAAAATCAACAAGAACACATCACCAACTTATCATTAACATTCATAGATCAATAAACACAAAGAAATCTCATTTACAGATAACTCAATGGAAATAGTCTCAGATTCAAAATATTCTATTGAATTTCATCAAATAAGAGACATTTATGCACAAAAAACTCACTGGCATACAAATAACTATTGTTCATCAAAATTACCATTAAAACTAATTCTTAGAAATAACATAAATTGTATTAAAACTTGTAAAAATGTCTAAGTATCTTTGCATAAAACTGTAAAAGCTTCTAAAAACTGTAAGAACTATCCTAGATCTCCCTTCAGGTAGCTAATATTCACTTCAATTATCTGAACTTTACAATATGGAGAGAAATTCTACATATAGACAAGTTTAACACTAATTTCTCTCATCAAAAAATGAGATCCATAAATCAAGGAGCAACTAGAGCTGCATGAGGTAATTGTCCATTCTGATCTTTAGTTAATAGTTGATGAATCTTTATCAAAAATATGCAGACAAAGGGAGAAGGTCGAACTGTTGGGGATCCTTAGTTGAGTTTGTGTTATGATCCTAAAAATTAGGAGAGAGTTGCCCAACTGGCCGTATCATCTGATGCTTCATTCAAAAAGGATATTCCATAACCACTTTACTCCTTTGTCTTTTGTTCAAGTAGGTATTCATCATAACTATCTAATAATTGTTTAAGTATATCCATATCCAACCCATCTACCCAACTGTCTTCAAATTTTATTCTTTTCAATTCAACATAGGTGAATTTTTGCATATCATCCAACTTAGCAAGCTCCTTCCGAGCAACCTCCACTACCTCTTTTATATCCATGAACCTATCAATTAACAAATCATCACCATCATCTCCCTTCTGTATTGTCTCTTGGAACCTATTATCCCATTTGTTCCTTAGCTCATTAAGAGGTAAACCATCCTTGACAGGGACATCTTCATTCATAATCATGGCTATAATTGCTTCTAGTTCCACAAAATGATCTTCCAAATCTTTCCCAGCCTATTGCACCTCATTCCTATGTGCAAAAATGAATGAAGACCGAAATTTGATAATGTTAACAGTTTTATTAATAAAATCCTCATTATCTTCTTCAAGGATTGATTGTTCTAGGAGTGTTTGTTGAGGCAGCTTATTAATTTCTTTCAATTTCTTAACATGTTCCATGTACTCTTCCTCTTGCTTCTATAGAGTCTCAACATATGCAATCATACCATTGACTGATTCTCATCCACTTTCATGAGCCTTATGGCTTTCAACAAGCAATTCCTCCACCTCTTGATTCAACCTATTTGTGATAGGGTGATTTTAGGTGCTAGAATATGAACAACAAACAAGAGAAAGAAAATAACACTAAAAACACTCTACACCTCAAGATTAGCCTAGTTGGATTCAATATAAAATAAAGATGACAAATGAAACATTTTACCTTGTCTCGAATTGATCCTTGGTTGGCCCTTCGATCTTTAGTGTTGTATGCTCCTTGGATGGAAAGATATGCAAGCTATAAGATGGATGGAAAATGGATGAAAGTGGATGCAAGTATGAAAAATGGCTAAGTATGGCTCAAGGGAAAATTTTGCAAGAGTTTGGCTAGCATGAATGATCTCTCCCAAAATGAGAGAAAAGATGGGGTATTTATAGAGAATTTGGAGTTCTCTAGGGAAACGGACGGTCAAGATTGAGCCACCAAGATCAAGATGTAGGGCTACGGTGAGTTGAGAATTCACAAGCCCTCACATCTTGACATGTGGCATGTGAAGTGGCTTGAAAAAGATGAAGTGGACATGAGGTAGAAAGATAATACATGACATGGAGGTACTATATAGTACCTTGGGATTGGACAAGATCTCCTCATAAAGGAGGTCCTTGTCCCCATGTGGGTGAAAGGACATGTGGGGAATAAAAAATTTCTCAAATATTTTCATGGGGATGAGAGAAGGAATTTTAAATTCCAAGGAATGCATTGGGGGATTAAATGTGAATTAAAAGGAGAAAGCATTTAATAGGGTTAACTCAATTAAGTAATTAAGGTTGTGCAAGTACTTGATTAGAATAATTAATGACATGTTAAAGGCAAGTGGGAGATTATGAAGGGTGTGACATGTGACTTGATGTGACCAGTCAAAGATCACATGGGGAAGAGAAAAAGGAATTTAATATTCCTTGGAAGGATAAAAGGAATTAAAAATTATTTGAGAGGTTGATTAGGCTAGTTAATGAAGGATTAGAGGAGGGTTAGGTGGCTAAGAGAGATTAGAGGCCAACTTGCAAAAGTTGGAAGATGTGACACATCCTAATCAAGGATTAGGCATGTGCACATCCATAATGATGAGATTAGAAGATGGATTAGGATTAGATAAAAATGATGGAGGATGTGACATGAAAGAAATTAAATAAATGGAATATTTATTTAATTCAATTGATGAAAAGGAGGATTAAAGAGAAGGTATTTATTTATTAATTAAATACCTTAGGGATTTGGCAGAATTAAGGATATTATTTAAATAATAGCGATATTACTTAATGAATGCAAACAAGGGGATGCTTAGATAAAAGGGGATAAATTTGGATAAATCAAATGTCAAAATTTAGGTCTCTACACTATCAATCCTCCTATCCAACATACCTACTTTGCCTCTCATTTAAACAAGGTCATCAAATTTTTTCTTACTCAACAAAATTGGTGTCTCAGGAGTAGCAAATTGTAGAGAAACAAGAGAGGATAGGTCTTTTAAGAACCTATGCAATTGATCCAATTGATCTTTGAGCTCATCCTTTCTTTGCTTATCCTTTAACATTCTTGACTTAGTGGAAGATGCTACAATATCAATTAGGTCCATTTTTTTGTTCCTTGTAGGCCTTCCTAAGTTCACAGTGCCCAGTTGATAATCACTCAACTGCATCTCTTGTTTGTCCTTATCTACCATGGGAATGGAACATTTAGCTACAATCTCTCCAACATCTATCAATTTGGTGGAATGAAGGACTCGAGCTTTTTTCATGGGCCTCTCCTCAATTTATTTCATCATATCATCCCAATTTAGGGGTTGGGGCTGGACTATCTGTTTCTTCTCTAGGTTGAGCTTTAACCATGTTGGGGCAGCAGGAGGAGAAACCACTTGTTGTGAAGAAGTGGTAGAAGAGAGTGGTTGTAGAATTATTACCTTAGGTTGAGAATCAACCTCTTGTTGCTCCTTTTCTGCCATTTCTTTAGCAATCCTATCGGCTTCATCTTTTTCTCTTTCTTCTTCCAATCTCCTCTCTTCTAACATGTCATCTCTTTGTTTTTCCAATTGCTTAACCCTCTCCCACATTTTGGCTGCTTCTTGTTCATGTTTGGCTTGTTCTTTTGCCTCCAAATTCTTTATCAAAAGCTCCTCTTCATCTTTTTTTCTTTGGGCCTCCTCTACAGCCTTGGCCTTCGCCTCAAGGTCTTCCTTTTCTCTCCTCTGTCGAGCCTTTTCCTCTTCAAGTCATGAATCCATTGTAGGAGGGCCAACTTTTCTCTCTCTACATTAGCTTTCCATTCATTTTCCTTTTGTTTCTATAGGAGGTCTACCTTCTCCTTATGCTTCCTTGCAAGCTCTCGAGTCTTTACTCTAGCTTCAACCTCTTGTTTCTTCGCAAGTGCATCATGTTGTGCCTTGGAATTGACCTCCTTTGCATCTTCAAAAAGTTTCCACTGGTCTTCTAGCGTTAAGACATTCCCAGTCCCAACATCTTCAATATTATCAGTAGATATAGTCACAAGAGGCTCATTATCTGATTATGTGGCCTCTGAATTGGTGTCTACATCATGAATTTCAATTTCCTTTTTCTTATCTTTCTTAGCTTGCTCATGGAGGCTGCCTGCAGGTACTTCCCTAGTAGATTCCTCTAGGAGAGAAGGTTGAGATGAGGCTCCTCAAATTTTTGTAGTTTCTATACCTTGTGATTCATGAGTTTCTTCAGTAGGTACTCCTGGATCAACATCTCCTCCAGAGCTAGGAGGATAATACTCCAATTGTTCCTTAGGAGCTGTCCTCCTCTTTGTTCTTCTATATCCTTGGGTACGTGTTGCTTTCCTCTTCTTTAAGGATTGAGCTTTTGGCTCCTTTATCCTCATGACCACCCATTGGATACTTCTATCCATTACTGTCCTAGAATTTTTTTTAATTTCAATAAACTCTTCCTCATCCCAATTTATTAGGTCCAAGCTTTTAGTACCTATATTTTTTGCTTCATACCTAGGGTCCAAAACTACACCATCATCTGATAGTGTGTTAGGAATGTCCTCTACCCCATATTCAATCATTAATGGGATGGTAAGCCTTTCATAACTTCTTTTCCTTACATCATAGTCATCTTGCAAATCTATCAAAAAATCCTCTAACAAGTTAAAATGTTTATAAAAAATGGTGGGAGCTAAGCCATTCATCTTATGCTCTGGGTCAAAGTGTTTCCTAGTTGTATACAATCCCAACTTTAAATAACTTAATTCTTCACACACTGCCTTTGCAGCCAAATTATGAACACAACAATATTCTCCCAACTTCATGGGAAATTTGTGGCAACCCGGCTTGTGTTTATTGGAAAATTTTGTATTGAATCCCATAGCATGATATAAAAACTCCATAAGAACAATCTTATTACTGCAACATCTTGGTAGTCTGTGAGGATGTCCATGAAAACCCACCAACCTAAAATAAGAGAACTTGGGGTATTGGATGTACCAATGTCCCCATTCAACAATGAAATACATGGCCTCCCTACTCATCCTATATCCAACATCTCCTGTCAATCTGTTGATGATGACATAAAGGAATGCATCATTGACCCTTCTATAATGTAGCTCAGAGGTATGTAGGGTCAACTAATTATAGTGCTCCCATGCCTTCTTTTTTCTAGGAGACTCTCCTAATATGCCCACTGCATTCAATCTAGGAAATATGCCCATTCTTGCAGCTGGATATATAACATAAAAAGTGATGAAGAAGCTCTTGGTTTGCCCCACCTTGAGAATTTGGTTGTGCAAGTTATCTGATAAAATCATGCCCCAATCAAACTATTTCCTACCATCCAAATTGGTTTCAATGAATGGAAACATCCATTCCTTAAAGTATTCAAAGTCTTTCTTTCCAAACACCCTAGAAAGCATCATGATTAGGTCATGATCATTTCCTTCTTGAAGTCTCCTCTCTTGAGTTGTCCAGGAACCTTGGTCAATGACTTCTTTTGAGTTCTCAGCCACTTATTATTCATGTGGGACCTATTAGCTTCCTTGTCTCTGTTGAATAACTGCAATGCCTCTGCTTTAGTCAATTGTTTGGGGTTCTTGGGGGTAGGTGCATTAAACAAGAACCTCATCATCTATGGGGATAGATCAATGATCACATTCCCCTGGAGGTTCATACACTATCTTGATGAAGGTTTTTATGCCCCTGTTGCTATGAGTACGAGCTCTAGGAACTGGACTGATAAAGGGAAGAGTGTGAAATGTGCCAGCCTAGATTGGGCTATTCTAATAGTCCTCCCAATCACATCCTCTAAAAAAGTGTCTACAATCAACTCCTCATAATTGAATGGCCCCAGATTAGTTTATGTGATGTCTTCCCATTCTAAATCTAACTTGCTAGCTATAAGGGTGGCATCTTGGTGTTTATATCTTAAAGTGTAAGGCAATTTCTCCACCTTAATCTTCTTTGGTTTTACTCCCTTTGAGCTTTCTGCAACTTGCCCTTCCTTTTGTGAAACTTCCTCGGATGCTCCTAACATTGTTTAATCTTGTAAGACTAACTTGGATTAGACCAACAAAAGGTATGAGAATCATCATTACAAGTGTTATCTTTTCATACTTCTCTATTCTTCCCTAGGTAACCCGCCATACTTAGTGAAATTTTAAACTTAGTGGGAGTGGGACCAGTAGAAAATTAGGAACCAGAGATCTAAAACAAATAACACAATCGGAACCGGGACCAGGACCAGATAAAAAACTGAAACTCTCAAAAGTTTCAATACCTCGTAACATTTGATGACCCGATCTCGCCAAGTTGGCAGGATTAGAATTAGAATCAGAACCCATCGAAGGTGGATTCGGTTTCAGAACTGAACTCTTATACGAAAGTTCATGGGGCGAGTTCATTTTCGGCTCTTATTTTTCCATGTATTATCAGAGTTAAGTGGATTCTTCCCACACACTGACACCAATTTGGACCCAAGTTAAAAAAGAAGGCTTGGGGAGGTAGAAATCAAGCTCGACTCTGCCTGGACAAATGAGACTGGATCGAGCGAGCAAGGGAAATTACATGAAAAGGGCACAAAATGAAAACCCTAATTCATACGACCCATCGAATTACATTAAAACTAGGGCATCAAAAACCTATGATAAAATCCATAAGACTAACAAGATACAAGATCAGAGGGGTTTGAGGAAAGATTTAAAACAACTCTGAGCACCAGAACCCCTCAAAAATAAACCCTAATTGAAACTAGGGCACGGTGTGGTGAAACCGCCACTGAAAATAGAGAAAACGACAATAGACCTACAAAAACAAATGGAGGAAAGAAAAAGACAAACATAAAACATAAAACAAACCCAAACAAAACAAGAAAAACAACAATGAGAACAAAAACATGCAAAAATCTGTAGGAAAAGTCTTGCGAATGCCCACCCACAACCAAATTGTGCTCCTCTTCGATTTGTTTCAGCTCCTTGCTCGTTAAAATGCTTTGGATAATTGTAATGAGCCAAATAACCTTGATTAAGGTTTTAAAAACCATTTCACGCATGTGAGGAGGCTACAATTAATGCAATTAATGCAGTTGGTCGGGGGCAGAATCAGAGCGAAAGCGAGTACACAACCACCATGTACATTAGAGGAAAAATGGGAACGAAAGTGGACTCGAGATAGAAGTAGGAACTTTGTCAAAGTTCCACATTGGATTCTGGATTCGGCTCTAGTCTTGCGGCAGGGAAAGGACAACAAAGGAACATGGGTAGAATTAGAAACGAATTTGGATCTAGAACTTGGAAAAATTCCAGATTCGGATCCAACTCTGGTTCTGCTCCCAACAAAGGAAAGAACACCAAAAGAGGGAAAACAAAATAATAAAGGGAAGTGGGACCGTGGCAAAGCCCATCCCAAAACAAGACACAAAACGAGACAAAACACAAGACAAAAAAATAGGAGTGGGATTGGAACAGAATCCAAACTTGGAACTTTTGCAAAGTTCTGGGTCTAGTTTTTGTTTCGGTTCTGCTTCCACAAAAAGGAAAAGAAACACAAAGAGGAAGAAAACAAATGAAAACCCAAGGGAGAAAAAAAAACCCACGAGCAGAAGACAAACAAAACAAGAAACGAGGCCGAGATCGGAGCAAAACCCAAACCAAGAACTTTGTAAAAAGTTCTAATTCCAGTTTTGGCCCGCATTCTGAACCTGCAAGAACAAAAGAAACAAAGAATTAGGAGGAAAAAGAACAACTCTTAAGAGCCAAACAAGAACACCAAGGACAAACAAACACAGGGGGACCCATTTTGACCCAAAACAAAATGGGGTGGTTATGCAAGGCATAACAATTGGTGATTCGACTGGGAAAATGGTTTACCCATTTTCAAGATACTAAGAAATTCAGTCACCAAGAAACTTTGGTTCATGTACATTTTAAACTTTAGTATGATTAGTTATAGCAAACAAGGTTGAGCTGGAATCTAAAATGTAAATTAGCAATAACCACATCAAATTTGAGTGTGTGCATGTATGGTGTGTCTATTTCAATAAAGGTTCTTCTCATCCTAAAATAATTGTATTAAAGATTTAGGATACATGAGTTGAATCCCTATGACTGTCGTGCAATGATATCTTGGGTATTGCTCTGCTGCCAGACATGCGTCCATAGCCCCGACGGAGATACCTCTAGTTATCTCAAGGAATTTCTCTACTACCAGCCAGGCCTCCATAGCCCTGGTAGAGATACTTGAATTAATCTTCTCATATTGAGTTTTTCCATTAGTTAATGGTTCTCTTTTCTTTTCTTTGTATAGGCTTACTTGAATAATTTCTCTTTTCAATATTTTCCTAAATACTCAGATGTATCATTCTAAAATTTGGGTTGAGAACTACGATGGATTTCATGACAGTGCCAAGACTCATATTTTTCACCTAAATCCAAAATACAATTATCCTAAGACAAATAGGCCTCCATGTAAACAGATATTTCTATCTATTTCATGAAAAATTCAACTGTGGTCTATGAGATTACTTACAATACACCTATTTCTTCTTAACCTTTCAGGTTGCTACTTAAAAAGAACACAAGACACAGGTCTTGAGATGAAAAATTTCCATAGACATACCTGAAAATACCTAAACCAACTTCTCTCCTAGTACCTTTAGCATACAGTGAATAACCACTCCATATTTTGAAATAGAGTAAAACAAAAGTCGCCCCAAGACACAAGAACAAAAACACAAACCACAAGAGAAAAACAAAACAAACAAACAAGCAAGCAAATGGGCCAGCTAATTACATATGTACAACTAAACAGAACATCAAACCTTCATGGGATGAAATAGTGTTTGAGAAACTGCCCATTGACAGGAAATGGAACAGGCTCAACACAAGACACAAAATTTTCCATAGACATACCTGAAAATACCTAAACCAACTTCTCTCCTAGTACCTTCAGTATACAGTGAATAACCACTCCATATTTTGAAATAGAGCAAAATAGAAGTCACCCCAAGACATAAGAAAAAAAATACAAACCACAAGAGCAAAAAAAAAAAAAACAAGCAAGAAAATGGGCCAACTAATTACATATGTACAACCAAACAAAACATCAGACCTTCATGGGCTAAAATAGTGTTTGAGAAACTGTCGTTGATAGGCAATGGAACAGGCTCTCCTGTTAAAGTTCTCAATTGAAAAGAATTTTCGCTGAGGATCTCAACAATTTGATAAGGAACCAACCAAAGTCGGTCAAACTTTTGATGGTCCCCTTTCTTTTCTCTGGCTTTATCCCATAGTAATACTAGGTCTAGAACACAAGGCATAGGTCTTGAACAAAAAATTTCCACAGAGTCACAGACATACCTGAAAATACCTGAACCAGCTTCTCTCCTAGTACCTTCAGCATACAGTGAATAACTACTTTGTATTTTGAAATAGAGCAAAAGGAAGTCACCCCAAGAAACAAGAACAAAAACACAAACCACAAGAGAAAAACAAAACAAACAAACAAGAAAGCAAACATGCTAGCTAATTACATATGTACAACCAAATAGAACATTAGACCTTCATGGGCTGAAATAATGTTTGAGAAATTTCCCATTGATAGGAAATGGAACAGTCTCTCCCGTTAAAGTGCTCAATCGAAAGGCATTTTCGCCAAGGATCTCAAAAATTTGATAAGGACCCAACCAAAGTCGATCAAACTTTTATGGTCCCCTTTCTTTTCCCTGACTTTATCCCATAGTAGTACCAGGTCTAGAACACAAGACACAGGTCTTGAGACAAAAAAATTCCACAGACATACCTGAAAATACCTAAACCAACTTCTCTCCTAGTACCTTCAACATACAATGAATAACCACTCCGTATTTTGAAATAGAGAAAAATGAAAGTCACCCCAAGACACAAGAATAAAAACACAAACCACAAGAGAAAAACAAAACAAACAAACAAGCAAGCAAACGGTCCAACTAATTACATATGTACAACCAAATAGAACATCAAACCTTCATGGTCCAAAATAGTGTTTGAGAAACTGCCCATTGACAGGCAGTGGAACATGCTCTCCCATTAAAGTGCTCAATCGAAAGAAATTTTCGCTGAGGATCTTGGAAATTTGATAAGGACCCAAAAAAATTTGGTCAAAATTTTAATGGTCCCCTTTCTTTTCCCTAGATTATCCCACAGTAGTACCAAATCTGATATCCTAAAAGCTTTGATTTTTTCTCTTTTGTCAAACCAGCATTTGACAACAACTTGGTGTTTAGAAAACTGTTGTAAAGAAACATCTCTTTGCTCTTCCAGATTCAATAAACTAGTTAACCTAACCTCTGTCCTATCATCATTTGAGTAGAATTCTTGCATAAACCTAAGAATAGGTATTTGTAGGTGGATAGGAAAGACTGCATCTTACCTATAGACCAACTTGAATGGCGAGTTTCCTAAGGCGGCCTTGATTCGAGTTCTATCTTCCCATAAGGAAAATCTGAGTTGAGTATGCCAATCCCTAGGATTACTTTCTAACAACTTCTTAATTACTTCCAACAGATTTTTATTCGTAGACTCAGCTACTCCATTTCCCTATGGGTAGTAATTAGAAGAATATTTTAACACAATTTTACACTCATATTCCCATTGAATAAACTATGCAGAAGAGAAAGCAAGGCCATTATCACATACCAGGGAAAATGGTACTCCAAACCTGGTAATGATGCATTCATTAAGGAATTTGATGACAACCTCAATGGTGCTATTCTTACAAGGCTAAGCTTCAGTCCAATGTGTATAGTAATCGGTTGTCGTCAAAATAAATTTGTGAACTGTAAAAGAATTGGGGTTAATTATCCCAACAAAATATAATGCCCATTGGGAAAATGGTCTTACCTCATATACCGGTTGTAAGGGAATTGTTGGATTGTGTTCCCTGGATGCAGAAGTCTAACATGTATGACATATCCTCTCATGTTGGTGAGCATCATAGAACACATGAGGCTAGTAGTAACCCGATCTCAAAATTTGGTGCGCCATGGAATCAACAGAACCATGTCTAGTACCATTTCTACCATGAAATTCATTTATGGCTTGTTTTGCTTGCTATTGATCAAGGCAGCGTAGATAGATGCCCTCAAAGTTTCTTCAGTATAGAGCTCCCCCTTTGAGCATATAGTGGGAACTCTTCAGCCTGAGTGCTCTCGTCTTAGTGGTATTCATCCCATATGGGAATTTTTTATTTAGCAACAAAAAGATCAAATTAGAATACCAAGGATCACCTGTAAATGATTGTACCATAAATTGTTGACAGGTAATCTTAGTATCAACCTCTACCATAACTTTGGATAAGCCTTGTCCTCAGACTAGTTTCATCAGGTGGATTTCAAGGTCAAATTATTGTAATATTGCCATCCTCTTTCCTTGTCTCTCCCCTAGTTCACTTTGCATAAGGGGGACTTTACAGTAGGGTAGAGAACTATGGCAGTAATATGAATTGGGAGGATATAGTGTTGGAACTTCTTGACAACTCGCACCAGTGCAAAATCCTATTTCTCCAAAGGTGGATATCTAACTTCAACATTCTTGAACAAAGAAATCATAAAAGCAATCAACCTTTCATCCCCTTCACCTTTTTGTTGTGTCAAAATAGCAGCACAAGAATGGTCAGATACAAAATAATATATATAAAAGGGATTCAAATAATCAAGGCTAGTCAGAACCAGTGCCTCTGAAATAGACTGTTTAATCTGTGAGAATGCAAATTTAGCCTCATTGCTCCACTCAATATTAGCATCTTTCTTCATCATCTCGTTGAGGGGTTTGACGATCTCTGCAAATCCAATTATGAATTTCCGCACAAAGTTTATCTTCCTGAAAAAGGATCTCATCTCCTTTTTGCTACCAGGCATGGTCAATTTCAAAATGGATTCCACTATGTCTGGGTCAATTGAAATTCCCTTCTCTGATATTATGTGGCCTAGTAATTTTCCTTCTGAAACTATGAACACACACTTTTTCGGATTGAGGGAGACTCCATAACTTATGCACTTTTGAAGGACCTTTGACAAGTTTACAGCATGGTTTTCTCTATTCTTTGAAAACATCGTCAAATCATCCATATATAATAATACACTTACCTACTAGATCCTTCAATGCCACATCCATAACTCATTGAAAGGTAGCTCTAGCGTTGATGAGACCAAAGGGCATCCTACGATAAGCAAATGTCCCCCACTTGGTAGTGAAGGAAGTCTTCATCCTGTCCTTGTAGTTGACCATTCCTGATTGTATCTTGAATATCCATCCAGGAACGACATAATTTGTGAACCATTTACTATTTGTAACACCTCATCCAGAGAAGGGAGAGGATAATTGTCTTTCTCTGATGCTTTGTTAAGGTTTCTAAAGTCAACATATAACCTGATCTCTCCACTCTTTTTACGAACATGAACCAAGTTAGCAACCCAAGTTGAATATCTTACTAGAAAGATTATCCTTGCAAACAACAAATTTTGCACTTCCTTCTAAATTAAGGGCTCGATCAGGGCATTAAATGGGTGTTGCTTTTGGCGGAAAGGCTTTGCTTTAGGTTTCAAGGGGATAGTATGTGTTATTACTAATGTATCGAAGGTTTTCAAGTCTTTGTACCCCCAAGAAATTGTTGCTATATCCGCTTTTAATGTTGTCAGGATTTCCTCTCGAATGTGTTTGGGGTAGGTTTTTCCAATGAACACATTATTCTCAAGGCCTGAATTCCCCAAGTTAACTGACTCGTACTGCCCTCCATCAGTGTCTGTAGGCAGTTTTTCATGGGCTTGAGGATCAGAGTCGAAGATCCTCTCTAACACTACCATTCCCTCAGGAATGTTGTTTGTTTTCAGGTTCATTATCCCTTCTACATCACATGTTTTCAGATCCCACTCCCCCCCATCTCTGTCTGATTCATCAATAATTTGTCCTTCAAAGACGTCTAAACTTGCCAAGAAGGCAAGTATATGTTGGTCATCATCAAAGCCCTGAAAATTTCAAACATTATCTAGAATGACTGGGATCGAAACTAACTCTACTGAGAATCTTTTCAATTTAGAGTCTTGCATGGGTTCCAAGGTACTAGCAGCAACAACAAGTGCATTTGCAGTCTGGTTGTCCTCTCTGGGAATCAATTTGATCCCAAAGGCATCAAAGTCCTCTATTAGATTCCATATTTTGTTCTTGCACATAGCCAACCTCTTGTTATGGCATGTGTATTGACTGTGGACCTGCTTGACAATGACCTCAGAATCTCCCATGATTGTTAGAGTTGTAACCTTTTTCTAATATGCAAACATCAGTCCTCTATCTAGTGCTTCGTATTCTGCCACATTGTTAGTACAGCTGAACTACAACTTGTAAGAAGCAAAATATGTTTTCCCTTTCAGGTTTATTAGCTCAACTCCCACTCCACTCCCTGATTTAGACTTAGAACCATTGAATTTGAGGACCCACAATTGATCTGGGGCGGGTATTTCTTTCCTAGAACAAGCTGGGGGTAATTGTTCACAAGAAATAGGTGGCGGCTCATACTAGTTTAATACTTCTAGAAATGAGGAGTGATGTGAATGAGGATCGTCAGAGGTTTCACTCTGATTTAGAACCTGTGCGGACACTTCTTCTCGAACCTGATCTTGATTAGTGGTTTTGCAGTCGATCATTATTTTCAACAAGCCCTTGGGGATTGGAAGGTTGGTAGGGGCAGGTGTATTAGACAACTCTTGAGATTCTGCAACTTCATTTCCCAAAGCAGAACATGAAACCTGAGTCTGTCCGATTGGGGGAAGGACTTCTTCCTGTGTACTATTGGTTTGTGTCAAAATAGTGGCATCCCTTGCCTCAAATGAAAACTGATTAAGGGGTGTTTTAGGGTGGTATTCACAAGTTTCCTCAGACTAATAGACAAGGTTCAAAATTTCCACACAAGGTTGACATGTCAATTCAGAATGATTTTGGTAATAAATTTTGCACCAGTTGGGGAGTAGAAAACTCTATAAATCAACTTCTTCTCCCAAAACTAGCCTATCTTGTTGCAACTTTCTAATTAAAACTTGCTAGTTAATAGTGGTCATGGCATCAATGTGTTCTAAAGGCTTTAGATTATCGGGATTAAACATTGAAAAGGTCATGATTTCCTCTCTCCTATATACTCCTATATCAGTTTCAAAGTAGGCTACCTCGTTAGGAAAGTCATACTCAGTGATCATATGTTTGAGATGAGGCTCACTTTCAATCCTAATTTGTGTTGTTACCCCTTTCCATGGTAGCCACATATGTGAAAATTCCAAAGATAGGTAACCCCCAATGCTCTTCATCAAATCATGGCTTAAAAGCATGTCGTATGTCTCAAGGATATCAGCTACCTGGATATCCATATAATTTTGGATCTGCGGGTCTGATCCAACCTGTACATGAATGTTTTTTAATTCCCCTACCACATTAACCTTAGTATTGTCTAACTGAATTACCTTTTTTTGAGTCTGAGCTGAATTTAAACCTAAATTTTTACAAATGGAAAAGGGCATGACATTACCCGAGGCTCTGGAATCCAAGAGGCAATTGTGCAAATTGTTTTTGAAGATTCTCAGGCTTGGAAGGAATGGTCGGGTCCCTATCTTACCTTTGTACATGACCGTGTTCATATCAGTAGTTGGAGTTTCCTTATTCTTCCCATTTGACCTGTTCGCCTCTTCAAAGCTCTCAGCACAATGTTGCGTTGGGAAGGGCACCACTTTAGAATGTCAAATAATGACAACGAAGTCTTTTGTTTTTGCATCTCTGAAATAAAATCAAATTCCATGTCATTTTTCATTTGATATTTAGGAACAAAAGATGAGTTACCTTTATTTTGAAATCCAGGTGGGCCTTTCAGCGGAGGCAGGTTGTTGTCCGCATTCTGATAGGGTGGAACTATAGTGTTCGGAGGAGTGGATGTGGTGAATGGGCCTTTACTCTGATTCCTCGAGAAATGACCCCCTTTGGATTGGAAGGCTTGAGCGTCATATACATCCTCCTCTGGCTCATTTTCCTCTTGTCTGGGGAAAGAAGATCCTTCAGCAAAGAGTTCATAAGCCATGGCTATATCTATGGATCCACCATTCTTTTTGGTAGCACCTTGCAGTGGAGCATCAACTTGTGCAATCTTAACCATTTTCTCCATTTCGGGACAGTTAACCTCAAAATGTGTTGTAGTGTCATGCAACCTATACCAGTTTGTCATGAAATTAAGGTTTGCAACATTTTTCGTGTGTGGTTTATCGTCACCGACTTGATAGTTATAGGAAAATCCCCCATTGTTTGGTCTAGTATTCCATTGTCTGTTGTTATTGGATCTCTAGTTGTATCCCCTATTTTAGTTCTAGTAATTTTGATTGGGGGAATTCTAATTTTGAAAGTTCCTTTGGTTTTGATTGGCATTCTAATTGGAATAATTATCCTGATTGGAATACCCTCCTTGGTTTTGGTAATTTTGGTTTTGATTTTGATTATGAGGGGGGTTGTACTTGAATTATGTCATCTCATTGGTCACTTGAGATAATGTTTTCTTTAGAGTTTCCAGCTCTGTTGTTAGATGAGTTGTATGTTCACTTTCTGCAGTGGTTGCAGCTGGCGTATGTGTCACAAGGTTAGACCCTCCAATATGATAATGGGAATTTTGAGCTTGTTGTGAAGAATCAGGGGTCTGACCACTAAAAAATAGTTGCTGAGATGGAGCCTCTAGCTCAGTTAAAGGGTCGTATGTAGAGTGAGACATCCCCAGGACTGTATTAAATAGCAGGGTAGGATTAGGCACCTGGGAGTATCCTAGAGGAGGGAAAATACCTCCTAGACCTCCTGATTGTGAACTAATCTGTTGTTACAGTTTAACAGCCAAGTGGTAGACTTTGAAAAGAGAATCAATGTCATTTGCAAGGTATGTTCTTTGTAAAAATAGGCCAATCAAGGGATCTATGGCCTTCAGGTAAGCTTGGATAGCGATATTTTCAGCCACCAAGAATGGGTCTTGTAACCTCTTGTGCATCCTTTGAAATCTAGTATTAAATAGGGGTGAAGGTTCATGTGGCTCTTTCCTGATAGTGACAAATTGATGATATAAAATTGCAGGATCGACATAAACCCAAAATTGATTTATGAATGCATCTTCTAAGTTCATCCAGTTCAAGATCGATCTAGTAGGAAAATTCAGATACCAATTGTAGGTCATATCTCCCAACAAATAGGGAAACAATCTACATGCAACATCATGGTGAGCAATTTGAGCCTGAGTACATGAATCTTTGAATGCCTATATGTGCTCTTCAGCACTTCGTGACTCTCCATGAGCGTACCTAGGGCATAATTTCTCTGGATTCTTAGGCATCTCGTGTATGCCACCAGGAATGACTCCCAATGGTGAAGGATTATTGGAAAAGAATGTCATAGGTGGTGGTGGTGGTGGATTTGGTTGTTCCAGCTATGGTATGAGTGGAAACCTGGGTGGAGTAAGTGGTGGTTTTAATGGTGGTGGGATTAAAACCCTGCGGGCTCTGGGCCTAACAGGGGTTTGGAGTTCAACTAATGGTTTTGGATTTGTAGTAGATTTGAGAACTCTTTCAAACCTTTCTAGTGAAAATGACCCGATTCGAGCTAGTTTGTTCCTCTAGGCCATCCTTCTAGCGTGATTTTTGTTGATGGTCAATGTAACGCAATAACGTTAAAATAGAATATTTCTACTCTATTTCTCCTCAAAAAGATAAACAATCTGAAACTACCTATCTTCCAAGGTCTCTATAGTTGGTTCTCAACTATGTTGGTGTCATTCAGTGGCCTATGCAGCTGTAATGTTCAAGGGGCCTACTGGTAAAAGGATACAAACTACATAGTACAAATTGATCTAACATTGGGGGGGTGTAAATAAACATCACAAGATAGAAAATAGTTTAGGACAACAAAACATATATGTAGATTTCCTTCAATTTAGACATACAAACTTCATAATGAGCATTCCTTTCAAACAACTAAACCATAAAATGATACAATCCACATAATAATATATACCATTGCATTCATTCATAGTGCAAATTCAAGACATACAATCATTCATCATCACTAAAATTCAAAATCAACAAGAACACATCACCAACTCATCATTAAAATTCATAGATCAATAAACACAAAGAAATCTCATTCATGGATAACTCAATGGAAACAGTGTCATATTTAGAATCTTCTATTGAATTTCATTGAATAAGAGAAATTTATGCACAAAAACTCAATTCTACATATAAACAAGTTTAACACTAATTTCTCTCATCAAAAAATGAGATCCATAAATCAAGGAGCAACTGGAATTGCATGAGGTAACTGTCCATTCTAATCTTCAGTTAATAGTTGATGACTCTATCAAAAATATGCGGGCAAAGGGAGAAGGTTGAACTATTGGGGATCCTCAGTTGAGTTTGAGTTATGATCCTAAAAATTAGGAGAGAGCTTCCCAACTAGTTTATCATCTAATGCTTCATTGAAAAAGGATATTCCATAACCACTTTACTCCTCTGTCTTTTGTTCAAGTAGGTATTCCTCATAACTGTCTAATACTTGTTTAAGTATATCCATATCTAGTCCATCTACCCAACTGTCTTCAAATTTTATTCTTTTCAATTCAGTAGAGGTGAATTTTTGCATATCATCCAACTTAGCAAGCTCCTTCTGAGCAACCTTCACTACCTCTTTTATATCCATGAACCTGTCAATTAACAAATCATCACCATCATCTCCCTTCTGTATTGTCTCTTGGAACCTATTATCCCATTTTCTCCTTATCTCATCAAGAGGAAAACCATCCTTGATAGGGACATCTTCATTCACAATCATGGCTATAATTGCTTCTAGTTCCACAATCTGATCTGCCAAATATTTCCTAGCCTGTTGCACCTCATTCCTATGTGCAAAAATGAATGAAGACCGTAATTTGATAATGTTAACAGTTTTATTAATAAAATCTTCATTATCTTCTTCAAGGATTCATTGTGCTAGGAGTGTTTGTTGAGGAAACTTATTAATTTCTTTCAATTTCTTAACATGTTCGTTGTACTCTTCCTCTTGTTCTAATTTCTTTCATCATATCATCCCAATTTAGGGGCTGGGGCTAGACTATCTGTTTCTTCTCCAGGTTGAGCTTTAACCATGTTGGGGCAGTAGGAGGAGTAACCACTTGTTGTGAAGAAGAAGTGGTAGAAGAGAGGGGTTGCATAAGTGTTACCTTAGGTTGAGAATCAACCTCTTGTTGCTCCTTTTATGCCATTTCTTTAGCAAGCCTATCAGCTTCAACTTTCTCTCTTTCTTCTTGTAATCTCCTCTCTTCTAACATGTCATCTCTTTGTTTTTCCAATTGCTTAACCCTCTCCCACATTTTGGTTGCTTCTTATTCATGTTTGGCTTGTTCTTCTACCTCCAACTTGTCCACCAAAATCTCTTCTTCATATTTCTTTCTTTGGGCCTCCTCTACAGCCTTGGCCTTGGCCTCAAGGTCTTCCTTTTCTCTCCTTTGTCAGGCCTTTTCCTCTTCAAGGTCATGAATCTTTTGTAGGAGGGCCAACTTTTCCCTCTCTACATTAGCTTTCCATTCATTTTCCTTTTGTTTTTGCAAGAGGTCCTCCTTCTCCTTATGTTTCCTTGCAAGCTCTTTAGTCTTTGCTCTAGCTTCATCCTCTTGTTGCTTTGCAAGTGCATCAACTTGTGTCTTGGCATCAACCTCCTTTGCATCTTCAAAAAGTTTCCACTAGTCTTCTGGAGTTAAGATATGCTCAGTCCCAACATCTTCAATATTCTCAGCAGATGCAATCATAAGAGGCTCATTATATGATTGTGTGGCCTCTGAATCGGTGTCTACATCATGAATTTCAATCTCCTTTTGCTTATCTTTCTAAGCTTGCTCATGGAGGTTTCATGTAGGTACTTCCCTACTAGATTCCTCTAGGAGAGAAGGTTGAGATGAGGCTCCTTCTCCAATTTTTGTAGTTTCTATACCTTGTGATTCATTAGTTTCTTGAGTAGGTACTCCTAGATCAGCATCTCCTCCAGAGCTAGGAGGATAATACTCCAATTTTTCCTTAGGAGCTATCCTCCTCTTTTTTCTTCTGTATCCTTGGGTACCTATTGCTTTCATTTTCTTTAAGGATTGAGCTTTTGGATCCTTTATCCTCATGACCATGCATTGGATACTTCTATCCATTACTGTCCTGGAAATTTGTTTAATGTTAATAAATTCTTCCTCATCCCAATTTATTGGGTCCAAGCTTTTAGTACCTATATTTTCTACTTCATACCCGGGGTCCAAAACTACACCATCATCTGATAGTGTGTTAAGAATGTCCTCCTTTACCCCATATTCAATCATTAATGGGATGGTAAGCCTTTCATAACTTTTTTTCCTTACATCATAGTCATCTTGCAATTCTATCAAAAAATCCTCTAACAAGTTAAATTTTTTATCAAAAATGGTGGGAGCTAAGCCATTCATCTTATGCTCTGGGTCAAAGTGTTTCCTGGCTGTATACAATCCCAACTTTAAATAACTTAATTATTCACACATTGCCTTTGCAACCAAATTTTGAACACAACAATATTCTCCCAACTTCATGGGAAATTTGTGGCAACCCAACTTGTGCTTGTTGGAAAATTTTGTATTGACTCTCATAGCCTGATATATAAACTCCATAAGAACAATCCTATCACTGCAACATCTTGGAAATCGATGAGGATGTCCATCAAAACCTACCAACCTAAACTAAGAGAACTTGGGGTATTGGATGTACTAATTTCCTCATTCAGCAATGAACGCCATGGCCTCCCTACTCATCCTATATCTATCATCTCTTGTCAACTAGTTGATGATGACATAAAGGAATGCATCATTGACCCTTCTATAATGTAGCTCAGATGTTTGTAGGGTCAACTGATCATAGTACTCTGATGCCTTATTTTTTCTAGGAACCTCTCCTAATATGCCCACTACATTCAATCCAGGAAATATGCCCATTCTTATAGCTGCATATATAACATAAGAAGTGATGAAGAAGCTCTTGGTTTGCCCCACCTTGAGCATCTAGTTGTGCAAGTTATCTAATAAAATCATGCCCCAATCAAACTGTTTCCTACCATCCAAAATGGTTTTAATGGATGGAAACATCCATTCCTTAAAGTATTCAGAGTCTTTCTTTCCAAACACCCTGGAAAGCATCATGATTAGGTCATCTATTTCCTTCTTGAAGTCTCCTCTCTTGGGATATTTAGGAACCTCGATCAAGGAATTGTTTTCATTTCTCAACCACTTCTTATTCATGTGGGACCTATTAGCTTCCTTGTCCCTGTTGAATAAATGCAATTCCTTTGCTTCAGTCAATTGTTTGGGGTTCTTAGGGATAGGTGCATTAAACAAGAACCTCATCATCTGCGGGGATAGATCAATGGTCACATTCCCCTGGAGGTCCATACACTATCTTGATGAAGGATTGTATGCCCCTGCTGTTGTGAGTATGAGCTCCGGGCACTAGACTGATAAAGGGAAGAGTGTAACATGCGCCAGCCCAGATTGGGCTATTCTAATAGTCCTCCCAATCACATCCTTTGAAAAAGTGTCTACAATTAGCTCCTCACAATTGAATGGCCCTAGATTAGTGTTTGTGATGTCTTCCCATTTTGAATCTAACTTGCTAGCTGTAAGGGTGGCATCTTGGTGTTTATATCTTAAAGTGTAAGGAAATTGCTCCACCTTAATCTTCTTTGGTTTTACTCCCTTTGAGCTTTCTGCAACTTGCCCTTCCTTTTGTGAAACTTCCTTGGATGTTCCTGACATTGTTTACTCCTGCAAGACAAACTTGGATTAGACCAACAAAAGGTATGAGGATTATCATTACAAATGTTATCTTTTCATACTTCTCTATTCTTCCCTAGGTAACCCTCCATAGTGAAATTTTAAACCTGGCGGGAGTGGGACCGATAGAAAATTAGGAACCAGAGAGCTGAAACAAATAACACAATCGAAACTGGGATCGGGACCGGATAAGAAATTGAAACTCTCAAAAGTTTCAATACCTAGTAACGTTTGATGACCCAATCCCACCAAGTTGGCGAGATCAAAATCAGAATCGAAACCCATCGGAGGTGGACTCGGTTTCGAAGCCGAACTCTTATATGAAAGTTCATGTGGCAAGTTTGTTTTTGGCTCTAGTTCTTCCATGTATTATTAGAGTTAAGTGGATTCTCTCCGCGCGCCGACACTAGTTTGGACCCAAGTTAAAAAAGAAGGTGCGGGGAGGCAGAAATCAAGCTCGACTCCACCCGGACAAACGAGACCGGATCGAGCGAGCTAGGGAAATTACGTGAAAAGGGCGCGAAACGCAAACCCTAATTCGTACGACCCATCAACTTACATTAAAACTAGGGCATCAAAATCCTATGATTAAATTCGTAAGACTGACAACATATAAGATCGAAGGGGTCTGAGGAAAGATTTAAAGCAACTCTGACCACTAGAACCCCTAAAAAAGAAACCCTAATCAAAACTAGGGCATGGTATGGTGAAACCGCCACCGAAAATGGAGAAAATGACAGCAGACCCACAAAAACAAATGGAGGAAAGAAAAAGACAAACATAAAACATAAAACAAACCCAAACAAAACAAGAAAAACAACAATGAGAACAAAAACATGCGAAGATTTGTAGGAAAAGTATTGTGAACGTGTGAAGAACCATGACGCAACAAAACAAATGAGAAAACATAAAACAAAACAAGAGAAGCCCACCTACCTCGAAACACAACTAGGAAGGGTTGAAGACCGATCGAAATCCACTCACGAACGCCCACCCACAAACAAATTGCACTCCTCTTTGATTTGTTTTAGCTCCTTGCTTGTTAAAACATTTTGGATAATTGTAATGAGCCAAATAACCTTGATTACAGTTTTAAAAACCATTTTGGGTGTGTGAGGAGGCTACAATTAATGCAATTAATGCAGTTGGTCAGGGGCGGAAACAAAGCGAAAGCGAGTACACAACCACCATGTACATTAGAGGAAAAATGGGAATGAAAGTGGAGTCAAGATAGAAGCAGGAAGTTTGTAAAAGTTCCACATTTCATTCTGGATCTGGCTCCAATCTCGCAATAGGGAAAGGACAACAAAGGAATGGGGACGAAATTGGAATTGAATCTAGATCTGGAACTTGGCAAAGTTCCAGGTTTGGATCCCACTCCGGTTCTGCTCCCGAAAAAGGAAAGAACACCAACAAAGGGAAAACAAAAGAACAAAGGGAAGTGGGACTAGGGAAAATCACATCCCAAAACAGGACACAAAATGAGACAAAACACAAGACAAACAAACGGGAGTGGGATCGGAACCGAATCCGGACTAGAAACTTTTGCAAAGTTCTGGGTCTAGTTTTCGTTCTGATTTCGCTTCTGCAAAAAGGAAAAGAAACACAAAGAGGAAACAAAAAAAAGAAAACCCAAGGGAGAAACAAACCCAAGAGCACGAGACAAACAAAACAACAAAGAAGCCAACAAAGCAAGAAACGGGGCTGGGTCTAGAACAAAACCCGAACCAGGAACTTTGCAAAAAGTTCTAAGTCTAGTTTCAACCCACATTCTGAACCCACAAGAAGAAAAGAAACAAAAACTTAGGAGGAAAAATAACAACTCCTAAGACCCAAACAAGAACACCAAGGACAAATAAACACAAGGGACCCATTTTGACCCAAAATAAAATGGAGTGGTTATGAAAGGCATAACACAACCCAAAAAGTTAATTATAAATCCATTGCATTAAGAAAATGAACATCATATGTCTGTACATCATATAAATAACCATCAATGATCAAATTTTAAACCCAGGGAGTACATACATCGCTTTTATTACATAAAGGTACATCGTTACATGATTACATAATTACATCAATACTTCCCAGCATACAATGGGAATGATACATCAGATACATGATAAGATACAACTGAAATGATTACATTACATAACAACACTACTATCCCAAGTCTGATACAAGATTTGGAATCCCTACATAAGGAACAACATCCATGCTCACAAACATCAATTAGGAACCCAATGGAGTGAATAACACATTCCACCTGACCATGTGGAACCTTGAGGTCCACCCCCCATGCTAGGAGATGACAATAATGACCCACAACACAAGCAATCAAGTAGACAAGACTAACATGACTCCAACATACAAGGTGTAACTAGGAAAAACATAACAGTGACACCGCTTTCAAAGGCATGCAAACAAAAAGGGGAATACAAGATTAGGGAATGCTAGGTTGTTATAGGGAGGAGTGTCATCGCATGGCCCTGACATGGGTTATCCTGACAGTCTAGATGTCGGACCCCATCCATGGGTTACCCTGACAGTTTAGACGTCGGCCCCATAAGGTGACACATGCAGAACCAACCCTCCTTTCGTGAGGACAAGGAAATTAGTCTTGCCAACCAAGCCTTCTCGACCCATCCTTAGCCTAAACGATCACTACAGGCATGGGTGAGACTTCCAATTATCTTGATTAATGTGTAAACTACCCAACCCCCTAATTTATTTATTAGGTTATCACTGAGTTAAGAAACTCTCCAATGAGTTACCCTGATGCCACTTTGTGCACCGACCCCCATTAAGAGTCACTCCCCCTAATAACAACTAGAATACCTAAACACATCAAACAAGGTAAGCCATCTTGCATACCGAAACAAGCCACAAGAATCCTATTTCCCAAGCATGGCATGAACCATCTTGCTCACAATTTTCCTAATCATAATCACAAATAAATAGTGCAAGGCTAAAACCCTGATGATCACATTTCAAGTATAAAATCAATCCACTTCCAAAAGAGAAATGTAAAGTTCTATCAATAGAATACTCCCCTAGGCCTTTGGAAGATTATCATAACAATTTCGCACAAAGACTCCCTCATACACAAAACCCAAAATCAACTAAAAATAAAAATCAACCTCAATAATCAAAGCTTCTCATTTTCACTAATTCAACACCTCAAACTAAACGAGCAACAAATAATCATTACAACCATGGATTCAACTTAATTATTACAAATGAAATCGACATTCAATATTCAAACAATTAACCAAAAGTACCCAAATTCATTGACCAAATACTTTACTCAATACAAGCACACAAAACAACAGTGTGACCATGAGATACTTCATAAACAAGGTGCTATTACCACATTTTTTATTGTTCTTTAACATTTCCCACATAACTCAATAAAACATTTATCGCAATACTTCTTAGACCTTTAATTATCCAATGAACTTACAAATCATTTATTTAATAATGAAAGCAAACAATATTTAAAAGGCAATCTAATTTGCTTATTTTAACATAGCTAATCCCCAAATCTTCCAATCTAACTAATTATAAATAAACCAATTTCCTCCATTTGTCCATCTAACAAGTCAACTCTCAAACGAAACCATTCCTTCGTAATATCTTCATTATATATATAAATTATATTCTTTAAATCTGTTGTTTTCAAAACAGTGAATCAGATTCTTTATAAAAGAGTAACACACAAATATCAACCCACACGTATGTATATATATATAGTATGTCGTTTTATATAAATGAATAAATTTGACAACCATGAAGTAAAAATTATTTAATATACAGTACATACATACATATATATATATATATAATCGATTTTTCAATTATTAATTGCCTCAAATAAAACTCATATAACATATCAAATGCCTCTTATTTAAGATGAAATATTAGATATATATATATAATCAAATGTTAAAACTAATATTGAATGCCACATACTTTTAACCAAAACTCTATATAAAAAGAATCATCTAGAACATTATATCATATATACTTCATATATCATATCGAATGTTCAGGCACTCTACCATTACGAGTCATCAAACTACAAACTATTGAATACAATTTGTTGAAACTTTTTATCACTTTGATTGAAAACAAAAACTGAAATTTATATTTTTCAACAAGCTTAGGCAGCGATATTGAAGAAGTTTTTTCTCCTAAAATATCATCTGGGTTTTCTTGAAACTCAAACAACTTGTTCATTTGACATAACTCTAAGAACCCATTAAATTTCATAGAAATCCGGATTGTATATTTAGAGATATGACTTGATCTTCAGGCCTATTTAGCTAGATTTTCATTGTTTTCACTTTACAAAATATAAGACATGCAAACACAAATTTCTTATTCTCAAAGTCTTCTTGTTTCTAATTCATATCCAAATATGTATGTTCTTAAATTTCATGACAAATGAAAAGAATTTATAATTAATTCTCTTGATAATTCTTTAACCTGGAACTTTTGCTGCCCAAAAGATTTCACCAATAAAAATATACAAAATATCTCACTGTGGCTTAAAAGAAAGTAGAAACAAAAAAACCAAAATGGAACGTAACCCAAAAAATATCTAATTTCAACAATACCCATATTGTATTTTATTTCTTGAAACTTCTTCCATACAATTCCATCTATTAAACATGTACAATATTCTTGTGGAGGATATTGGTGGTTTTAAATGAAACAATCTGAAACAAGAAAAAGTTCAGACTATACTAATGTGCACTGTATCAAATATCCAGTAGTAATGAAAAGATGTCTATCAAACAAAACATACTATCGACTCCCTTGAATTCTATGATTTTCAATAACAAGATAAAACAATTGATGTAACACCCCTCCATTTTTTGCTCTTTTGATCGAACAGTGTTCTTTTTTGTTATGCCTTGTTTATGTTAATACTTTGACTATGGTACTTGGTTACTATTTGATCGCTAACTGTAAAGCGATGTGAATGTTATATTTTGATGTGATGGTATTTTATTCTAATGTTATCATTATGACATGCTTTGGATTAGCTTAGCAGATATTTGAATTAATGATGCTTTATGCTTTTGATTATATTATTGATGTTAGATTCGACAGTTAGTAATACTGTATTGGTGAAGGGGACGGGATTGCGCCACTCACTTGCGAGCGCCCTGCGATTCCGCGATTTCCTCTTCACGGTGTGTTTTATTATGTTATATATATGCATGTTCAATATACTCTTTGTTCGCAGGTTGACAAGTACAAGACATCGACTCCATCTGGTTTCATAGGTTTGAGGGTGTCCATTGGCCAACAGTATTCGATTGGGAGATAGTAGCTAGGTTATCTGTGCCAAGTCATCACCCTGGTCATAGTATGTCGTCAGGTTATAGACAGGTTTAGTTGTTATAATGTTGTTCATGTCACCTTGGTTATTATTTAATTTCAAGTTATAAAGGTAAATAAATGGCTTACGTAATTAAGTTGTTGATTAAATAAATCTAGTTATAATGTTAGAAATGTTATTTAATTTAATTAATAAAATAATCTAATCTTGGATTAGATTTATTTTATTGATTAATTAAATTAATTGTGTTGAATTGAATTAAATTATTCATTTTGGAATTAATAGATATTTTGATTGAATTTGAAAAAATGAAAATATGTTTTAATTTGCATTTTTTTGAAAATTAGAATGTAAAAAAAATTTAGGATATTTCCAATTCTGTTTTTGAAAATTTATGAGGGTGGTTAGATAGATATTTCATTTTTTTTCTATTATTGGGATTTTGATGGAGTTTTTTGAGGGAGGATGAAAAATTGAAAAACAAAGGAGGAAAGGAATTTCTGGTTTGGTTTTGGGATTTGGAGAAGTAAGTTGGATTTCTTGGAGGAGTTAGAATCAGAAGAAAAATTCAGAACACCATTGACAACCTTTCAAGCTTTTAGAAAAACCAGGTTTTCTTCCTATTAAATTAGTTTTCATTTTGAAAGGTTTCACAATTTTTGTTATGATGATTGAAAATATTTAAACTTTGTTTGATTTACAAGAAAAACCCAGGTTAAGTCTTGCTTCAAAACTTGAAACCTTAGTCTTGAAATGAACTTCTTCAAAAAATTGCATTATGGTTATAAATGTTTCATTCTAAAATTTATTTGCTCAATTTGTTTGTGAAATTATATATATATATATATATTTGTGCATGTGTTATGCTGGTGAAATTTTTTTTTAAATGAAAAAAAAGTTTTCACCCCTAGAAAAATTGCGGATTAAAAATCCGCAGGGGTTTTAAGAATTTTTTTTTTTTGTAAAAAAAAATTAAAATTGAGTTTATGGGGAGTTGCGCCCAGCACGTCCCCCACACCTGCTACCGCTACCGCCGCCCAAACTAGGGACGACTATGTATAAATACAGTCGCCGCCCCTTTTGCGGGTGTCGACTATGTTTACACACAGTTGCCCCCAGTAATGGGGTCGGCTGTGTGTAAACACAGCCGACCGACCAATGTGCTTGGCGCGCACGGCCCTAGAAAACGCACTTTGACTTTTGTAATTTCATTTTTTTTAAAGATTAAAATATATTTTAATATTTTCAATATTATATTTTTATAATATTAAAATATTAATATATATTAATATTTAATATTATATTATAAAATATTAAAATATTAACATATATAAATATTAAATAATTAAATATATATATATAATATATATGCATAAGTATATATATATCATATGAGGATATATATATTATGTATATATATATGTGTGTATATATATATACATTTAAATATATACATATATTAAAATTGTTGATTTTAAAATGGCATGATTAAATATAATTGAGGAATTTAAAATATTGTGTTCATAGTCAAATTATTGATTTTATTTTAAAATAATATATTTGAAAGAACAACTATTGAATTTAAATGTAATGTGTTTAATAGCGAGAATAATTAATTTTAAAATGATTTATTTTGCAAAGGACCAATAGTTATTTTTAAATGATAGGTTATGGATCATAGAAGTAAATATTTATTATTATTTAAGAGCAATTAGGGAATTAAATATCTGGTTAAATTTTATCCTGTCTGAAAGAGACATAATTTAATTAGTTTTATTGCGGCAATAAACTATTGAATGTTATTAAAGGAAGTGGATTTAGGAAATCCAAAGTAGATTTAATTCTTGTTTAATTGTCTTTTCAAATGCAATTTCTTCTATTATCGCTTTGGGGGAAATTGTTTGGTAGGGGTTAATAAGTCTTTTAGATGGGGTTTTTAATTAATTGGGGTTGTCGTATTATGTTTGTCAACCTGTTTTGAATCTCTTGGGTAGTGCATGGTGCATTGTCAGTATTTTACCCAGTTTCCACGAATGGGGATGATCTATGCCTCCTTTGGAAGGAGTGGATTATGTGCTTTGTTGCCTCCAATTGTTTGGAGTGAGTTTCATTATATGTTACCTCCTAGAGTTGGAGTGATTGTTTATCTATTTTTAAATTTTAATTTTATAAATAAAAATATTAAAAAAATAAAATTGAATCGTTTAGGGGGGGGAGGGCGTGGGGTTGTTGGGGGCTCACCCCACTGTGCTGCCCATGGGAGGCACTGTGGGGGAGCCGCGCCCAGTGCGTACCCCACCCAGCCACCGCCACAAAGGGACGACTGTGTTTACACACATTCGCCACCCCTTTGGGGTTTCGACTGTGTTTACACACAGTCGCCCCATTCAATGGGGTTCGGCTGTGTGTAAACACAACCGACCCAGCAGTATGCGCGCGGCCCAAGAAATTAGAACTTCTATTTGACTTCTTTTTTTAAAAGAGATATATATATATATTTAATATTCAATATTATATTAATATAATATAAAAATATTAATATATATATGTTAAATAAAATATATTTATTAATATTTTATATTATATTCATATAATATTAAAATATTAATATATATATTAACAATTTAAATAATTATTTATATAGTTGAGTATAAATTTTAATATATATATATATATATAAAGTTATATATATATATTAAAATGTTGATTTGATCAATATCATGCTTTTTATGCAATTGAGAAATTTTAAATCAATATGCAATAGTCGAATTAATGGATTTATTTTTAAGATAATATTTTTTTGAAAGGACAAATATTGGATTTAAAAAGTAATATGTTTTAACGACGAGATTAATGGATTTTAAAATGATTTATTTTGCAAAGGAAAAATAGTTATTTTAAAAAGGATATGATTTAAATCAAAGAAGTAAATGTTTATTGTGTTATTATTTAAAAGCAATTAGGGAATTAAATATTTGGTTTAAATTTCATCTTTTGTCTGAAAAACATGTTATTAAATCAGTTTTATTAAGGCACTAAATTACTGAATGTTAATAAAGGAAGTGGATTTAGGAAATCCAAATATAGATTTAATTCTTGTTTGATTTCCCTTCTTGAATGTACACTTCTTCTGTTCTCGCTTTGGGAAATTTTGATTAGAAGGGTTGTTAAGTTTTCCATAAGGGGTTTAATTGTTTGGGGTTGTTGTATTATGTTAGTCAACCTTTGTATTGCCTTGGGTAGTGTGTATAGTTGTATCTTGTTGTCTTACCTGGTTTTCACGAATGGGGATGGTTTGTGTCTCCTTGGATTAGGAGTGGATTATGTGGTATGTTCCTCCTTTGGATTAGGAGTGGATTATGTGATTGGTGCCTCCTTTGGAAGGAGTGGATTATGTGTTTTGTTGCCTCTAATGTTTGGAGAGGGGTTTGTCTTGTGTTGCCTCCAAATTGTTTGGAGTGAGTTTCATTATATGTTGCCTCCTAGAGTTGGAGTGATTGTTTATCTAGTTTGTGTGCACTTTGGCACCATTGGTGGTTGATTTTGTTTGGTATGTTGTCAATAGGAGAGTGGCTCTATGTGGGGGTCTGACACATAGAGAGGCACCAGGGTAACTCACTTAGGGTTTAAGTAAGTGATAACTTAAAAAGAATTAATAAAAAACTTTCAGACTAATTAAGATAATGAATACCTCTCTCGTGACTCATGCACTTATTAAGGCTTGAGATGAGATGAGAAACACAGTTTGTATGGGGGTCTGGCGGCTGGTAGAGGCAAGCCGGGGTAACCCAGGATGGGGGTCCAGTAGCCTAGGAAGGTTGAGCCAGGGTAACTCATAGAAAATGATGTGTGACACTCTCTCTATGACAACCATAAGTCAATTTTATTGTACTGTGTAGTGGCTCATTAGTATCTGAAAGCATTGTAACCATTGTGTTAAGTGATGTTGTGTGTAGTGCCCTCCGTTGTGACCTTTCCGGATTTTGTGTAAGTGTTTAATTGCGTTATTGTTGTTTTGTGTGTGTGATTAGTGTTAACATAATATTTGATGGAATTTGTACTCAATTAATTAAAATAGCATTGAGTAAATAAAACTAGAAATTAAGATGAAAATTAAATAAATTAGTTTTATAAAATAATAAGTAAAGAGTTATTAATAAATAAATAAACTAATTGTTTTGTAAAAGTATTCTTTAATGATATTCGATAATAATTAATAATTCATTAGTTGTTCAAAGATCATTATTATAATAAGGAATTTAAATAGATAGGAAGCTGAAGTGTTTTAATGCAAGGAAAGCAATTGGAAAAGGGAAGGTGAATAGTTTATTGCTAGCTAAATAAATAATAGCTATATTCAGCTTTGTGGGGAGGACTACGTCTTTTTCGGGCCTGAAACAAATTGGGGAAAATAAGGACTTGTCTTTTTAAGAGGATTTCGGATGGCATTAGCACGGGGGGGAAATTTGGTCCATTTTATGGGAGGATTTTAGTGCTCTTCAGAGGGAATACCACCGCTGGATGATACAGAGGTCGTTTTTGGAATAACCATGCACAGCGTTGAAAGATGAGAGGCTTTTGAATGGAAAAATCAAAACTAGATCGCTCGACCCTCTTATAGTGCAGCTCATGAGGTATGTCACTTAACATGCTTGCAGTTCAATTAGAAGTGTATATCTGTGGCAATATTGGTACTGGTATTATATTTGTTGTAGCTGTAGAATATGAGAAAGTTTGGAACTCTGGGTTAAGTAATCCCTCTGATTCTTTGGCAACTTGTTCCACCGTGGTACTTGAAAATAGAGTGGCGTGGAGATTAAATAATCTGCTTGATTCTTTCTGATAATCTATCGCAGTTGCAGCTCTTGAAACTAAAATATCGTCACAGTTTAAAATACCTTCTTCATTCCATTAGCAACCTGTTTCAGCTACAACACTTAAGAGGGTGCGACATTTGTTTAAGCTCTCTGATCCGTTGGCAATCTGTTAATAGTTGTAGCACATGAAAATAATAGGAAACTTTCAAAGGTTTAAATAGTCTCTTTGATTTTTTATCACCAACCTGTCACAGCGACTCACTTGAACATGGTAGGGGGTATAGATTTAAATAAACTCTCTATTTTTTTTTTATTATTATCAAATCCCAAATGTTATCCACAAGACTGAAGGAAAATGGCTTCTCACGTTTTTGCAACCGTAACCATCTCAAACTTGGAGGAAGCTTGGTTCGTGTGTCTTCTCTGATGCCGTCAATGAGCAGATTGTTCAAGTGAAGAAATTGAGGTCCAATGAGCAGATTATTTAATTCTCTTGGTCTGCACAATGTTTCAAGCCTTTGCCAATTACCTCCGTTCAGTCGAAGCTGAGAGAAATTGTTGTTATTGGATACAGTGTTTAGATGAGCTCCTTCACATAGTCTGGTAATCTAAATTTATATAATCTCCCTGATACCTTTGGCAACCCATTACAGCTGCAACTCTTAGACTTGCATAGGGGTAGTAAATTAAATAATTTCTTTGATTTCATTTGTCAAACTGTCTTAGCTGCGTACCTGAACATAATAGAAAGTTTAAAGGTTTAAAGGATCTCTCTGATTTTATTAATCTACTTATCTCTGTTGCAGCTATAATCACTTAGTTTAGTGATAGCATCATGAATGTTAACATAAATGTAGATTAGAGAATGGTTAACAAATGGATATCTATTCAACTTATCTTGTCATCACGATATATCATTGTCTGCATAATAATTTATTATTATTCACCTATTTAAGATATTAGGTATGGCTCGAAATTGGAGATTGGGGAGAGGTTAGAAATATTGTATTAGTGTAATGATTTAGAATTTGAGTGTAGAACACTAGAAGATATATAGATCTGCTTTGATTATATTCTCTTGGATTAGAGACTTTTTGGATGTGTTAAATTTGGAATCCTTGAAATGGGTTGGGTCTAAGGAATCTAATAAAGAATTCTAATGTGAAGTGGTATATAAGTTGTAACTGGGTATTTCCTTATATATGTATACTTGGTAGTAAATCTTGTTATGCATACAATCAAGTAAGTCTTGGTGCTTCTTTAATCATTGTAGAGAATAGTGAACCTAAATTGGGACTAATAAAGTAAGTAAGACTATATTTAGGTTGGAAATGGTTACTTAAATAAAGATAAGCAAAGTTAAGTTTCCTTGACACTAAAATTGAATGAAGGTTATTTCCATTATTAAATGATTAGCAAATTGTCTAAGAAGAATAAGAAATTTAGGATATTATTACCACAATTATTATGGTTTATTC
The DNA here is from genome assembly GCA_007258455.2 of Sequoia sempervirens. Taxonomy (NCBI): domain Eukaryota; kingdom Viridiplantae; phylum Streptophyta; class Pinopsida; order Cupressales; family Cupressaceae; genus Sequoia; species Sequoia sempervirens. The sequence continues at coordinate 322,187,186 of VDFB02271358.1, read as the reverse complement.
TTTGTTAATTTGTAGGTGAATATTGTTATTTTATAACCTTTAGAGTGGAATGTTAAGTTTAGTGTGTAAGCTAAATAACTAGGAAATTGTATTAAGATTGTCTCAAATATTAAAGGGGAAATAATCTTTTAATTTAATTATGAGATTAATGATAAGGAATATTATGGAATGTAAAAATAAGCCTTGAGATAATTACGATATGTGATTTTAGAGTTCCCTTATTTATTTTAAATTAATTCTTTTTGAACAAATGGATAAATTGTATTTGATTGGTCATTGATCATTTAAGGGTAATTTGGTGTATCCTATTTGTGGTATCCTCCTTGGAATTGCTTGGCTTTGGAAGTATTTTCATTTCATTGGGTTCATGTCGCTTTATGAGTAATTTGACATACTCTTTCATTGTGACTCTTCTTGTGTTGACGTGAGTTGGGGATCTTCTTTAAGTTAAATTGTGTTGATATTCATTTAACCTTACAAGGTGAATTCTTGGTTGGTTTTGAATTAAAGGGGTTTTGTGGTGGAGTATTTTGGATACTAAAGTGATGATTTGGTTGTGATAAGTTTATGCTTCTTATTGAATGCAGTCTTCCCACTTTAATTATTTTGGTGAAACATTTAATTACTTTGTTGTCATGATTGTTGATTTTTATCAAAGGTCGTTTGTTTACCAATTGTACGGGTATCTTGGGAGGAGGAAATTGAGGTCTCCCTTGGATGCCTGGTTGCATGCTTTTACCTCTGTTGTTGAAGGATTGTTTTTGGATGTTCCCGTGTTGGTGTGAATGCCTTGGAGATTAATTTTGATTCAAGGAATCCTTTGTCATTTAATTTGTGTTGTAATGTAATTGGAAACTCGTGTTTTGTTTATGAGTTGTAGATAGTTGATCTTCTTGAATTTCTGATTTATTTTGTATCGTAGTTATTTATGTAGTCTGGATGGAGTTGATGGTTTTATTTTTATGCATTCACTCGTTATAGTTGAATTGAAGATAGTTCTTGTGGCCTTGCAATTTTTGTTGTTAGTTCTTTGATGGGAAACCCTAGTGTAAAATTTTTGAGATACTTCCAGAGGCTTGAGATGATTGTCAGTTGATGTTCTCTCTCTTTTTGTGCCCTTGAAGTGGCAAGTGTTTTGGTATCAAGATTTTGAAGGGTTGTACATGAATTGTTGAGATTCTGATTCTGTACTTGTTAGCGAGATGGGTTATGCCTCGCATGCTTTTATGTTGTGATTCTTTGTTCAAATTATGATGGTACAACCCTTGGTTTTTATGTTGTTGGGTCTCTAGGGAGAGTGGCTCCTTGTGGGGGCCGGTGCCCCGTTTAAGGGGAAGGGCACAGGATAACCCACAAGTGAGTTAGTAAACAAGTGAAAACCTAATAATTAACTTAGGAGGGTTGGGTAGTAATATCATTATAAGATTAATAAAATGGATGTCTCGTCTTCATTAGTGCTTCCGTAGGCTAATGGAAGGCTGAGAAGGCCGTGGTTGGCAAGATCATGACCTCGTCTTCACGAGAGGTCTACAGCTCCGCATGAGTCACCCTATGGACCGGCGCCTCCAGTTGGGAGGAAGAGCATAGGACAACCCATGTAGGACTATGCGATGACACTCTCCCCTAGTTGCCCATGTGTTTTACTTTATTGTGTTCCTCTGGAAGTAGGTTGTGGGAGTTGGTTTAGATTGTTGATATACGGATTTATATTGATTTGTGATTATTGCCTTAATATTTCTTGGTGTACTTTGTGGTCTTGTATGATCTCTTTGATATTTGACTTATGACCTTGTTCTCTTATGGTACTGTGATATGATGTTATTGTGTTTTGGAATTGTATTATGTTTATTAATTCAGTTGATTTGGAAGTGTTTCATGATCTTCCTTTGGTTACTTGTTTACTGGTTATCGTTTTGTTTAATGTGCTGAGATTTATGACTTTAAGTTATTATGTTGACTCTTGGATGTTGTTGATTGTGTCATTGTAATCCTTGAGTTTTATGATACTTTTGTATGATGTTGAGTCTTGTGGTTCCGTGTTTTGGATGTTCTTGGTTGAGGACTCTTTCTTGTCAGCCCCTTAGCACGGGGGGTGGGTCTTCAGACTCACATGGTCGGGTGGAATGTGCTAAGCACCCCATTGGGTCCCCAGTCGAGGATCGAGAGGTGCGGATTGGTGTTGTTGCAGCGACTTCAAAGTTGTATTTGTCTTGGAGCCAGTTATGATACTTTGTATTCATCTATTTATTTGTATCATGTTATCTTGTGTATGGTTTCCATTTATGTTTGGAAACACTTTTGTATCATTGTACCTCTAGAACAATGTATTGTAATGTAATGTTAAACTCAGTGTGGATTTTGGCCATGGTAGTTGTTATTCAATGCGTTAAGTTAATCTTGCATATGTGGTATTTATGTACACAGATGGTTTCTTATCAATGTTGTATCATGTATGGCTTTTATTTTCGTTGTGTGGATCTAAGTCGCGTAATGACTCTTCGTGTACCCCAAGGGATGTATGTGCTAATGAATCTACTTAAATGAAATTCATGTCATGACTTAATGTGTTTTGCATGTATGTTATGTTAGCTTTTAAAAAAAAATAAAAAATTGTGCAGTGATTGTTGTTTAATTGTCCTTTGGGGTTTGCACGACCGGGCGTTACATTGTGTTTGTATTCGATTCAGTTCAGTTATGTTTTAGCCTTGTCTAGAGGCAGATAGACTTGTCTAAAAATCCTTGTTACTATCTCCTAGCATGGGGGGTGAGCCTTCGGGTATTACTTGGTTGGGTGGAACGTGCACCTTACTTTGTTGGGTTTTGTTCTTATTCGTGTGGACGAGGTTTCCAGTTGGAGAGCTCGTGGGATCCAGTTTCATTTTATGCTTAATTCATTTCAGTTGAAACTTGTAATTTATTACCCCTCATTTGTATCGAGGTGGAAGATGTAATTTATAACCATGCTTTTTGGAATTACCTCATTCGGGGAATGAGAGTTGTAATCTTATTGTAAATTATCGATATTTAAAATCATGTGGTATCTCTTATGCTTGGTTGTAATATATCATGTATGGAATGTATGTGTTTCTTAATTCATTAAGTAATTAAATGCTATGGTTTCAATTCCTATTTCTTGTTTGGGTTTTAAGGTAATCCCAGTCCCATAACCTTAGAGGTTGTTGGCAATGGGTAGTGAACTTGCATGTTATTTATATTTTAAAAAAAAAAATTAGTACGTTTGAGTAGTTAATTGCAACTTCCTCTAGGGTTGCATGGCGGGGCGTTACATTACTCCGTTGGGTTTTCTTCTTGTTTGTGTGGACGAGATTTCCAGTTGGAGAGCTCATGGGATCTAGTTTCATTTCATGCTTTATTCATTTCAGTTGATCTTGTAATTTATTAGCCCTCATTTGTTAATGAGGTGGAAAGTTGTAATTTGTTATTGGATTTACCTCATTCGAGGAATGAGAGATGTAATCTTATTGTTGATTTATTGTTATATGAAATCATGTGGTATCTCTTATTCTTTGATGTAATTTATCATGTATGGAATGTATGTGTCTTAATTTCTTAAGTAAATAGATGTTATGGATTCAATTCGTGTTTTTTGTATGGGTTTTACAGTAATCTCAGTCTCGTAACCTTAGAGGTTGTTGGAAATGGGTAGTGAACTTGCATGTTAATTGTATTTAATTTATTTATTTTTGTGTGTTTGAGTAGTTCATTGCAACTTCCTTTAGGGTTGCGTGGTGGGGTATTATAGTTGATTACCACAATCTCAAGCATACCAAATAACAAACAATCATTTTCAGCAGACAAGAGAAAGAGAGATCATTCACAAATAATGGGTAAATGAAACAAGAGTAAAGACGATGCCAACCTAGGATCCACTGCTTCAAAGACGGAAAAGAAGTGCAGAGAATAACTCTATCGCAACAAAAATCCTTGTTTTTTCAAATCCTTAAACAACCTTCATAAACTTTTCCACTTAGAAAAACAATTTTTAATCAAAAATTAGTATTTTGATAATTATTCTTACAGACAGAAATTTTTGTTCGAAAACAAAAAATTAAAGATTAAAAACCTCCCTAAAAATGATCATTATAACCAAGGAAAGCTCTTGTTTTTCAAAAACAAGAAGCGAATAAAAATCTCGTAAAAACAAGTTTCCTTTTTCGACCAACAGTTCAAAATTGTGCATGAACTTGCATGCAAAAACCTTCTATCTTTTAATTGTTTTATCGCCTTATCAATTATCTTCATCTGATTTAATATTTTATTTCATATTAATATTTTCCCACATTTTACTTTATTATAAGAACTCAGCATTAAATAGTAATTATCTTTATATTTAATTATAAAAAACACTTTATAGTTTAATAATTTAATTTATTAATTTAATTATCCAAAAGCAACATACATATCTATTTGCCAACATGATTTTATTTAATAATTCATTTAATTCATCATTAATCAAACAACATTATTAAACCAATTTAATTCGAACAACTCATCAGACAAAAATATCATGAAAAGGGTGAATCATGGAGGGGCACTATATTTAAAATATATCTTAAAATGTTATATATTTAAATATATAATGTAATTAATTATAATATAGAACATTTACATATTACAATAAAGGTTCATTTAAATTAATGAAGTCATTACGAAATATAGAAATAAGAATTGAACACATTATATTGAAGATGAAAATGGTAAATAAATGATTAATTTAACAATATTTGTCAAATTAATTAATTTATAAGGATTTCAGCCTTTCTTGTTCTACTTTCCTCTTTGCTAGTTGTTTTCCTTTCTTCATTTTTTCATATCTATCATATGTGAAGGGTGACATAATTTGTAGTCCTTTGAAATACTTTACACGTGAAATTGCTACAAATGTCAATTTGGGTCTTGCAGTGGGTCCTATATCAACTGTAGCTTTTAGGAGTGTCAATCCTTGCGACTTGTGTTTTTTAGAGCCCAAGCTAATTGTAATGGTATCTATTTTATTTTTGTGTTTGATTTGTGATGGATTGTGCTAACCTCCTATAGGCACCATGCTGCCATTGTAGGGTTATGTCTATCAACGTAAATTTAATATAAGAGGATACTAATAGTAATTTAACTAGCATATATACCTTATATATAATCTATATAATATGCGTCGAGATTTATCATTTTCGAGGCTTTTTTTTTTTACTTTTTTCTATTTTTTCGACGTATATTATATAGATTATATATAAGGTATATATGCTAGTTTGAGGAGTAGTGCTATAGGCAAGATAACACATCAATATTAATTGAGATTTATTATATATTATGATTATATTATTTATTTATGTTATATTATTATTTATTAATATTATATCATATGAAGTATAATGATATATTTAATATATTAAGATCATATCAATATTAGATTAATAGTAATGTTATATTTGTAACGCCTTGCCACGCAACCCTAGGGGAAGTTGCAATTTACTACACAAACAAACTATTTTTTTTTTTGTTTAAGAACAATTAACATGCAAGTTCACTAACCATTGCCAACCAATCCCCTAAGGTTACGAGACTGAGTTACTTAAACCCAAACAAGAAACATGAATTAAAACCATAACATTTAATTACTTAAAGAATTGAGAACGCATACATTCCATACATGATAATTTACATCAAAGAATATGAAGTACTACATGATTTCAATAACGGTCACATAGCAATAAGGTTACAACACTCATTCCCCGAATGAGATAAATCCAATAAGCATGATTACATATTACAACTTCCACCTCGATAACAATGAGGGGTAATAAAATTACAATATTAACTGAAATGAATAAAGCATGAAAAGATACTAGAACCCACAAGCTCTCCAACAGGAAATCACATCCACACGAACAAGAAGACGACCCAACGGATTAAGGTGCACGTTCCACCCAACCGTGTGATACCCGAAGGCTCACCCCCGTGCTAGGAGATAGTAACCAGGAATTCCTATACAAGACCATCTACCACTAGACACAGGCTAAAACATAACTGAATTGAAACAACTACAACCACAATATCACTTAACACAAAGGTTACAATGCTTCCAGAGAACAATGATCATTTACGCAGTGCAACAAAACTGACTTCTGGTTGACATAGAGAGAGTGTCACATGACATTTTCTATGAGTTACCTAGGCTCAACTGTCCTAGGTTATTGGACCCCCATCTTGGGTTACCCTGGATCAACTCTACCAGTCGTCGGACCCTCATACAAACTGCGCTTCTTGTCTCATCTCAAACCTTAAAAGCGAATGAGTCATGAGAGACGCATTAATTATCTTAATTAGTCTGAGAATTTTTTATTAATTCTTTTTGAGTTATCACTTACTTAAACCCTATGTGAGTTACCCTGGCGCCCCTTTGTGTGTCGGACCCCCACAAAGAACCACTCTCCTATCGACAACTTACACGGTACAAAACCACAATCCAATGGGTAAACTAGATAAGACGACCTCTCCAATCCAAGGAGGCAACGAAAAAAGGAAACTCACTCCAAACACTAGAGGAAACAAAAGTACATAATCCAATCCTTCCAAAGAAGGCACATACCACATAAGCCACTCATAATCCAAAGGAGGCACAAACCATCCCCGTTCATGAAAACCAGGTGAGACAACATGATACAACTCTACGCATTTCCCAAGGCGATTCGCAAATCGAACCACCACATGAAACATCCCAACCTAGAGAACTCCTTTGGAAGACTTACTAGACAAATAACCCCATTGCCCAACATCACGAATGAATGAAAACATCATTTAAAAAGCATTTTCGGCAACTCAATAAACTACTATTAGGGTTTCCTAAACCCAATCCAAGCACTGGTATAGTACATGAAATCAATTTAAATAATTAGCATTATTCGTTCATACTCAAAATAAATCAACTCGCATTGGCAATATTAAGGAATTTAAAATCTAATCATTTAATTCCTTTTTCCTCAATTATACATAATATTCAAAATAAATTTTTAAATAAAGACATTTGATTATAAAATCAACCCTTAAAATAAATCATTTGATTATTAAAATCAACTTTTAAAACAAAACATTTGACTACCTAAAATCCACTTTTTGCCTCTATTAACGTGACAAAAATCATTTTAAATAATCTATATTAAAATCTAACTATATATTAAATATACATATAAAAGTATATATATATACTTAATGTATATATATACAAATATAAATATATGTATGTTTAAATATAAAATTATTGTTTAAATATATAAAAAAATATATTTTTAAATCAATCAATTTAAATTTCCAAATTGCAAATTATTATAAAAGAAAATGCATAATAAAAATACATTATAAAAATAAAAATTATAAAAAAAATTATTTGAACAATATTATAAAATATATATACATATAATATATATCTATTATATATATATCATATAAAATTAATATATATATATATATTATATTAAATTTATATTATAATATATAAAAATTAAATTAAATTAAAAAATTAAAAAAAACAAAGACATGGCTGTTGCGCAGCCCCCAAACAAGGGACGCAGCCCCTATGGGGGCTACTACGCAGCCCTTCCCCCAACATGGGGGCTGCTACCTATGAAGGCAGCGTTGGCGCTGCCTTCACAGCTAGTGCCTCCCATGGTGGGGCGCGGATGTGGGGCAGCGCCCCAGCCCACATAAAAACATTAAAATAATTTCTTTTTAAAATTAAAATTTCCATTTCAAACAAAATCAATCTCCCCTGGTTCATGGAAATTACCCAGACGAAAATGACAAGAAATAATTTTGTATAAAAACAATTTCTTTTAAATGAAAAACTTCCCCACTAATAGCATATAAATTTATATGCAAAAACAATATGTATATATTTTTAAATTCCATTTCACAGCCCAAATTGGGCAAATTTTCTTGAGGAGAAAACTAAGAAAGAGAATTTTAAGCACAATAACATGATATGAATTTCTGAGTTTTCCCCAAATTGAACAGAGAAGTTTAAACTTTTCATTTGATTAATTCCAAATTTCTATTGCTAGTTTTGAAACAAATTCACATGGGTTTTCATTGAAATTCCAAACAGCAGTTCAAAGATTTTCCTACAGCATAACACATATTTGAAACTCATTTCAAAATGAAAACAAAAGAAAACAAAGAGGGAACCTGGTTTTTCTCCAAAGCTTGAAGAACTCAAAATGGTGCTTTCAAATCCTATTTTTTGATTCCAGCTCAACCAAGAAATCAACTTTGCTTCTTCCAAATCCAAAAACTTTTTCCCAATCCAAAAGCAAAGCCACAGCCAATCTTTTCGCCACCAAAATTGAAAGTTAAAAAATGAAAATGAAATTTCATTTACTCTCATAGAGTTTCCCCAATTTTGGTCAAACCCCTAAAAATATCCCACCCACTAAATCCATTGCAAAACTTGGAGATATTTCCATTTTTTAAAAATTTAAAATCAATTTAATTTCTAAATGGAATATCATGCACTTAAAATAAATTTCTCTTTGCAAAAAAGAATTCAAAATTTTATAAGGGTATTCTTTTTCAAATTTATTTCCAAAAAAGTGAAATTTAAAGCATATCTCTATTTTTCTAATTTAAATCAAAATATCACATTATGCCAAACAACTAATTTGATTTAATTTAATTAGTCAGTAAAATATATCTAATTCAAGATTAGATTATTTTATTAATTAAATTAAATTAATTAATAAATAACTACTTTTCCAACATTACAAATAGATACAATCAGTCATCATTTTTAACTTCAAAAGCCATTTAATAACCTTTATAAAATGAAATTAAACAAATAACCAAAGAGGAACGATCCAAATTAAAATCGTTAAACCCGACGACAACTCGATGACAAACTATGGTTAGGGTGATGACTTGGCACGGAAAACCTAGCTACTATCTCCCAATCGATTACCGTTGGTCAATGGACATGCTCAAACCTGTGAACTAGGTGGAGTCGATGTCATGTACCTGTCAACCTGCGAACAAAGAGTACATCGAACATGCATATATATATAATATGATCAAACACACCATGAAAAGGAAATATCAGAATTGTAGGGCGCTCGCAAGTGAGTGATACAATCTCATCCCCTTCACCAATACAGACTTTAAAACTGACGAGTCTAACAACAACAATATAATTAAAGCATAAGGCATTTTTAATTAAACATTGGCTACGCTAATTCAAAACATGCCATAATGATAACATCTAAATAAAATACCATCACATCAAAATATAATGTTTACATCGCTTAACAGATAGCGGTCAAAAGTAATCAAGTTCCAAAGTCAAAGCATAAACATAAACAGAAACCACATACAAAGAAGAACACTGCCGATAAAAGAGCCAAAATGGAGGGGTGTTACAATATTATTAATATATTATATGATAATATTATATTACATTATATGAATTATAATGATATATTTAATATATTAAGATTATATATAATCTATAAATTAAATTAATATAATATTATATAATCATGAATATTACATTAGATTATTAATATTATTGGTATATTATTAATAATGTTAATATTATATTAGATTATTAATAATAATATAATAATAAGATATATATCGACATATTTCATATAGATTATATTTAAGATGTATATTCTAGCATATTTTGTATGATAAGCATTATAAGGTCTTAGATCTTATTTCAAGGTCTTCACCATAAAGAAATATTGCTTGTTTTAAATGTTTTTTTTTTTCTAAAACGGTTTGTTTTTATGTTTTTTTTTTATAGGTGAAAACTTTTAATTGGAGCTATGAACCAGTGAGGCCACATTCGAGGGACCTCATCCTCGTCATTCATTTCCTTCTTCTCCCCATCATCCTACCTTTCCTCTTCCTTCTTCATCTCCTTCCTACCTCCTTGCTTCTCTCCTCAACCTCCTCTCCTTCTCCTCCATCTTCTGCCCTCCCCTCCAATGCTTCTCCTCCAGCTCTCCCCTGCATCTTGTCCTTCTCCATCATCTCTTCACCTCCTCATTCCTCTCTTCCAACTTCCACTCCCCACATATCTTCCTCCTACTCCTCCACCTTTCTTTTCCTCTACATCGACTCCTACAAATCTCCACCTTATGCTCTTGTCACACCTCCTTCTCATCTCCTTCAACTCCTCTCTTTGTCTCCTCCTGCATCCCTATACCTTCTACATCTACCCCACACCTCCACATATTTTCATGTCCTTCCACAACCTCCTTACTCCTACTCTCCTCCTCCTTGCTTCCTTCTCCTTCCATCACTTTCACCTCCCAGTAGTCACCTCCACCTTCAAACTTGCAATCCTCATGCATTCCTCCTCACCTCTAATGCCTTTTGTAGCCTCCCATCAACTACCTCCAGTGTCACCATCAACTGTCGACACCCTCAAACTTGCTAACACCGCTAACCTTCCTTTGGATTTGATCCTGTGATAGAGTCAAATCTCCTTCTTCAACATCACGACCACTACCGTCCATCACTAGCTTCCATCGGAACACAACTACCACCGGATACCCCCCTACAAACTATCAACACCAACATTCGATCCCCACACACTCCATGGGATTCAAACACAAGAGGTAGTGTTTCTACTACTGAGCAACTTTTCGTTGCATTGTGGGGTCAACCTATTTGTTTCTATGTTTATTAAAAATGTACTATTATTAAAATAATTTTTTGTTTTTAATTTTGCTTTTATTATTTTTTAAATGTGTTTTTTTTTTTTGTTTTTTTTTGTGACGGATTGTGCTAACCTCCTATAGACAGCATGCTACCATTGTAAGGTTATGTCTATCAATGTAATTATTCTCATATATTATATTATTATTATATTATTATATTATATTATATTATTTTATTATAATTTTACTATATTTTTATTATTGTGATATATTATGTTATTATTAATATGGTATTATATTTTTTTGTTTAAGTAGTATTATATTATATTATTATTACATTATTGAAAATGTATTAGTATTAATTCTTGTTTTGGTTTTTAAATTTTTTTCCAAAATATTTTATTTTTGTTTCTAAAATGTATATGGTTTTTTTGTTTGGGCTAAGTAGTATTATATTATATTATCATTACACTATTAAAAAAGTACTATTTTTAAATTGAATTCTTTTGTTTATTCTAAAATATTTTTACGTCGATAGGCATAACCCTACAATGGCAACACGGTGCCTATAGGAGGTCACCACAATCTTCATAAAAAAATACAAAAAACAAACACATTTTAAAAATAAAACAAAAACAAAAAAATAGAAAAAAAAACCCTACAATGACAACATGGTGATTGTAAGATGTCAACATAATTTGTCACAAAAAAAAACACATTTTAAAATAAAATAAAAAAAATAAAAAAGAAAAAATAACCTGCAATAACAGCATGATGCTTATAGGAGGTTAGCACAATCCGTCATAGAAAAATCACAAAAAAAAAACACATTTTAGAAACAAAAAAAAAAACAAAAAATCATTTTAATAATGGTACATATTTAATAATATAATTTAGCCGATAGGCTATATATAGTGTCAACTTTCAGCCGAATAGTTGTCTCACGCCAGAAAGTTGTCTCACATTGGTATCTGTATTTAGTCTTTTGCAATTTGTCCATAGATAATCATTGTCGATCAGATTGCAATCTTCAGATATTTTGTTTTGTCCACCTTTCACACTATCCTGTCGACTCGAACACCGACTATCATAGCAGTGACTCGGCTTTCCATTCTCTGAGTATATCCTTGTGCTATCATTGACCATCATGTGTGAAGACTGGACAAGAATAGGGAGATATGACATGGCTTATTAATGGCATGACAACCCATCTTTCCTCCCACACCATCAGTATGAGAGAGGGCTCACTTCATTGATCTTCTGCAAGCGCCCACTTATATTTTATTTTTCTTTATAACTGACCTGGAGATGTGAGATTATGCAAAAGTTCGAGCATCCACAGAAGAAGTGAAGGAGGGAGGCGTCGTGTTGTTTGTGGTTCAGAATCAACCACCTGATTCAGAATATGGATGCCCAACGTTAGACAAGTGTTATTCATTGTATGTTTATTTAGTTTGCAATTTTTGAAACATGGTATAGACATGTCATTAACCGCCTCTGCGTAGCTTCCGTGTAAACCACATGCATGAACAAACTAAAATACCTTGCTCGGCAGGCACTAGACCACCAGCATATCGGGCATTGTAGTAGAGCTCCCATGAAGAGTGTCGTCGCCCCTGTAGGAGGCGCAAGGACATTAAGGCCAGGGGAAAGCAAATAAAGGGGTCTGCAGATTAACACAATATGACAATATAAGAAAGATGACCTCTCATGGACCTCGATGATGGCAGTTTATTGCAAACATGGCCCCCCTGAGGAGGCCCTGGTTTTATTAAATCAAATGAAAAAAACAAGTGCTAAACACAACAATTTTACCTTTGTCAGCTTTCTACCTGTGTGTGCTAAATTGGGAGTCCTAAAAGAGGGTCCAAGAATTCATGGTTACATTATTAGAAGTGGTTTTGAGTTTGACGTGTTTGTGCAGAGTGCCCTTGTGCATATGCATGTGAAATGTACCAACATGGAGGATGCACACCGAGTGTTTGATCAAATGTCTCAACAAGATGTGGTTTCATGGAATGCCATGATTTCAGGCTATGCACAGAATGGATTCCTGGACGAGATTGTTTGTATGTTTGAGAAGATGCCTCAGCTGAATGCGATTAGCTGGAATGCAGTTATTGCAGGGTACGCGCAGAATGAGGGTGCTGAAAAAGCAATGAAACTATTTCAGAGAATGCCACATAGGGATAATGTGTCTTAGAATAATGTGATTGGAGTATGTGTGCAAGGTGGCAAGTGTGAAGAGGCCTTGACACTTTTCAAGCACATGCAACTTGAAGACAAGACAATTTTTAATGGACTGTATATTTTGTTCTCAATTTAGTCTCATTTTTAATTTTCCAGACAATAGATTTTCCAGTTACTACTCTAAAATATAAACATAAATATATATGTTTATGTATATATATTCATATACACAAACATATATATATATTGCATTTGCTTAAGTATATGATTGCTCAAGAAACTTCATTTCTAGGAAAATGTGTAAGGTAATGCACTTGAAAGCTTAATAGCTTCAACACATTTTATCTAGAAAAAGCTTCAACAATGTTGCATTATATTGTCTGTTACAACTTTGATGAGTTCGCTTGGTACATCTGCAAAATTAGATTGGAAAATTACCAAATTCTCAGAATAATTGAGCCACATTTTTATGTAAAATGTTATGTTCTCTAGACTCCTAGTTCACCAATTAGCAATTTTTTAGAATATCTTGGCCTGGTCATTATATAAAATGTTTTCATTTATAGTTCATTGCATATTTGGTGGTGCCACTCTCTATTTGTTCAAAGATTAGATTGAATTCAAAGCACAAGTGCATGCATTTTTAGTAGGAAATGCATTGGAAAAACATCTAGATAGGAAAGAAATGTATGAAAGCTAGCAGAAATGTCTCCTAGATGAAAATGGAAGGGTTTGTTATTGTCACAACTAAAATAGTTTGTTTGGTACCATAGCTAGAAGGGCCAAATAAGTGATGCTTACAGGCTTTTGACTGTGATGGTGGAATAGGGCATTTTCCCTAATACTGTGACTTATAGCGCTTTGACTAATGGGCATTGCAAGGAAGGCAGGTTGGAGGAAGCGTGTAAGTAGTTTGAGGAGATGAAACGATGGGGTGTGATTCTAGATGGGTACCTGCAAAAATAGGGTGTAAGTTATTCAAGGCGATGCAACATAGTGGAACGGTGCCTGGTGTGATCCATTAATCAGTGGACTTTGCAAAAAAGGCCAGACATGAAAGGCAAACATGCTTGTGCAAAGAATGATTGGAAGGATGAGACTAGGTTGATTTCAGACTTTGCGGCTTACACATCGCTAATGGATGAATTTGAAATCCTACCAAAATTTACAAGAGAATGATACCCTTTGTTTGCTAAGAGATAACAATTGATATACCAGTAAAGGTGTTAGTATTCATTATAGGCCCTTTTACATATGCTTTAATACTCAATATATTAACAAAAATTATCTATGATGTTGATTTTTAACATTGGTTTAGAATGTCTCAATCCCATCTCATACTCTTGAAACCAATCCCAACGTTTCCTTTCCACTTCCAAGATATTTGGTGCATTGATTCCCTTAGTACAGTTAGACTTTGTAACGCCTCGTCACACAAACCCCAAAGGACAACTAAAAATGCAACAATTTTTTTTTTTGAAAACATAAAGAATAAACACTAAGTTTACTAATACAACTAACATAGCTAATGATTACAAGTTAAACACCTAAGTCCCTGGGGTACACGAGGTGACATTACGTAATTTATCCCTTAACAAAGTTGATAAAAGTAATTACTATTTCTACTAATGTAACCCATTCATTCACATAATCTACAAGTACATCTCATTGAGCAATTACTAAAGGTTACATCATAAGTCTACCCATTCACATGGGAAGGTAACAAATCAATACACAATATAGTAGAAGTATAAGTATACATCTGGAAACATATAAACTCTGGATCAAGTTGTCTCTGCAAAACTCTACACTGAAAGGTACAACTGCAAGATAGGGAACCCAACGGGGTGCGTAGCACATTCCACCTGACAACCCCCATGCTAGGAGTAAATAAGAAAGGGTCCCCGACCAAGAACATACATACAAATACACAAGACTAAACTCCAAAACATGAAAAGCTAGAGCACACATAAAGGAAACATAACATCAAAAAAACTACTTCCAGAGGTTAGCCACAAAAACAACTCAAGGGAAAGCTAGAGGAGAGTGTCATCGCATAGTCCTACATGGGTTATCCTGACTGCCTATCTCTAGGCATCAGCCCCCATCTATGGTTATCCTGACAGCGTCACTAGGCATCAGCCCCATAGGGTGACTCATGCGGAACCGTTAACCTCTCGTAGAGACGAGGCAACGATCTTGCCAACCACGGCCTTCTCAGACCACCTTTAGTCTACGTAAGCACTAATAGGTGGTCGAGGCATCCACAATTATCTTGTTAATGTTTACTACCCACCCCCTAATTAATTCATTAGGTTATCACTTATTATTCTAATTCTAACGTGGGTTATCCTGACAGCCCCTTTGTGCATTGGCACCCACGTAGAGCCACTCTCCCTAGAACCCAAAACATAACAAAAAATTCCAAGGGGTTGTACCCACAAGTACTCTAAAATACAAAATAGAACAACTGTGAGGCAAAACCATCTCGCCAAAATTCATATGTGTAATACCCCGCCATGCAACCCTAGAGGAAGTTGCAAAAACTACTCGAACGCACAATTAACATGCAAGTTCACTACCCATTTCCAACAACCTCTAAGGTTACGAGACTGAGATTAATTTAAAACCCAGACAGCAAAAACATGAATTGAAACCATAAAATTTAATAACTTAACGAATTAAGAACACATACATTCCATACATGATAAATTACATCAAAGAATAAGAGATACCACATGATTTCAAATAACATAATTTAACAATAAGATTACATCTCTCATTCTTTGAATGAGGTAAATCCAATAGCAAGATTACAAATTACAACTTTCCACCTCGATAACAAATAAGGGGTAATAAATTACAAGATCAACTGAAATGAATAAAGCATGAAATGAAATTGGATCCCACGAGCTCTCCAATTGGAAATCTCGTCCACACGAACAAGAAGAAAACCCAACGGAGTAAGGTGCACGTTCCACCCAACCAAGTGGTACCCGAAGGCCCACCCCCCATGCTAGGAGATAGTAACAAGGATTCCTAGACAAGCCCATCTACCTCTAGACACATGCTGACATAAACTGACTCATACTGACACAACCAATCATAGGTACAACACAAGTACAACTCTAACATAGTCACATTGCTTCCAGATATAAAACAGATCAAGTATGTTAATAAACCATACACACAAAATCACATACCAACTGTTGTCATAGAAAGAGTGTCATCACACAGCTCGACATGGGATATCCTCTGAGAATTTTCATAGGCTTTGGCCCCCATTATGGGATATCTTAGTGGCCTCAATCGAATCCTGACCCCCATACTCACTCATGCGGAATCAAATACCTCTAGTAAAGAAAAGATAGATGACCTTGTCATTCCAATCCTTCCCACTCATCCCAAGCCTATACGAGCACTTGTGTCTATGAGTGAGGCTAAATTATGTTGATTAGTGTGAAATACTACCCTAACTTCTAAGTACATTTTTTTAGTTATCACTTGATTAACCACCTCTAAAGGTTACCCAGTTTACCTCTTTGGGCTCTGGCGCCTAACATAAGCCACTCTTCTACTTGAAAACATACCAAAAAAACCAATCACCAAGGGTGCCAAAGTGCATACAAACTAGATAAACAATCACTCCAACTCTAGGAGGCAACATATAATGAAACTCACTCCAAACAATTGGAGGCAACAAAACACATAATCCACTCCTTCCAAAGAAGGCATAGATCATCCCCATTCATGGAAACCAGATAAAATACTGACAAGGCACCATGCACTACCCAAGGGATTCAAAACAGGTTGACAAACATAATACGACAACCCCATATGGAAGACTTATTAACCCCTACCAAACAATTTCCCCCAAAGCGATAATAGAAGAAATTACATTTGAAAAGGAAATTAAACATGAATTAAATCTACTTTGGATTTCCTAAATCCACTTCCTTTAATAACATTCAATAGTTTATTGCCGCAATAAAACTAATTAAATTATGTCTCTTTTAGACAAAGGATAAAATTTAACCAGATATTTAATTCTCTAATTACTCTTAAATAATAATAAACATTTACTTCTATGATCCAGAACCTATCATTTAAAAATAACTATTGGTTATTTGCAAAATAAATCATTTTAAAATCAATTAATCTCGCTATTAAACACATTACATTTAAATCCAATATTTGTCTTTTAAAATATATTATTTTAAAATAAAATCAATAATTTGACTATGAACACAATATTTTAATTTCCTCAATTATATTTAAATCATGCCATTTTAAAATCAACAATTTTAATATATGTATATATTTAAATGTATATATACATATAATAAAATTGATAACTCAACTATATATATATAATAATATACATATATATATATATATAATATATATATCCTCATATGATATATATATACTTATGCATATTATATATATATATATATATATATAATTATTTAATATTTATATATGTTAATATTTTAATATTATATAATATAATATTAAATATTAATATATATTTTAATCTTTAAAAAAAATGAAATTACAAAAGCCAAAGCGCATTTTCTAGAGCTGTGCGCGCCAAGCACATTGGTCGGCCGGTTGTGTTTACACACAGCTGACCCCATTACTGGGGGGGACTATGTGTAAACACAATTGACACCCCCAAAAGGGGCGGCAATTGTGTTTATACATAGCCGTCCCTAGTTTGGGCAGCGGCGGTGGTAGCAGGTGTGGGGGACGTGCTGGGCGCGACTCCCCATAAACTCGATTTTAATTTTCTTTTTTTACAAAAAAATAATTTCTTAAAACCCCTGTGGATTTTTAATCCATGATTTTTTGAGGGGTGAAAAAAAAAATTCATTTAAAAAAAACTTCACCAACATAACACATGCACAAATATAAAATGATATATATATATATATACTCAAATTTATAATTTCACAAACAAATTGAGCAAATAAATTTTAGAATGAAAAATTTATAACCATAATGCAATTTTTTGAAGAAGTTTATTTCAAGATTGAGGTTTCAAGTTTTGAAGCAAGACTTAACCTGGGTTTTTCTTGTAAATCAAATAGAGTTTAAATATTTTCAATCATCATAACAAAAATTGTGAAACCTTTCAAAATGAAAACTAATTTAACAGAAAGAAAACCTGGTTTTCCCAAAAGCTTGAAAGGTTGTCAATGGTGTTCTGAATTCTTCTTTTGATTCTAGCTCCTCCAAGAAATCCAACTTCTCCAAATCCCAAAACCAAACCAAAAATTCCTTTCCTCCTTTGTTTTTCAATTTTTCATCCTCTCTCAAAAAAACTCCATCAAAATCCCAATAATAGAAAAAAAAAATGAAATATCTATCCAACCACCTTCATAAATTTTCCAAAACAGAATAGGAAATATCTTAAATTTCTTTTACATTCTAATTTTCAAAAAAATGCAAATTAAAACATTTTTTCATTTTTTCAAATTCAATCAAAATATCTATTAATTCCAAAATTAATAACTTAATTCAATTCAACACAATTAATTTAATTAATTAATAAAATAAATCTAATCCAAGATTAGATTTATTTTATTAATTAAATTAAATTAATTAATAGAATAAATAACATTTCTAACATTATAACCTAGATTTATTTAATCAACAACTTAACTATATAAGCCATTTATTTACCTTTATAACTTGAAATTAAATAATAACCAAGGTGACGTGAACAACATTATAACAACTAAACCCGTCTACAACTCGACGACACACTATGATCAGGGTGATGACTTGGCACTGAAAACCCAGCTACTATCTCCCAATCGAATACCATTGGCCAATGGACACGCTCAAACCTATGAAACTAGGTGGAGTTGATGTCCTGTACCTATCAACCTTCGAACAAGAGTATATTGAACATGCATATATATAACATAATAAAACACACCGTGAAGAGGAAATCAGGGTATCGCAGGGCGCTCGCAAGCAAGTGGTGCAATCTCGTCCCCTTCACCAATATAGTATTACTAACTGACGAATCTAACATCAATAATATAATCAAAAGCATAAAGCATCATTAATTCAAATATCTGCTAAGCTAATCCAAAGCATGCCATCATGATAACATCAAAGTAAAATACCATCACATCAAAATATAACATTCACATCGCTTTACAGTTAGCGATCAAATAGTAACCAAGTACCATAGTCAAAGTTTTAACAGAAACAAAGCATAACAAAGAAGAACACTGTCTGATCAAAAGAGCAAAAAATGGAGGGGTGCTACATCCTCCCCCCTAGGGTCAGGCTTACTCCTAGAAGCCTGTGAACAAATAGGGATAGATCTCCCTCATTCTAACTGCATCTTCCCAAGTGGATGGCGTATCATCCCTAAGATCCCACTGGACCCTAACCTGATCAATATCTCACCCTCGAAGAGCGAGCATTCTGCGCTCCATTACGACCACAGGCTCCAAAGCCAGCTACACGTCTTCTACCTGTAATGCATTCCAATCAAGGACATGAGAAATGTTTGGATGGTATGACCGAAGAACTGAGACATGAAATACATCGTGAATACGCGAGAGACTGGGCGGTAAAGCGAGACAGTAAGCAACTGGACCAATCTTCTCAAGTATCTCGAAGGGTCTGACAAAGCGAGACGCCAACTTAGAGCCCTTCCCAAAACAGATTGGACTCTTTCACGGATGCACCTGCAAAAAGACTCTATCACCCACAGAAAACTGACGATCCACTCTATGCGCATCCCAATACTTCTTTTGCCTATCCTGAACTGCCACCAAGTGCTCTCTAATCCTATCCACCTGCTGCTCCATATCCTACAACATATCAGGACCCAAAGTTACTCTGTCCTCAAGTCGATCCCAACTCAAGGGAGTGCGACATGGTCGCCCATACAATGCTTGGAATGGAGGCATGCTGATAGAACTCTGGAAACCATTATTATAAGAAAACTCTACCAAATAGAGATAATATTCCCATCGCGTCTGTTGGTCCATCACATACATACGTAACATATCCTCGAGGATCTAATTGAACCTCTCGGTCTGTCCATCTGTCTCTGGGTGGTAAGCTGAACTGAAGTTCAACTGTGTCCCCATCACATGCTGTAATGAAGTCCAAAGAGCTGAGGTGAACACTAGATCCCTGTCAGAAATAATTCGACACAGAATACCATGTAACCTCACTATGTCCTCCATGAACACGCTGGCTACGGATGATGCAGTATAGGAAGAGCGAATAGGTGAGAAGTGTGCCACCTTCGTCAACCTATCAACTGTCACCATAATCGCATCATGTCGTCTAGAAGAGTTGGGTAAACCAACAATGAAATCCAATGAGATTATATCCCACTTCCACTCTGGTACTAAATGCGGTGGCAAAATCCCTATTGGATGCTGGTGTTCAGCCTTCACCCGCTAACACTCAAGACATCACGACACATAATCTGCAATATTGCGCTTCATCCCTAGCCAGAAATACAACTGACGCAGATCTGCATGCATCTTCTTCACCCCTGGATGGGCTGAATAAGGTGCACGATGTGCTTCAGTCGTGACCAAGGTGCAAAGATCGCCTGATGGAGGAACGTATATGCGTCTCATGTGCCTCAATATCTCATCTGAATCCAGAGAATATCCTGAATACCTGCCCTCAAGGGGTCTACCTGCCTCAATCTCTGTCATAACCTCTTGATACCAACTATCTACTGGAAGGGCAGAAATAATACGACTTCGCAAATCTACAACAAGAGTCAACTCAAATATCTCATGTCTCCACCTACTGAGTGCATCCACTGTGACATTCTCCTTTCCTTGGATATACTTCACTTTGAAGTCATATTCCTGAGAGAAAATCTATCAACGCCTCTACCTAGCATTAAGGTTGGGGTACATGTAGCATAGATAAATGCGAACCCCAAAGGACAATTAAACAATAATTACAGCACAATTTTATTTTTTAAAGTTAACATAACATACATATAATACACATTAAGTCATGACATGAATTTCATTTAAGCAGATTCATTAGCACATACATCCCTTGGGGTACACGAGGAGTCATTACGCGACTTAGATCCACACAACAACAATAAAGAATAAAACCCCAAGATATAATCCATAACAAAATAAAAATTAACAATATAATGCATACTTGATAATCATTGATAAGAAACCATTTGAGTAAATTTAACATATACATAATTAACTCAACACAATGAATAACAAGCTATCATGGCCAATATCCACTACAAGTTTTAACATTACATTATAGTACAATATTAAAAGACGTACAACGATACAAAAGTGTTTCCAAACATAAATGGAAACCATAGAACAAGATAAGATGATGCATCAGAACGATAAGTACAATGTAACATAACTGGCTCCAAGACAAATACAACTTTGGAGTTGCAGCAACTAGCACCAATCTGCACCTCTCAATCCTCGACTAGGGACCCAATGTGGTGCTTAGCATGTTCCACCCAACCATGTGAGTTTGAAGACCCACCCGCCATGCTAGGAACTAACAAGAAAGAGACCTCAACCAAGAACATCCAAATAGAGAACCACAAGACTCAACACCATACAAAAGTATCATAAAACTCAAGGAGTACAATGACATAATCAACAACATCCAAGAGTCAACATAATAACTTAAAGTCATAAATCTCATCACATAAATCAAAACAATGACTAGTAAACAAATAACCAAAGGATGATCATGAAACACTTCCAAATCAAACTGAATTAATAAACATAAAACAATTATGAATTTCAATTACACAATACAATAACATCATATTACAGTACCATAAGAGTACAAGGTCATAAATATCAATGAGATCATACAAGGCCACAAAGTACACCAAAGATGAATTAAGACAATAATCATAAATCAATTTAAATCCATTAAACAACAATCCAAACCAACTCCCATAACCTACTTCCAGAGGAACACAAGAAAATAAAACACATGGGCAACTAGGGGAGAGTGTCATCGCATAGTCCTACATGGAATGTCCTGTGCTCTTCCTCCCAACTGGAGGCGTCGGTCCCATCTATGGCTATCATGTGCCCTTCCTCCCAACTGGAGGCGCCAGTCCATAGGGTGACTCATGCGGAGCCGTAAACCTCTCGTGAAGACGAGGTCATGACCTTTCCGACCACGGCCTTCTCAGCGTTCCATTCGTCTATAGAAGCACTAATGAAGACGAGGCATCCATTTTTAAATCTTATAATGATATTACTACTCAACCCACCTAAGTTAATTATTAGGTTTTCACTTGATTACTAACTCACTCGTGGGTTATCCTGTGCCCTTCCCCTTAAACGGGGCACCGGCCCCCATGAGGAGCCACTCTCCCTAGAGACCCAACAACATCAAACCAAAACCAAGGGTTGTACCATCATAATTTGATCAAAGAATCACAACATAAAAGCGTGTGAGGCATTACCCATCTCGCTAACAAGTACAAAATCAGAGTCTCACAAAGTTTTGTACAACCCTTTCAAAGTAATGATACCAAAACACTTGCCACTTCAAGGCACATAAAAGAGAGAACATCAACTGACAATCATCTCAAGCCTCTGGAAGCCAAAAAGAATGAAAACCCACAAACAAGGGTAAAATGAAGCAACAAAAGTTTTTCCCCAATAATTCCAACACAAGGATAAGATTTCCCTCAAATATGAGCTTAACTCCGAAAAATCCACACAAAGAAAGTTTCGTCAAACCCCATCCACAAATCAATCAACTCTAAAACACAAATACAATCCATAAATCCACAATGGTGTCATCTCAAAAAAAGGAATCATAGAAGAAAATCACTCAACATCCAAAATCCACCAATTAGGCATTCCACGGGAGACCTCAATTTTCTCCTCACAAGAGTCCCTTAGAGTGGTACGTAAATCACCTTCGTAAAAAATCAGCAACATGATAATGACAACAATAATCCATTTACATTCCCAAATAAAAAACCAACCTACTCAATAACAAAACAATTACAATCTCAAGGTTCTAAATAACTATCCATATAAGAACCTCATTTAATAGAAACTCAGATTGTCATAAAGACTAACTAACAATCCAAAAGAAATAATTAAAAATGAAAAAAACTCAATTCAAGGGACAATTTTAAAACTCATTTTCATAATAACACTCAATTCAAGGAATAATTTATTTTGTTGATTCAAGTTTATAAAACTACCATAATGAAGTCAAATAGAGTTTACTATAATACTTAACCATGGCCAAGGATACACAATTCCATAAAAGTTCAGTACAAACACCCATAACACGATACTCAACAATTACTTAATTAGAATATACAATTAAGAGAATCATTGTTCCTAGTAAATTTCTATAAGATGCGAGGAGTTAGATATTAAGATAATATTTATTTAATTCTTAAACTAAAAGGAATATAAAAGAATTAAAAGATATCACGAAATTAGTACTATAAAAATTAAATCGCCAAATAAGAGAACATATAAGAAAGGGTCAATATATACTCCATATTTTAAATTTTTCATTTAAATAAATCCCAAGTTAAAATCTTTAACCTACCTTTCCATTCTAACTTAGATACAATGATTAATAATAATATTCTGAAAGAACATATGGTAAAAGATACACAATTGTATTATTTAAGAGTTCAGTACAAATACGATACTCAACAATTAGAATTATAAGGATTTCTATTTTATTTATTAAATAAATTCTTCTTTGACTACATATAATAAAAATCAATTCTCTTTTTATTCCTAACTAATTTTAAAATCCATTAACTACTTCCTTATTTAAATACTAGAACACACTAAACATTTCTCATAATTTAAGAAACAAGCATTCATATATATAACACCTACTTGAGTTCGCAATCATTTAATTTAAAACTCCTAAATTGAATTATTATTCCCTTAATTCTACAATTCCATTATAAGGGAGTACTATGAACTCAATATTCTAGAAAATAAATGTCTTCATTAATTCATATTCGTTTTTTCGTTATTCTAAGAGAAACTAAACGAAAGCAACGAGTTCAACCAAATTGTCCTTCCTACTAAAAGGCATAACAAATTATAATAATATATGTTTATACATTCTAAAATATAACTAATGTAGTTAAGTGATTTAAAATCTCATCCTACAAGAGCCATAACTTCACTATACAAATATTTCACCAAATACCTTGCTTCGATATTTTATCTCCATAATGAAGGTATATTTACATACTTATTCATATACCGCCAAGGAGACTAACTTATGATAATGCAACAACTATGGAAGAGTCTCTGGTTTATCAAAGGAGAGTAATTTCTAATTTACTTATTGAAAAGTTCTTCTAATTTTGGATCCACATTCTTATACTAATTTGAACAAAAACTGAGACAAGTTGACAATAAAATCAGAGAGATTAATTAAACCTTTAAACTTCCTATTAAGTTCAGGTACGTGGCTGAGACAGTTGACAAAAGAAATCAGAGAAAATATTTAATTTACTACACCCATGCAAGTCTAAAAGTTGCAGCTGTGAAAGGTTACCAAAGGTTTCAGGGAGACTATTTAATCTCAGCTCTAAATGCCGCCACAGTAACAGGTTGCCAAGTATAATAGAAAGTGACTATTGGAATTTGAAATATCGCCATCTACTTGCATTATTATCAAATTCAAAATGTTATCTACCAGTCAGAAGGGAAGGAGAAAGGTGAGGTGCAAATACGTGGCTTGAGAGGAGGAGAAACAATGAACAACTTTTTCTGTTTTGAACTAGACAAATTTCTGTTTGGTGGTGAGTTCCAGAGACGTACCAGTTTGGAGGATAAACTTCACCACGATCAATGGGAAGCTCTTTGTTATGCTAGCAAAAGACAATATTTTATTTTCAAGCGCTGCAACTGTGATAGATTGCTGGCAGAATCAAGCAGGTTATTTAATCCTTTAACTCCTTATTAAGTTCAGGTGACTGATAAAAAGATGGTTTGAGTTTGAGATTCCAGCCACGCCAATTAAAGAAGACAATTGATAGTAATTGAGGAATTAGTTACTATACATGTCAAGGCCGAAATGGGGTCTTGGAATAGATTTGTGCATCAATCAATAGCATAGGGGATCTATGAGGTTCAAGATAGACACACATGTGAACTAATAGACAAAGCACATGAACCATCTAACGTATGCCTCAAGAAGACAAAGGATGCATGAACCATTAAATATAGGTGGTCTAATGGAATGTCGTCACTTAAGATACTAAACAAATTGTGTTGTGCTGATGATAACGCCCAAGAGGAGAAAAGACCAAGTTTGCAAGAAACGTATTTCGATACCTTATCAAGCAGATTTTACTTTAAAGGAGTTATATTCAAACCAAATCTCCCTACTATTGCTGCTTCAAAACTCTACGGTATAAAGAGCAGAGAAGATCTAAAAGGAATAATAGGTTTTATAGCTACTATATTCTTAACTAGCTTGAGATATCGCTATCTTATTTAAATAAAATTATGAAAGAACTAATTCTTACGGTTACAATTGCTCATATGGG
Source organism: Sequoia sempervirens (assembly GCA_007258455.2). Taxonomy (NCBI): domain Eukaryota; kingdom Viridiplantae; phylum Streptophyta; class Pinopsida; order Cupressales; family Cupressaceae; genus Sequoia; species Sequoia sempervirens. The sequence continues at coordinate 322,161,758 of VDFB02271358.1, read as the reverse complement.
AGATTTCAAAGGAGTGCTGACTAAAGTTGGATGATACGCCTTTGAGGTGATTTCCTGTAGATCAGAGATGACGAAATTAGTGTCCTCCTCCCCTATCGGTCTCCAAAACATCAAGTTTTTTTTTCAGAAAACATTCCAAGAGCAGGTCCATCTCTCTCCGCGAAGAGAGATTTTGAAAAACCCCTCGTGTACTATGAGGTGGCCCCCCGAAGAAGATCACGACCTCCCTTAATGAAAGCTCTCCTGATCTCTTTGACTTCCAAATGCTCCAAAGGCGAAATTTCTCTCCAGCTTTTCTTGTTGTAAAACACTTCAGCTTCCTATCCATTTAAATTTCTTATAATAATAATTATCTTTGAACAACTAATAAATTATTAATTATTATCAAATATCATTAAAGAATATTTTTTTTACAAAACAATCAGTTTATTTATTTATTAATAAATCTTTACATAATATTTTATAAAACTAATTTATTTAATTTTCATCTTAATTTCTAGTTTTATTTCCTCAATGCTATTTTAATTAATTGAGTACAAATTCCATCAAATATTATGTTAACTGCATAAACTAATCACACACAAAACAACAATAACGCAATTAAACACTTACACAAAAATCCAGAAAGGTCACAACGGAGGGGCACTACATTTTTCAAATAATAATATTAATAATAAATCAATAAATTACGAACTCAATTTTTATCTTTTGAATAGATTTTATTTTACTTGTAATTTTAATATAAAAGTTAGATTTTTACTTTTAACAATTTTAATATAGTTTATTTTTATTTTTAATATTTTATTTGAAATACAGTTTTAGTTTTTAAAGTTTAATTTATTTAATAATATTTTTCTATTTGTTGATATTGAGTTTATGTTAATATTGTTTGTAATATATTAATTATATTATTTAGGTACATATTTTATTAATATTTCAATTCTAATAAATTAAAAAAATAGTTTTATTTTTTATTTAATCATTTATTAACTTAATAAGTTTATTATTTGTTATTAATGTTTTTAAAATTATTATGTTTGTTAATATTTTGATTTTGATATATTTTGAGTTTCCATTTAGTTTATTAGCTGGTTTGTCTAAGTGGAAAAAAATCTAGAATTGTCTAAGTTTATTTCATTCCATTATTTAGCACTTATGGCGCAAGTGCCAGTTTATTTAATTTTGAAGGAATAATTAGCTTATTAAATAATCAAGAAATTATTTAATTATGAGAGATGAGAAAGAATGCATGATTCTTTGAAATTATTTAATTATGTGGATAAAAAGAATGCATGTGATTCTTTAATTAAATAATTAAAAATTATTTAATTATGTGGATAAGAAAAAATGCATGTTTTTTAATTAAATAATATGAGGGAAAAAATTATTTAATTAAAGTATATGAGGGAAAATTATTTAATTAATTAAATAGTTAAAAATTATTTAATTTTGTGGATAAGAAGAATATTTGGAGTTAATTAAATTAAAGTATATGAAGGGAAATGATTTAATTAAATGCGATGGAGGGAAAATGATGAAATAATCAAATAATTAAAAAATATTTAATTAATGAAGAGAAATGGGTTAATTTAATCGAATAATTAGAAATTATTTAATTAAGAGTGATGAAAGGGGTGATGAGTGATGATGGGAGAAAATGATGAATTAGAAGAATGAGTTAGACTTTTTTAGGTGTCTACAAAGATTACAATACATTCACTTCCATTCTCGTCTTTGCCTCCATCATGACAACACATGTGCACCTGTGAACAACCTCTTTATGCCTCAACCTATCCTTGTTCCTGTAATGCAACTCTACTTTGAACTATTGCTCATACTTTCTACATCCAAGAAGTTGATTTTATAGATTTGTGAAGAGGTCTAATGCACCAAACATGATGCCCAAAGATGACCCTTCATTCCAAACGTCCCCAACCCTTGGATTATCTCTTTGGAATACAAAATGACACTAGTTTTAGCTCCAATACTTTCCCTCCAACTTGGACACCCAAACTTGGAAAATAAACATTATATTAAATGCAATAAATGATGGAATACCACGAGACACCTGTTGCATCTTTTCAAGCACCCACTTAGAGAATACCAACAATCACTCATTTGTCCTTTTCTTTATCTTTCACCATCCCATTCTAGGTGTCTACATGTGGGGAAAACAATATTAAATATTTATGTCCACAAGTCACCTTTATTGCTGCTAGTGGAACCTATCACCCCTTATGAATGTAATGGTGAGAATAAATATTACAAAATATTTTTCTAATACACGCTAAGTGCCTAGGGACACTTTCCAAGGATGTTGGAACCATACAATATGACATATGATTTACAAAGTAGATCACACCTTAGTCCTAACAAAAAGGATAACAACATAAATAGATGTAGAAACCACCCATCATAACCAATAAATCAAACACACCTAGAGAGCCACCCAAACACCAACTCATATCAACTATGACTAAAACAAGGCAAGGTATGATGAAATAGTTGTTCCCATAAGTTGCCAACTACCGAATTTAAGAAATTTTCCTATAATCAACCATACTTAACTTGAATAAGCCATAATGTGAATGACAATCTAACTAAAATACCCTGAGAAGTACAACCAAAAGCATACATTCAACAAAATGGTTGTTGATTGTAATGACTTTGCAAGAAGAATAATCTTCTTTAGGTTATTCCATGCAATTGCATTGTTAGACATGAAAAAGGTCATAAGGTCAATCTCAACTCCATGATTGACTAACTGTACGACCCTTGTCGAATAGTAGGGCAAGTGCGTGGGAAACTATACTATATCTTCTCACCCACCCTTGGGAATAGAAGGTACCCGGACGAATGTGGGGGGATTCTAATTGCACATTCATTAGAAATATTAGTTACTTGATACCACTCTAAAAAATGATAAAAAAAATGAATTCTTTTTAAAATCCAGCCCTACTAATATTTACACTTAAAAAAAAAAAAAAAAAAAACTCATCTTACCAATTATTACGAGAACTTCTATTTAAATCTTGTATGACAATAGCTAAATTAGCTTCCACCTCAATATTCTTACAACTTTTGCACATGTTCAAACTTTCCACATTTGCCATCTATTATGCTTCATTATTCCTTTAAATCCCAAAGAAAAAGACCCACTTGTTAGAATATTCACTTAATCATCTCTCACGGTAATCACTGCACCCACTTTACCTACGTTACCCCATAAAGCACCATTAAAGTTGAGCTTCAAGGTCCTACATACATTTTCTCAAATATTCTCAAGATAATTTTCTTGTATTTTTATTTTACATTTATTTCTGCAATGACAAAGAAAATTAGTGGAAAGCCGCCTCTGTTTTATAGACAATTTGTCTGATTTCTATGCTCGCCCTTATCCCATCCTCTTGTGCACAAATATTTGTAGGTCAAGCTTGAGGCATATGAAGGACTGATTAGACTAGTGGAAACTGTGGTCACATGATTAAACAAATCATGCGGCATGAATGTTTAAGGAAATCCAAATCAGATGTTCCTTGAAGCACAAAGCATGGGCCATGATTGAAGTTGCAGTAAAGACAAAATGACAAGGTAAGGAGTAAAGAAGATAAATTGACTTGGTAAGGGCAGGGTCTAAAAGCGTTCCTTTGAGCCGCTGGCTCAATAATTGCATAGAAAACGAGAATCACTTTGCCATCTCATCATTTCAGCCTTCAATCATTGAGTTTCCAAAGTCTACTAGAAAGCCAGAGTTACGCGGCGTGGTCGGTAAACGAGGCAAAGCATTACGATTGTGCACACGTCACCATCGTGGGCCCCGTGCCACGCCAGCATAAAATGCAGATCGACGTGTCATCATTTATTAGTAGGTATCTGTTTGTGTGAAATTAATTAATCTTGTCGTTTAGTACAACACCTGCATGTGGCCACTTGGAATTCGTGTTCAACTCTCAACTAAACTAAAACTCTGCTATCCTTACGTTTATTCGAACCGCAGAGTTCGCACGAGAAGATAATTCCTCCGCGGTAAAACTGGAAATCTTAAGAAAAACAAGGAAAAAACCCAAAAACATAGCAAAATAAAAGGACAAGGACTTGGATTTAGGCTTATAGGAAGGTGTGGTGTGCATTATTCGCAGGCGCAGAGTAGGAGATTTGTAGGGATAATATTTATGCAAATCAATAGCGGTGCTGTGTTTACCCCTCGTGAGTCGTGACGACTTCTCTGCTTTCTATTTACCGTCACAGGCGCCCGCAGAGCTCTGGTGAAATTTCAGCGGCTGATTTATTTGAAGGCTAAGTCTATTTCTGGCGCTTTGGCAGCGGAAGCTTTTTCCTTGCTGCGAATGAAGAATTCGGAACATCTTACTTGAGTGCTTGGTGAAGTTGACAGAGGAGGTAATTGATGTCGCTGGAGAAAGAGGAATGTTGCGTAGATGGCGGTGATAAAAAATTGGAAGACACGAGTTGTTCTCTGCAGAAATTCAAGCTTTACGAAACTCGATCGGTACATAAATTTTTCTTCCGATTTTTGATGTTTTCTCTGTACAGATCAGGCTTTTATTATCAGTATTCAGTGTCAGAGATTCGTACAGGAAATGTATAGATCAAGTTTTCATTATGTTGCATTTCCTGCACAATTTTTTTGGATCAGCTTTTACGATGAGTGCTTTTTTTGACATTTACGGGTATAGAAATCTGTTTTTCAAGCAATACAAGTCCTAATTTTATGCTCGAAAGAGACAAAAACAATGATAAAGTCGAATGAGATTTAGGTACCTCAGAGAAGGCCCTGCTTCAGTCTTTTGCTATAAATTTACAAGTAAAATGAGCTGTATTATTCAGGATGTCTGTCATCTTACTCTTCTCTTTTTTGGTCAATTTCTATATATCTTATCCCAAAATTTCAGAAATTTTGGGCTAACCTGTTGGCCAAGGTGCAGAGATATCCACTAGATTGTGCTATATTTCTTACATGAATTGTTTAAATTGCATTTGTACAATCCGTATCTTTTGTGGCATGTAATTTGCATTTGCATTTTTAGATGATTTTAATAAGCCTTTCCTTGAGATTTATAAGGGTTAAACATTTGCTCAAATTTTTGTTAGAACTGGTATTTAACAAAATAATTATCCGTTGATTAATGTGCTGAGATATGCAGTTAATGGTGTTTTGTTTCTTATACAATCTGTGTAGATCAAGCTTTCATTATCGAGCTATTTTCGTTGTCTGTCTTTTGTTTCATTTTGTTAGAAATTAGAACTGATTTTTAACAAAACGACTGTAGTTGACCAGTTTGGCTTACGTGCTGAGATGTACATTAAATTTGTTTTATTTGTTGCTCAAGTTGTATACTCCAGGTTTTCATCATCCTGTTTTTTTTTTTTTGTGGCTTGTTATTTGTTCAATTTCATAAACATTTGTCCAAATTACTTGATTTCTATAAATATTAAATATTTGCTCATATGATTGTTGGAACTGAAAAGAAAAAGAATCTCAGCTGGCTGGTCAGCTAATGTGCCGAGATATCCTCTAGAGTCTATATTATCCATTTGAACGAAGGCTCAACTGGGAATTTCACTGAATAACTTCAGCTAGTCCTCTTTTTGCTCTTTTGGTGACAAAAATTTGTTCTGTTGCCTCAATCCTACAGTGGATATTTTGGAAATTATGACAGCTTGAACAAACACTCCTGTTTGTTCTATATATTTGTGCAGAGCTTGAGTGCAATCTTTTTGCTGCTGGGTGTAGTTTACCACGAGCGCAAAACATTTTTTTATCAAAAATGGAAATTTATGCCCTTTTTTACTCATTAGTTGTATATTGTAAATGCTTCCAGTGATTGATATCAGGGATTTAACGAAAGCAGTCTCTTCTGCAAATCTATCCATGTCCTTTTTAGAATATGTGGCTCCTTTAGAGTGGGTTTATGGAGGGAAAAAAGTATGGAGCTCAATGGAAGGAGTAGAACACATGTTAGGAATGGAAACTTAAGCAGACTGGAAACCTTCTTGCATATTGATATTTTTAATAACAGCACGAATATTTGGAATTTGTAAAGGATGGAATTACGGATGAATATCAAGTGGGCCCCTTTCATGGGTCATATTATAAATCTCAGAGGCAGTGAGAACCTAGGTAGGATGCAGAGTTCCAGGGAGCAAAGGTGGGAGATTAATTATAGAAGCCATAACCCTAACCTGGTAAGCCTGTTGAATATGGAGATTTTGCTTGGCTCTGGTCACTCCGGGATGATGGCAAGTTCCTCACCATCAATTTAATTGTCTGTTTAGCTTGCAGGGGAGTTAGCCCGTGAAACACCTCGTTGAATGTTGAAGTTATGCATTATCAATTCCTTATACCTCATTCTCTTTATTTGTTTACTTCTGCAAGTGGATTATTGGCTATATGCAAACACTTGCATTTACAATAACTTCTGATCCCATTTATAGATTTATCTATAAATCTTGAACTCCTTTGATTATGCATAAGTATAACAGTAGCAGTTCCCAAGCAAAGAAGATCTGGCTGAATGAATACAAGAAATGATTACAAAACTTACAAATATTTTGGGAAGATTTTGAACCCGCTTACACTGTCAAGAATTGACAAAAATAATCAAATTGAATGCCATTCTGGACCAATGACATTGGGATTTAAAGGGATTTAATCTTGAGTAGGGTTACTTGGAGGGTTCATCCCTTATCCTAGGACATTAGCTCATTTGTTGATTGGCATTTAATCATCCTTCAATCTTGAGTTACTTCTGCATTTGGTGCCATTAACATCCATAATGAAAACCCAACTAAAACAAGCAATTCCTATCTCATATTTGCCCCAAGTGAGTGAGAACCGTCAGTTGGCATCTATAATGCAATCCATAGTGCAGAAGATGAATTTATTCCCAATGGTGTTTCTACATCTCTGGTGAGGTGACTTTAATGCAGATTTACGGTAAAGGATTTGGAGGTGCTATATTTTGAGGAAGATGCATGTGGGTTAGCATAACCAATGGTTGCTTTGAAAAAAATTGTGAATGCTTCACATCAGGGTGCATTTTGTTCTTGAGGGTCATGAAATCCTTGAGTGTTCATGTGGCTATGGAATATCTCATTATTCATAGAGTAAATAACTCTTCTCTCTCTCAAAGAGGGCCCCGCATTAGACCATGTGAAATACTTGTCATGTAGATAAAGAAATAAGTAGTTAGAAGGTAAAGAAGCTCTAAATAGGAGTAAATAAAGACAAGAAGTGGGAAAAGTTAAGTCAGGAAAAAGTAGCAGTAGTATTGATGCTAATGTCATCAAGAAGACTTATAAAATTCCTTAGGTTTTTAGTATTCAGTTCTCCATCTTTCTTATGCTTGGTGACAGTATGTCAAGTCACAAGGACTGCTTGAAGACCTCTTCTATTCCTTACCAAATGAAATATAACTCTTGTTCTACCAAGCCTGGAAGAGGTAGTAGAGTGAGAAGGTAAATGGGTATTTCTTGTAGCACTGCCCTTTGTAAATTAGATTATCCTTTTTTTGAATGTTCCCAAAGGACTGAGGTGGATGTGCAATTGATTGGAAATTCTGGATAGTTCACTTAGTAATTATTCATCTAGGAATCCTAGTATCCTAAGCACTTCTTCTTTTTCAGTACAAGTTGCTTTTAACAAAGACAACTATAGATTTGCTTGCACTGACTTGTTGTCATGAGCCCATCTGATATGCTTTGAGAATGATTTTGTGTTTTTCTTATACTTTGATTATTAGAATGGGGAAAATATGAGTGTCATGAAAAAATTGATAGGATGAGTATCGATCCCCCCTGTCAATAGCTAGTAATCCGCAAATTTTACCATCTTCTTGTGCCGTGTTTATGAGTCTAATTAGATTCATCCTTTAAAGTAACTAATAAGGGCTTAGTGGGTATCCCTGCCTCTGTCCTAAGGAGGGCTTGGTCCACTTCCTAGTATGACCATTGATCCATACAAAGAAAGTTGGTGTTGTGATGCAACTATTGATCAAGTTGGCTACTTGATTGCTAAATTGAAGGGCTTAGAAAATCCGAGTTATAAATGTCCAACTACACCTGTCAAAGCCTTTTGATATATCCGTTTATGTCATTCTACTTATGTGCTTAATTTTAGTAGAGTGGATTAATTCTTGCATTGCCATGATATTGTCTATAATTTGTTGGTCTAGGACAAAGGTTGATTTTTAGCACCAATAAGCTTTTTAAACAATATTTTCAGCTTTTGGCCAATGATTTTTGATTTTCTGTTGTTGACCCTATCTCAGAGTGCAAGTGGTCAATACTGATCTGCTCGACCAGTTTTAATAAATTGTGGGATTTAATCCGGTTGGGTAATGCATATTGTGGTTAACATTTTGAAATTTCTTCTAGATTCTTCCAGCACTGCCACAATTCATGTGTAGTTGATACACAATATATTTAAAGGATCCAATGGTTGCTGATAGTAATAGAGCTGAAAAGCCTTCTGGTTCCAGAGATTTATCCTTGCTGAAAGAGAGTACATTTCAACTTAATTCGTCTTCTTTGTGTGGCCTCATGATTTGTTGATTGTCTGAGACTCTGAGGCACATACTGGCCTCGAAAGTATTTTGCTCTTCTATTAGGATCACATATGGGTGGGTTTGTCTGCTCCAGTCAACAATTGGATGAAATATTATGTGGCATGAACTACAGTAACCTGGTCTGTGTTAAAAAATATGTTATTCTCAATCTCGATCTTTTCAGGAGTGTTCTATATGCTACTTGCTTAAAGCCAATTTTGGATGAAAACTGTGTTGGCATATTCTTTTGTGATCCATTTTATCTTTTGTCGTTGCCTTAAATTATGCTCCTCTCTTAGTTCGACTATTACAATCTCACCTATGAGCTATTATTCTTGGGCAGCCATAGTTTCATTGAATCCATGTTCTTTGATGTGCTTTTTATGTTGAGCTAGTCTTATGGTTGCTTCTTTGGACTGAGCAAAAAATATTATTGAAGTCACTTCGACTCCAAGCTTTCATTGGGATCTTTAAGTGATCTGAATTTGTTCACAAATTTGCACATTGCACAACATGATATTCTGAGTCTTTGTTTGCCATTGGCCCCCCTTGGCATGGAATTTGGGATGAGTAAGCCACATGCTTTCAAACTTGATCTGGGATTTCCATGCAAGTACAATCGGTGTTATTTCCAATTGTATTGGCTAGTATCTGAGAGTGTGTAATCATTGACCCTTACATTTATCTGTGTTCCAACCAAAAACCACTAGGTTGAGATAATTATTTGGTGTAATTTTTCATTAGTATAATGTCTTCCCTAACAATGTTTTGCCCAGGTGAAATGACCTTTAGAAAATTCCATTTCTGTCATACCAGCATCCTCAATAAGATCCACTAAATTATCTGTAGTCCTGATGTTAAATTAGTGCCCCCCTTAATTAATTTTTGGATAATTTACAGAACAAAAATCTTCCATCAGAATGAGTTCATGAGATGGATTAGCTTTTACCCAATCTCTTATTTGCTCAAGAAAATCAATTCTGATGTTTCCATAAGTTGGAACATAAATATTTACAAGACTGATCCTTACCTGTATTTTATAAGAATAGAAACAAGAAATTACTCCTAGCGGGAATGAGGAATGGGAGTAGCAAACATGCCTTGTTGTGTCCCTTTTAATGAGCATCCTTGGTATTAGCATAAAAATGGATTTGCTTGCCTCCCTAGAAGCCGATATATTTTATGCTTTGCAAGTTATTGGCATGTGGTTTCTTTTATTAGAATCAGATCAATATTATCTGGACTAGCATTGTCTTTGAGCAGGAGGTGTTTGTTGGGTACGCCCATCCAATGACCATTGCAATCTGTAATAGAATCCACTGTACAGGGATTGCGTGGAATCTGAGGTCCTTGTCTCAAGTGTTTAATTGGATGAGGTTGTTGTTTTGGCTCTTAGATTTGAGCCAGCTTTTCATGGGGTTGTTTTGGCTCCTAGATTTGTCTCTTTATTGTTTGCAAAATTGCAGAGCTACCTCTAGTTGTTTCCCAGATTCGGATATTTTTGGGGATCAGATTCTCTTGAAATTTCTGCTTTCTATTTGGTTTTCTCCCCCTTTTGCTTATTCTGTGTGAATTTTCTGTGCATGTGAATCTGATAGCTATTGTTTTCTCTTTTTGCTTAGTCATTTTGGCAGGCCGCAGTTGGGACATTATTTATATTTGGGTGGTTGGATGAGGTATGCTTTCACCATATTCCATGTCCACTATGACTAGACCTGCTAAGATCTCAGAGGGGTTATAGGAAACAATTTGTTTTTCCTTTTGGGTTTGGCTTTTACCCTTCCATAGATAGGCTTTTTGAAACTTATCATCTGCTGGATGATCTTTTGTAATTTTTCCTCTTTTTGTATATTGTTGTCTAATGTTTGTTGATGTTTACATTTGCTGTGGGTGTTATTCCTTGAGGTTTGACAAACAGAGATTGTGTAGTCTCCTATTGTGTAATCTCCTCTTGTTGGGCATTTGAATGTTGAGAAGGACCTAGGTGTCCTATTCATGGCAGACCCTGCATTAGAATGGTATTTTTTATTGTCCATTGTCTGGTCCCACTTGATGCCACCTATTTCTAGCAATGTTCTGCCTGGCAAAGGCTGCTATAGATCTATACTTACGTGGATTCATGCATAGTTCAGAACTCCTGGATGCTTTGTACTTAGAGGATGTAAGGCTTCTATTTTTTGCAAGTGTGATTCTTGTTGGTATTCATTTGGTTGGAGATATAGCTTTATCCAGGCCGGTATAGTGCTTTGGAGATCCTTTGTGGGATTGAAAGCCTGAGACTAATGCTTTATGTATGGTACTGATTTTTTCATGGACCATGGTCCGCCTTGGAATACTTGGTTTCTTTCTTTCTTTTTTGAAAAATATTGCAATAAAGTATCCTTTGGCCATAATAAGGATATCCACTCAACTAGCTGGTTACAGTTGTCTTGGATCCACATTTTTAATATTTTAAACTTTTAGGTACTAGATACACCCTCATAAATCTGCAGATTAAGGCCTTGTTTCAATTTTATCAATGGAGAACAAGTTCTTAGGTGGAGTAGCCATTGGAAGATAGAAGCCATTTTCCTTTTGTGATATATCAGCTACTAGGATGTGAATTTTCATTTCTAATAGACTGGTTGGTGAGGTCACAAAATCATATATGAGTTGCAAACAAGGTCACAATTAAGGTTCGGCCACAACCTTGTGATTAGACAAGTTTTTCAAGAGTAGTGCTACTCTGATGTGAAGTTCCAATTGATCAGTTGGCGAGGTCACAAGTTGATACACAAGTTGCAAACAAGGTCAAAATTGAGGTTCACTCGTGAATGAGGTTGTGAGTTGTAGAGCACTAGCTTTTGGGGACCACCTTTTCCTTTGTAGAACTATGGTATTTGCAGGCTTGAACTTGAGATGCAAACATGTAAATGGATGTTATTGGACATTGAATTGCCTTTGTAGGTGAGTTTGCAAGGTTAAAAATTTAAATGGATGCATATGGTCATTGACAACATTTTGGTTTGGTTAGAATTCCAAGTATTTATCTATTTTATATAAATGGTTCCTCTTGACATTTCTACATCAGTAGACCCTAGGGATAGATATGTACCCAAGGTTTTTGGGTCATCCCAGACATCTTGGAAATTTGGTGGTTGGGACAAAACATCCCTTCCATCCCCCAAATAAAGAAAAAAGGAGACGTCACACCCATTTGGGGATGTCACCTTGAATAGGTAACCTGAAGGAGATGCCCTGCTGTCCCTAGCATTCCTTAGGCATACCCCATGGCTGTCATTGTTGACAATAGCAAAAAGCAACAAAAAAAACTTAATTTAAAATAAACAAACCTAAGTGTTAATAGGGACCCCACCAAGGGTCCCTACGTTGATCCAACCCCCAAACTTGTCTAAACTCTAAAGTCCCATTGTTGAAATCGTTGCTCAATGCAGCCATGCATTTTGATTCTCAGCTTTGAGTTGTAACTTTGTGGTTTGTTGTTTGTTCTTGTATCATGAATTGATGAAATGAATATCATATTATAATTTATTATATGGGTCATTGGATCAAGGGTTGTCATTGTAAATTAGCATTTTGTATTTATTCCATAAGATTTCAGCTTTTTTGAGTTTGTTAAAAGTTATTTTTAAATTTATTTTTTATTTTAATACTCAAATATTAGTTTTTTATGTATTATTTTAATAATCAAATATTAATTTTTATGTATTATTTGAATCACCGTCCCTTGCCATCCCCAAAATTCGTTTTTTTCTGCCATCCTGAAAATCATAGAAACAGTTTTACAAAATCTTAAGAGTATATCTATTATTTCCTAGAGCATAGTTTTTGTATTATTTGGTTAGTAAAGTGAAACAATCAAGTGGAAATGTTAATTTATAAGTAGGAGGTATTTTCTGTAGTGTGTCAAGTTATGATATTAACATCAGGGTTCAATTGTATTGTTTTTGAGTCAAACTCATTAACCCATATTTCATGAGTGGTGGTTTGCATGAACCCATCTCTTATGAGAATGAATGGTCCACTTAGCACTCATTGCATCTAGCTGATGCTCATAGGCGAAGCATCAGGACTTCCCAAGAGGTCACCTATTATAGGACTAATCCGACTCAAGTGCACTTAACCATGGAGTTTCCCCTGAGGTCAAGCTCACTTAGCTTGCTACCTCATTTGCAAAACCTTCAGCAAGTATGTTGGCTTATGAACCATTCATCATACAGCCTTATGTTAATTTACATGTTCTATAAGATTGTATTTTGTATAATTGCATAAATTATTATTTCTAAATTGATCAACTAAGAAGGTGAAGCTTCTCTATATTTGGCATTCATTTTCTATGGTATCTGCTAAATGTGATTACTAGGAAGAGGTGCTAGTGCCATAAAAAATAGTCTGGCTTATATTATTCAACCTGAGTGTAAAAAAATTAGATAGAGTAGAAAAGTCGCTCTTTGTTTTCTCAACCTCTACTTTTGTGTAATTTCTTCGGATAACATGATGTCTGCCTTTGTGTATACTGGTCGAACATTAAACACAGAAACAAACCTACTCTGCATGATGAAAATAAAATAAAAAAGCTTTTGTTATTCAACGATATTTATAAAATTCACACCCTGTTTATGTTTATTGTGAGGTCAAACTACCCAAAGAAACTGTAATACTTAACCAGGGAATAATTATGTTGAGAGGTGTTCGACAATGGCAGCAGGGCATAAAGTCTCATGTCATGACCATGTACATAAAGACCAAAACATAGGTGACATATAATTAAAAAGTCATTAGAACTATTAAAAATTATAGCTGACATAATTAAATATAGAATTAAAATTATAAATAGAAAACAAATATATACTTTTATTTTAATTTTTCAACAATAAAAAATAAATATGTACTATAAACTAATTAATTTTATTTAGTAGTAAAGTTATTATTTATTTTAAATATAAAGACATCAGAATTTTAAAATATATATTAATATCTACAAATGAAACTATTAAGAAATAACATATAAGAATATAATATTTACTACACTTTTCAAAGTAAAAAAAAAAGGATTACTGAAATAATGAATGGTGGCTTTTCCAAAAGTAAAATTAAAAGTTATATAGAAAAGTAAAATAGCTCTTCAAATAAAATTAAACTAAACGATGTAGATAAAATAAAACAATTCTTAAATAAAATTATAAAAATAAAAATTTATTTGTCCATGTATGTTTTTAGGAAATAAATATTTGTCCATGTATGTATGTAGTAAATAAAGTAGCTCTAAACTAAAATAAAATAACTCTTGAGTAAATAAAATAGCACAAAACTGATATTTCTTGATGTTTTTTAATGAGATTTATTTAAGATTTATATACTAGTTTAAGTAACAATGACATTATAAAGTGATTGTAATATTCAGTCACACCTTTATTTTAATGTTGAACATGAATTTATTCTAATACACCACTTAATGGCATTTACATTGTTCTTAACAACTAACATTGTTTTGATTCTCTTAAGTTTTTCCCTATAAAGTGCTTTTATGAAGATGTCAACAAGTTGATCTTGACTCATATAATAGATCATTTCAAGTTCCATGTTATGAAAAGTTTCCAGATGTAGAGTTAATGAATTTACAAATGTTATGTTTTGGCAGAATGTGATTCCTTCACCATATTCATAATTGATTGTTGCAAAACATGCAATTTGGACAATTCTCTTGTACATTAAGATACTCGAGAACCTATTGAAGGCAAACTGTTTCATATGCTGCACTAAATACAACCTTATTTTCAATTTTTGTATTTGATGAAGTGAAAATAGGTTGCTTTTTAATGTTCCAAGAGAGAATCTCTGAGCCAAGGCTAGAAAGTTGTCTCTTGTCTCACTAGCTTTGACTAGTCTAAGGTTAGCTATATATCTAACATATCTAGTGGTTCTATTTCTCGCAGAACTTCTATATGCTAGGAAGGGACAAAAGAAGAGCACATTGGAGAGTCCTGAAGATAGATAGGCTGGACCCCTCTGAATTAATAATTCGTGAAGATCCTACCATTTATACAAAAAATGAGTGTCAAGAACTATTACAGAGGATAGATGAAGGCAACAAGTCGACAGGCGGCCTTAATTTTGTCACCAAGTGCTATGGAATTGTTGGTATGTGCTTGCTGGGTACAACAATAGATCTTACATGTTTGTATTAATGAAACAATTTCCCTTGTAGAATGTATTCTTTAAGTCTAAACTAAGGGATGCTGTGTACCATACCCATTAGAAGCGATGGATGTCCCAAGATAATAATTTAAAAAAAGTTGTTTTCCCCATTTGTCATTATGTTGCAAGTTATAATACATCTCTTAGCTATTGATCATACTTTCTATATAGTTACATTTTCTGAAATCTCTGCCAATAAATTTTTTCCTGATAATATGCTGTAAAAACTAGGGTTTTTTTCATTGATTTTGGAATATTTTAATCATTGAATTGAATCATAATGATGTTCATTCCTGGTTATTGATTCTTACAAAAAAACTGTTGAATATTCTTTTCTCATTGCTCCTTATTTTCTTTTTATTATTAGTATGTCGAAGATACTTTGGGTGTTATCTTGAGATATGCAATAAGAATGTTAAAGGACAAGGTGTTAGTGTGGCCGTGCATCTCTCTTACTCTCTCTATACAATTTTAGATGTAACTTGATTATAATCTAGTTGTTAACCACTGTATTCTGAAGGTTAATGTTCCCTTTTGTTATACCCATGTCTTAATTTAAGCAGTATGTTCTTATTCATCTTTTACTATTGATTAAACTTCATTAAACAAAGTTCTTTTGCAACCTGTATTGGCTATTAACGTGTTAATAGGTTGCCACCATGCCTAAGGTAACATTTTGCAATCAATTAGTACAAGTACAACAAAATCTAATAAATATTTTAGGTGAAGATAAGTTCTAATTAGGAAAATGTTTCAATAGGGTATTATTTAAAGGAATACAATATTCAACATCCATTTGTAATCATCTTTCTAATTTCTTTGTGAGTTCTTTACGGGGATTCTTAAGGGAACAGTTATTTTCTATTTCTAAATCTGTTCATTATTTCACTTAATGTTCTTTCTTCTTATCTTTCATAAAGTGAATTCTTGATGATCTACTTTTTTTTCCCCCCTTACAGACGATTTACCAACAATACCAGACTTAAAGATTACGCTGGTGGACATGGTTAAACAAAGTATTGTTTTAAAAAATTTCAAGAAATTTAAATTTCTGTTTCTAGAATATGGTACTTGTGAAACATTGCATTGTATCTTCTTTGCAATTTTCGGCAGTCTTTGTCATAGGAGATTATCGGTTATTTTGAGAGATTTTGTAGTGGACTTTTTTTATGCTCCTTGCTCTGATGTACTGTGTGAAACACAAAAATAGAAAATTAGAATGGATTTAATGTATGGAAAAATTAGAATGTGAGGTGAAGGATTTAAGGATGCTATGTCGTCTGTTGTTAGCATTGGTATGAAACAAAGTTCATATCTTTAGAAATCACATTTTTATTTCAACAAAATATGACAATCCTGTATTTGGATTCATTGAAACAGAGTTATGAGCCAGAAATAATGATTAATTATTTAACATGGATGTAGTAAATTGCCTAGCCCCAAATTGAAATAACAATTGATTATTTAGAAGAGTTATATATGGATAGTAAGTCTAATTCACCAAGGACTTACTTCATTAACACAATAAGGGTATAAATACACGCAAAACTCCCAATCTTGTTTAAATGTAATGTTTCCTCTTAGTTATGGTGCATTTATGAAGCAAGAAGAGAATGAATTGCATGATGAAGCCCAGATGGAGTGTGGATTTCTTAAAAGTACTTTCTTTCACTGAATCAAACTTATTGGTATTTTGAATTCTAGCAGCCTTTATTTATTGCATTATGTGTGACGACTTCAATATAGGATTTTACGCTAATCCTATTACTATTCAGCTATCATTCTGCTAAACACTTGTTATTTTGAATTCTAGCTGTCTCATTTATTCCATTTTACAAGAGAAGGTTACTTCAGTAGAGATTCAACCATAATTCTATGGATTTGCTATGCGTTTGTAGTTTGAGAACCATTATACTTTTGAGTATTATATTTGTAAACATTAGGAACTTTGTGAATATTTGACTGCAGAAATCTTGTCCAAGGTGAGGCTGGGAGGGGCTCTCAAACTCTCTCAAGGAAAATCTTGTAGTAACATATATCTATAACACTCGTAGGTGGTTTGTGTTTCTAAGCATCCAACCCCAGAAGAAATAATGTAATAAACTTGGAGTTATGTTTGTACTCCAACACTGCCCTCAGGCTTGAGCTTACATCATGATGATCTTTAAAAGGATCAAAGAAAATAAACTGAATATGTTACTCAAAACTGCTACTGCCACAAAATCTGCTTGAGCTTAAATGTCTCTATTTCCAACTGGAACCTCTGCTTCCTCCATCTCAAGAGTTGTCTGATCCTCGATATGATGGTGCATGACTGGAAATTGGCAACACTTAAAAAGTTGTATTTTGAAATTTGACTACCACTGAATAACTGTCACCTGCATTTGCTGTATTCAAGTATTTGCACTGCAATAGTTCTTCATGACCACGAAGAAGCATAAGTGTGTTGGACATGCTTGGTCTGAATGGATAGTCAATTGTTCCAAACTTCCAACTGTGTTTTCCAGGTGCCCTTGTTTACCAAACTAAGTTACCAATTCGTTTTTGGATTCGGGTACGGGTACGAGAATCCGGTACGGGATTCGGCAAAAATTTTTTTTGGGGTTGGGTACAGCTTGGGTACGGCAATACAAAAAACATATAAAATCAGAAATATATACATATTTGCAGCAGTAATTAAGTTCAGAATACACTACCATATTAATAGTCTAATAACATAGCAAAAATACATCACCACTTTCATAGTCACTAAGTCAAATATTAAAATATTAGTGATTACTCGAATGTCATGATATAAAATTATAAATTTAAGTTCAAACATAAAATGTCAAACATTTACAATCAGCCATTATTGATCATTGATCACTCTGGATCATATGGGTCATCAAACAAACTAGCATTATTAGATGCTACATTTTGTGTAGAACTACAAATAGCATTCGTGGCACTCGCACAAGCACTGCCACTAGCAGTAGCAGTAGCACTGACACTACCACTCTCATGATCAGTAGCTGCTTCAGGCTCATAATCATTATTGATATCAAGTGCAGCTAAGTGACTTGTGGAAGCATCCAAGCCAAGCTGCTCTGGCTCAATATCCCACCTCCTTTTGTCTCCTTCTTTGTAGGAACTTTGCTTGTGTGTAAGGAGGCACAAGTTTGAATGCACATACACCAAGTCCTCTGCCTTTTTTGAATGCAGCCTATTGCGTTTTATTGAGTGGATGAAGGAGTATGTGCTCCAATTCCTCTCTGAAGAAGATGAACTAGCAACCTATTAAGACCAAATTAAATAGTTAAGAGTTACAAAATTTAACTAAACAAAATTATTAATTAATATAAAATTATAAATTAAAATTAAAATTACAAAATATAAAACTTACTTGGGATAAGATTTTTATTGCAATTGGTTGGAGGTGCATGTATTCTTGCCCATGGAAGTACCACCAACTATGAGCATCCACCCTGTACTTGTCTCGAAGAGCATCAAGATTCTGATCAACACTACCGGAGCATGCAAAAGCCATGAACTTAGCCCTCACTCGATCACGTCGATCACGATCAGTGAAGAGTCTCCGAAGTGCTGCCTTGTACCCTTGAGCCACTTGAACATCCCTATATGGAGCAACTCTTGATGAAGCAGAAAGAATCTCAGGACTATAATATTTGGGACTCAATGCAAAAGCAAGAAGATGCAATGGAGTGGTCATTTTGTTCCATCTATCAACCATGATTTCCTGTAGCTCTTTGAAGAACTTTTCATTAGGATCTTCCTCTTTTGCATTGATGATGGTTTTCATCTTCTCAATCATTGAGTTGATACCATCATATACTTCTCCCAAACAAGGTCTATCCATGTCTGTGTAACGGATCATGCTCAGTATAGGCTCAGTGAAACTGACCAGGTACTCAACACGATCCCACCAACAATCATCTAGGATCCTTTGCCTGACCCTATTTGCCCTTTCACTGCTAGATTGCCTCCATATGGCCCAATTAGGGCTGATTACCATGGCACAGAGTGCCTCACGAACCTTTATAAGTCATCTCAACACAATTGTGTTGGAGGCAAAACGGGTCTCTGCAACCTATTTGGAAATCAAAATAAAAATTAAAATGTAATTTAAATTTACAAAATCAAAATTTAAAATTAAAAGAAAACTAAAAATTTAAGAATATTGAGAATTAACTTACCTTCAACAATTCCAATTTTGAGAATTGTCTAAATATTCCTTGTGTCATATGGTGGTTGGTGACAAACATTTGGATGTCTTCGCCCTCAGCATACACCTGTTTGATCCACTCAATTTTGGATCCAATTTTTTGTAGCATTAGATTGAGGGAGTGGACAGCACAAGGTGTCCAAAAAATGTGTGGATACTTCTCCTCAATCAATAACCCAGCAGCCCTACAATTTTTGGCATTGTCGGTTACAACTTGCACAACATTTTGATGGCCCACTTCTTCAATAGCTTGGCAAAGGATGTTAGCAATAAATGGACCATCTTTCACTTGTCCCTCACAATTCACTGCTCTCAAAAACATTGCCCCTTTAGGGGACACCAATAACATTGATCAATGGGCGATTTTTTTGCATCTTTCCATCCATCAGAAACGATGGTCACCCCTGTTTCGATCCATGAATCCCTTATGGGCTTCAAAGAGTTTGCTACATGTTTCACCTCTTTCTCCAATAAGGTGCAACACACCTTCTCAAAACCTGGGCCCTTATACCCCTTTGGAGCCTCATTAATAGATTTCACTATTTTTTGCCAATATGGTGAACGAACAATGTTGAATGCCAATCCATTGGCATAGACACATCTTGCTATGTCTTGATCAGCAATCTCTCTTGCCTCATTCTGAAATGATGCTTCCAACGGTCCCTTAGATCTTTTATTTGATGAGGGCACGGTTTGCTCTTGAGGGATGTTCATAAATGGATGGCTTTTTGTAGGTGGAATATAAGTAGGTGGTGTAGGGGGTTTCATGGATCGAGATCCTTTCCTCAAAGGATGGCTTGTTTTAAGACTAACAACTTTTTGCTCTGCTTTTTCTTGCTTAGCAATATATTTCAACACTACGTCATCTGGAAGGCCTTTGCCATCACCTTCTGGAGATCCCGGACAAGGTTTGATGCCAGTATCATCCTACACAAGTGGGCTTTCACTCGACTGTATGAGCTCGTATATCGAACTTTGAAATGACTACAAATCCAAATAAATACTCCACCACCTGGACATTGTTGAACCATTTCTACATATTTCCAAAAGGGAGAGGTTGCATTTATTTTGAAACGAGATTGGGCTGTGTTGTTAGAAGCGGATGCCATTGTAATACCTAAGGCACAACATATTGAAATAATTTTGGTATTGAAATTTGAAACTAAAAAACTTAAAAGAATGAGAACAATCAACAAAACAATAAAAACAAAACAAAATAGTTCATCAAATCATTTGTTAAAAAAAATGTAAGAAAAAAATAAATAAAAATTTCAAAGAAACCTACCTCTTTTGAACAAATCTTGCTCTATGATCTTCTTGGCAACGAACAGAGACTTGCAAGTGCTTAGGAATAGCACAACAATCAACTTTGAACAACCAACGATCAACCTTCAAGTCTAATCAAGCTTGTGCAAGCAAGAGAGAAAGTGCAGCAATGGAGGCAAAAAAACTTGTTTTTCATTCACAAATTGTTAAATGAGATTTTTTTTACCTATTTAGTGTGTTTGGAGGCCGAAATTAGGGTTGCAATGAATATTAAATTATTGAGAAGTCAACATTTGGTCAAGAAAATGATTAAAAAATGCTTAAAAACCACTTTATTATGCGGATTGGGTGTTTTGACGTCAAAATACGTCGTGGATTCGCCTTGGATTCGTTGTGCTGTATCCTAGTCGAATCCACATTCCATCGACAAATCTAGCTCGAATCCGCAGTGGTATTTTTGAATCCTGGTTGAATTTTGAGCATATCGTACCCGAATCCCGAATCCGAATTGTACCATACCGTATCTGGGCTCTTATAGGGACGAATCGGTAACTTAGGTACCAAAAGAATGTGGAAGGGAACTGTGTTATAATGAACAACATACCTTTTGCTCAGGATAGGTTGTACCCTTTCTCTGTTGTGCTTCGCTATTTCAATAGCATGGGGCAGCTTAAATCACTTTGAGGTACATTCTATTGGTGGCTTGGCAATGTAGATTAGTACTTAATACTATTTTATTCAATTGAAGAAGTTTGTGTTGATGTTTATGATGCAGCGTCAGGAGTATTCTTCCAGCGATCTCCTTATTTGCAATAAATTAAATAATAGCTTAATGCTATTTAATTTATAAGAGATGTTTATTCTTGAAGAGGCACGAATATTTAAGAGGTGCTATTTATATGGTAAAGTCGACATTATGAAGAGGCATGTTTTATTTTAAAAGGGACGAGTTCTTATGAAGCCAACCTACTTCTTATTGGACGCAATTCTTCTTGGAGGCCGACTTTGAGATTAATGAAAGGACGCGTCTCTCATCCTCTCTTGTATTTATAGTCATTGAGTTCTTTCCATTCAGCATTCAGTTTTTGTTCTATCATTGTCTTATCTCAAGTGCGAATCCATTAGAAGAAGCAGTATGAGTTTATCATATGTAAAGTGCGAATCCATTAGATGAAGCAAGTTCGTTTCTCTCCTTCATTCAAGTGTGAATTTTCTCCAAGAGCAGATTGCGAATTTCTCTAAGTGCAGATTTAGGTTTCAAGGAAGGGCAGATTATTATCTGTTTTGCATCTAAATTTGGTGCTGAATATTGGCCTTGTGATTGGCCTCATTGTAAAGCGAATTGTTGCCATTATTTATATAGAGAAGAGAGATCTTTGTTGCTGGGTTTTTCTCCCTCAAGTGGAGGGTTTTCCCAGGGTATCTGCTGTGTTATTGTGTCTGATTTGAATTTAATTTCTGTGCATTAATCTGATCATTAAAATTTAACATGGTATCAGAGCGGGTTTGAGAAGATCGTGATCAGATTTACAGCGATACTCTTTTCTCTTCGTCTTAATTCTTTGTCTATCTCTACATCAATCAAGATGGTGATCGGATTGAAGATCGAGGATAGACTCGAGGGAGCTTCCAACTTTACATCATGGAGGTTTAGAATCATGCTCACATTGGAGGAGAATGATTTGGCAGAGTTTGTGGAGACCAAAGTTCCCGAACCTAAAGAGGAAGAAGAGAAGTTGCAATGGAGGAAGAAAGACATCAAGGCGAAGAAGTTGTTGGTTGATTCCGTCAAAGACCATATTGTGCCGATTGTCTCCAAGTTGAAGACAGCAAGGGATATGTTCAAAACTTTGGAGGAAATGTATGAAATCAACAACACCAGCCGGGCACTTGCCTTGAAGCAACAACTTCATCATGTTAAGATGGCAGAAGGAGAATTTGTCATCACCTACTTCATGAAAATTTCCGAATTGAGAGATCAGCTCTCTACCATTGGTCATATTGTTGATGACAAGGATTTGACCATGTTGGCTCTTAATGGTCTTCCTTCATCTTGGGAGTCTTACATTCAAGGAATCAGTGCGAGATCGAAACTTCCCAAGTTTGATCGATTGAGGGCAGACTGTATTCAAGAGGAGTCGAGGTTGGCTGCGAGAGGTATTGGTCGAAGCTCTACAAATGAAGATATTCATGTTCTTTCCGCTCAATCATCAGAGAAGAAAGGAAAAAGAGGAAAGAAAAGATACTTCAAGAGGAATAGAGATAAAGGGTCAGATGGTGCTCCCGCATTCAAGAAGAAGTGGGACCTCTCCCAAGTCCAATGCTTTCGTTGTGATGAGTTTGGTCACTATGCAAAGGATTGTCCAACCAGGCCTAATTAGCATGCTTCATTTGCGGATATGAATAAGTTCTCTCCTCAGAAGGATTCTAGAGAATTTCTATTCTAAGTCATGGGCCTGTGTTCAAGCCGTAAAGGTTGTGTGCTGATCTGTGCTCAAGAGTAGCGTATCTTGCATCCTTCAGAATATTTAAAGAGATAAGTATTCTTTGTTTGTTAAGTTATATCTTTTATTTGGATCTTGTAAAGAGAGATAGTGGTTTCTCTTGAATTGCGTTCACTAGCGTAAGATCCCTTGAAGATTTCATTTATTGCTAGTCATTTCATGTTAATTATGTAGATCTATGAGTGTGACTTTGAGATGGAAAAGAGAATTGTATTTTCGTTGTGATAGGTTGGTTACATCGATATCATTCTCTAATGCATGATCTGTGTTAGAACCTTGACTCTTGAGGAGAGTTGGTTCTTTTGTTGTGCTGAGTTTAGCATTCTCGAGAGGAGCAAAAGATGGAAGAAAGAGTTATATCAAAATTATATAAAGATAAGTTTCTTTAGCCCTTCTTTCTGATCTTTTGATATATTTCTCTTTAGGCTGATTTATTTATTCATGTTTTAATATTATTCATAAATTCTTATGTGTTCATGCTATAAACTGAGATAGTAAACCTTGTATGATTCTAGTCTTGATATTTCTTTGGATAGTTGTAAACTGTTAGTAATCTCTCTCTAAAATGCTTTGTGAACAGCCAGAAGCAGGAAGGTGATGAGAGATTGCTTAGCCATGAAAAGCTTGAGGCATCTTATGAGGAAGTCATGCCAACCAAAGAAATGATCAAGCATGAAGTCACAACTTGCAGCCATGAAACTAAGCTGGTGGTTAGAGGGAGTTCACTTCCAGAAGTCTTCTTTGCAATCTCTGAAGCAGGGATCAAGAGGGAGTTTTGTAACTCACTGAGAAGAAGTGAAGATTACTGTATTGCAAGGCTAGGTGCTAAATTCTTAGAGGATCCCTTCAGCTGCTGAGATCAGAATTGCTTAAAGACTGTCATCTGGATTTGATATTGGTAGCTCCGCAAACCTATTCAGAATAGAGTGATCTGCTATGAGGTCGAGGAGGTCTACCTTGAACTCTCTACAGTACCAGAGGTGTGCACTGGAAAACATTTATCTAAGGCAAGCATTGCAGGAAATCTTGGATGATGAGGTCAGAAGCAAGCACTTGAAGATTCAGAGGGAGCCTACTGAACCTAAAGAAGATGATTGTGTCACTGATCGAAAGAGCACCTCTGGATGCTGTTTCAGTTGAGGTCTGCGATAACTTCCTGGTGTAGCAGGAAGCAGTCTTCAATGGTACTGAGTACAGCAGGGGCCGAGTTTATTGCAGCTTGTGTGGCAGCTCGAGAAGCAGTGTGGCTTCGTAAGCTCCTTGTAGGATTGTTTGGACAATCAATGGAGCCTACTATCATTCATTATGATAATCAATATTAGTGATCCTTGATAATGAGTTCTTCTTTGAGAGAAGTTCGAGGTGAAATCCCTTGTTAATGCATTTTCCTCTGAGACGGAGGAATTTGAGGTGAAAGCCCTTGTTTCCACCCTCTGAGTTGAGTCATGGTGGATGTCATGTGTGTGACTCCATGACATATTTTGTACTTGTGTTTCACCCTTTGAGAGAGTCATGGTGAAAGTCAGAGGTGACAACATCCGCGCAAGTGATGAACACACTTACCATAGTATGGTTGTAGCCATTATGGTAGATATCGTGTTGAGGCGATATCCAATATCACGTTGAGGTGATATTTATCTTTACCATAGTATGGTTGTAGCCATTATGGTAGATATCGTGTTGAGGCGATATCCAATATCACGTTGAGGTGATATTTATCTTTTACCATAGTATGGTTGTAGCCATTATGGTAGATATCGTGTTGAGGCGATATCCAATATCACGTTGAGGTAATATTTCTTTGTTCACCATAGCATGGTTGTAGCCATTTTGATAGACATCACGATGAGGTGATTTGTCTTGTGCAACTGGAAGTATCCTCCCTAGCTGAGAAGGAGTGTTGATGTTTATGATGCAGCGTCAGGAGTATTCTTCCAGCGATCTCCTTATTTGCAATAAATTAAATAATAGCTTAATGCTATTTAATTTATAAGAGATGTTTATTCTTGAAGAGGCACGAATATTTAAGAGGTGCTATATGGTAAAGTTGACATTATGAAGAGGCATGTTTTATTTTAAAAGGGACGAGTTCTTATGAAGCCAACCTACTTCTTATTGGACGCAATTCTTCTTGGAGGCCGACTTTGAGATTAATGAAAGGACGCGTCTCTCATCCTCTCTTGTATTTATAGTCATTGAGTTCTTTCCATTCAGCATTCAGTTTTTGTTCTATCATTGTCTTATCTCAAGTGCGAATCCATTAGAAGAAGCAGTATGAGTTTATCATATGTAAAGTGCGAATCCATTAGATGAAGCAAGTTCGTTTCTCTCCTTCATTCAAGTGTGAATTTTCTCCAAGAGCAGATTGCGAATTTCTCTAAGTGCAGATTTAGGTTTCAAGGAAGGGCAGATTATTATCTGTTTTGCATCTAAATTTGGTGCTGAATATTGGCCTTGTGATTGGCCTCATTGTAAAGCGAATTGTTGCCATTATTTATATAGAGAAGAGAGATCTTTGTTGCTGGGTTTTTCTCCCTCAAGTGGAGGGTTTTCCCAGGGTATCTGCTGTGTTATTGTGTCTGATTTGAATTTAATTTCTGTGCATTAATCTGATCATTAAAAATTAACAGTTTGAAACTATCATTTAAAATGTCTGATCAATCTTTGAGACTGCATTACTCATTGCATATGTGTTGGGAATTACTAGTGTGATTTTGGATGACAAGATGAAAATCCACTATTTTTCAAGTACTTTGTAGGGATATACCAATCATTGTTAGCATCAGCCGGCTTAAGGAAAGAAGAAAATGCGAGATTTTATAAAATCAAAATTTGGAAATGAGTTCAAAAAGACACTGAGCACAAATTTATTATGAGTTGCCATGTTTGAATCAATGAAAGGGGGCCCATGAAAAGCTATGATCGCTGAATGCTGAATTTGGCATGGATGCTTGAAAAACATATTGGAGATGAACTGAAAGAACAGTAGTTTATCACTGGATTACAAAATTTCTTCAAGGAGAGCTTGGGAACCATACCAAGCTTGAATTATGATGACAAATAATCACGTGCTGGATGCAGAGTGGGAGCGATGTGTAAGGGAAAAGATTGAGACAGTGAACATTACTGAGCTGCCAAAAAATTAACCAATCAAGAGAAGTGAAAACCAAAGAAACTAGACATTTGGTTCCTAAAATGTCCCATGGAAGGGCACAAAGAAAAGTCATCAAGTAAAATGGTACATATTGATTACTTTAAAATGTTGTCAAAAGTGTTGCTAGGACAAGGGGCCAAGTCAAAATATTAATTTAGAAAGAAAATTAATTTCTAGAGACTTCTTGAGAAGGCTAAAATTAGCAAAGAGGTGATAGTTGGCATGAGTTTTCCACAATCCATGAAGTAGATGTATGATAGCTTTTGTGTAATAACCCCGACCCCTTGGAGTAAGGATTATTCATGATTATCCAAGTTTGACAATGTTATATGTCAAACTAGTCTGAAACAATGTTAGTCTCTGCAAGAAGTTTTCCTCCACAATTGATCTGAAATGGTTTCTCCTTGTGTTCACAGAATTAAAGAATCAAATGTTTACAATCCAATAGAATGATAGAATAACAACACAGAGCATTACGAGCTCAGATGGAACATAAATTATGTTGCAGACCATATAATCACTTAATATGATAACAAAACAGATTATGCATATTCAAGAAGTGGAAACAATATTTTATTTATTCTCCATTTTATTAAATAGTTATCGAAACTTATCATGCACTTGGAAAAACACAGGGAATACAAGAATACTCTAACCTTAGGCACCATGTCCCTTGGCTTGAACAATCACAAAGATGGCGGCAAAGATAATAATGCGATCTCTAAATCTTTTATTCGTTGCACTTCTCAAACAAGTAGGATCCCGTGAACATAAATGTGGCAACAACAGTGAATCATGCCTCCCAAA
The DNA here is from genome assembly GCA_007258455.2 of Sequoia sempervirens. Taxonomy (NCBI): domain Eukaryota; kingdom Viridiplantae; phylum Streptophyta; class Pinopsida; order Cupressales; family Cupressaceae; genus Sequoia; species Sequoia sempervirens. Next base: position 322,135,043 of record VDFB02271358.1, on the reverse strand, counting down.
TACATGAATACTACCGAACCAACAATAGCTATATGCTTATAAGAAAGCCCAACTCCACTTCCTGATTATACCTTGAGCATTCTCATTCTCGGCAATGTGGCGGATATATCCCGATAATGCCAATAGCGGTTCCAACACCTTTGATATTCGATGAAAGCTCCGTAGCATTCCTCAATAGTATATATGTACAGCGCCAACAATAGTAATAGCCACAACAATGATGATTCTAGTGCATAGATAGTAGAGTATCCAATGTACATGTAAACCCGATACTTCTCCCGTCACAGATATTGCCATAGATACAGCCTCTCTTACAATGTATCAAATGCCAATGAATACAGTTACGCCTTCAGATTTGAGAACTCCAGAGACGAATACAAACTTAGATGGAGCCGGTCACACAAAATACGCCAATAGTCGAACATGGAGAATCCGATGACACAAAATACGGCAGTAGTCGGGTATGCACCACTGGGGAATACTTATTGGAATTTCTACATTGTCTCACGAGTATCACAAACTCCCGCATACTCCCGTCATTGGCTTGTGAATCGTCCAACAAAGCCGACCATATTTAATCCAATGAACATATAAGTCCGACAATATTCGTTTCTGTCTCCAGCGGTGGATATGGAACGTTGGCTATTTTACAAAATCTCCTCAACTAGCTTGCATAGACTCAGGCATATGAAATTATCATGACCATTATAATTTATCTTCATAATATCAAATCGATCACCTTGTAGTTAACAAACATTGACATACTGTAATCTTCAATACAAGGCCACATCAGGGGCTACGTCCTTCAGTGGCTAAACCTGAGAATTCCCGCTCTCAGTCACAAAACCAAAACAAACTCAATTCCCCTCATAATCTTCAGACTTCCCCAATCGCTCCCATATAGTTTGCCAATGTTCGGTTAATTCAACCGAATTCTTTTAATCAATGACTTTATTAAAATATGATGTTGATTAATGATTTAAACAAGTCATATTTTATAATTAATTAATTAAATAATAAAAAGTCTTTTAACGAATAAAGACAATTTAATATTTAAATAATTAATCAAATCCCTTTTGGCCTTATTAAAAATGGGGACATCACATTTTGGTTTTAATTGTGTGTCTTTTTCAATCGATGTCTTGGATCACACTCAGCGATCTATCATCGAGAAGAGGAAAATGGAGAATTGGATTGCAGACATAGTCTTTAAAAAGAGGGGCAGAGGAGGAGATAACAATAGGAGAATGAGGGACAAATGAGAAGGAAATGAAGTTAAGGAATGAAAAATCAACAAGAATAAAAGAAAGTAATTAACTGGGTAAAATATAACCAATGAATAAAATGTATGATTAAATTTGAGTATGCAAATATAAGGTAAACATGAATGAAAGCAAACGGATTTATAGTGTGTGTGCGTGGCTAATAATTAATAGCAGCCATTAAAAATTAATAGCAGGCATCCAATACTTGGTACCAGCCATAACCTTATATTGGGATCATGGATATTGTTGGTTCTATTCTGACTTCACTTGATACTATTTATGGCTACAAGATAGATTATAAATTCTAAATTTTGACAGGGTTTTAAAAGAATACTTATTGGTTTTCAGGGGGATTAGTTCATTTTTGAAGGAAATATTTATCATATACTACTGCATACTTATCCATTCCGACTATACTAATATCAATAATGGGATTTCCTATCAGCTACAGTTTGCATTTGGGGTAGGCATTAACTGTACCAAATTGGAAGCCACAACAACTGCTGAACTAATACTTTAGTTGTAGTACCATCTATTTGCAACAATCTTTTGTGATTGCAGCCAAGTATTTTCTGATTTGGGGTTCACTACTCACTATTCAGTACATATGGATATTATTGGTAATTCCAATAGTATTTATATGAGTTATAGTTTGTATTGGGCAAAACTTATGATTTATCTAGAAGTTATACACTCTAAAGAAGAATAGTTTCTTGTTATATCAGCTCCTATTTTGGGCATTTTACATATTATGCAGTTTGCTTTCTGTTTGACAAAATGTCTTTTCCAGATTGTTGGACAACTATTTGATATAATTCCTAGAATTGAAAATAGAAGAGTATTTCATTGCATTCTCATTCATATTGTAAACATTTGTGTGTTTCATCACTAGATTATCTTTTTAATGTAAGTCTGGATGGCAATGCCATCAAGACATGGTTAATTTTTTAAATATTTCGTATTTTATACATTATAGAACTATCGAGCTTGTCACCAGTTGTTAGTGTCCCAATCACTATATGCTCTCACCTTGCCCACATCAAGATGTTGGTGATAAGAAAGTGTGAAGTTCGCATTTCATCAAATATTTGTGAATCTTTTGAAAAAAATAGTTCGAGATATCACAAGTGTGTTACAATTTTGGTTTTCCATCTTTTTGAGCTTTGATGAGGAGCAAAGGTAGAATGAATGCTATCATTTTCCCCTTGTGACTAATGGGGAGGTTGAAGGTTCTGGTGATTAGTCCATGTTAATTGGTATGGATTAGTAGGTGTTTCTTATACAAGAATGGGGAGCAAAGGGGTTAGGTGATCTTAGGTGGGTGCTACCTATTGTTTATAGGTTTAGGTTGATTAGTGAGACAGGGTCACTATGGTTGAACAAAACATTTTTACTCCACATGCATGGCATATATGGTTAAAGGCATGTTGAATCAATGATACTTCACGATTATTGTGTCAGGTTGAGAAGGCATAGGTTGAATAGTACTAATTGCACAATAATAAGTTTGCAAAGTTACAAAATAGCCATTGGATGCTCCACATCATTTGTTTTTCCCTGTGTGAGTCAAGGGGGGCTTGTTGGCTTTTATGGTCCCTCATGATCCAAAATTCATTGTGTTTTGAGTGTTCAAATGTATGTGTGTTTGTATAAATAAATTGTAATTTTATATTGATGTAAATGATGGGTAGTGATTTGTTTTTAGGTGGTTGTTGAGAGGTTGAAGCAGTTGAGATGTATAGTCAAGAGAATGGCTTATATAGGTCGTGTAAAAGCCCATAAATTATCCCTGCATATTAGGTAATGGTATTGTTCTTTTTGCGGCATAGATTTTCATTCCAGTATTTTTCCTAGCTCTCACATAATGGGGTTGAAGGGCAGTACCCTTGTTGTGTTTCCTATTGTGATAAGAGGGTGGGTCAAAGGGTAAAGCCACCAAGCCCAAATTAAGGTTTAAGGCCACATGGACCTCCATGATGCATGCAACTTTTTCATATTCTTTTTGCTATTAACCAAGCTTTGAGAGTCCAAATTTCAAACCATTCAAAAAATGCAAGTGTGAAAGCCATAGAGTAAAAGTAGGCCCTAACTATGTGTCTGTTTTCTTTTTAGTGTGTACATACATTTGATTTTGAAGGCATTTTTACATAGCTAAGTTTGACTTGTGAGTCTAGTGAGTTTGATGACAAGTCTAACAAAGACTTGCCTAGATTTGCAATTGATTCTATAAGTCTTGGATGCCCTGGCTCAGCCTTGGACTCAACTAGGATACCAAGTACTCAATGAGTCTTGTGGCTATGGGTTATTCTACCTAAAACTGAGAACTATAGCCAACCATTGTGAGCGATTTTCATCTTGATAAAAATAGAGTATTTTGCAGCATGATGAGATTTTTAGTAATAACTTTGGCATAACAAGTTAACACAATTCATCATTGGAAACATAAAACCATTAATGAAAAAATTGGATGAGCATGATTATGATGGACACACTATGTGAAAAGAATTAATATTGATAAATCTATGTATGGGAAGCAATGCTAACAAAATCTTAAAATGTTGTAGGAAGAAAATAATTAGACTCATAATAAAATTATTCACCTTGTGAAACCCTTTTAGGGAAAAACCCAACAAAAACAACGGTCACTTTATTAACTCAACCGTTCACAATACAATAAGATTTTTCACACTTGTGCTTAACCCTAATCTATGTGCAAGCATTTATAGACACATCAAGTATTGGAGACTGCTAAATGGTGTTACAATACAATGGGCTGAAAAAACAACGTATAAGGGCCAATTTGTTTTGGGGATCCTTGCCCCCGAACCCCACATAGAGGGCCATTGGGCTCCTATACTTATCAATTGGGGTGCTGCCCTAGACCTCACTAATTGTGTCTGGCTGCATAGTCATAATGAGTATAAAACATGCAAAGTATATAATACATATCCATCAAATCTACCACTTGTTGAATATTTTGCATAGGTGGCCATTCATACCTTAATCAACTACTAAGGACAACTATGCCATTGCTTGCCTACAACAAAAAACCTTGTCAATGCTGATAGACTTTGTCAATGAATCAAAAAATTTCTCTAATGTATAAAACCATCATTAGTCTGATAACCAATATGTGCCATACTCCAACCAGGAAGAATGCTTATAATCTCACAATAATAAGTTTTTTATTTTCATCGTTTTTAAATACTTTTGATTGTCAAAACTTCAATAAACAACAATCATTGGCAAGGAGCTCCTAGACCCTTAACTAGGAAGATGAATCCACACCGAACTCTGTTGTGAAAGGAAACTAATCATTTCTAGCATTGGCCAGACAATCTATTACAACATTTGCTTCCATCTAACAATGATTAAATCAAGTTTTTTGGAAGGATGCCTTCAATTCCATGGCTTCTTTAATTAGGTAGTTTAACCTCCATTTCTCTAAAGCACCTTTTACTAGCCCTTGGATAACAACCATGGAATATCCATTCACCATCAAATTTTTAATTTTTAGCTTCTTAGCCATCTGAGCCCCTCAAGTTGGGCCATGGTTTATTCTACCCATGGGGAAAATAAAGAACCCCCCAACACCAAGGACACTTGCATATCTCTAATCACGCACCTTTGTCAAATCTAGATCCCCCTTAGAAGCACCATCAAAGTTTAACTTGTACTTGAAATTCACCCTAGGAAGAGGGCTCCATTTCCCAAGCCAAACCTGACTCTTCTTATCCTTTTCGTTTATGCCATTATTATGGGTATCATTCGTATTCAGGATAGTTAAGTGTTCTTTTCTATTTCAACTAGTTTTATTTGGGACCATTTGGTGTATTGATTAATTTTTGACAATGAATTACATCCTCAATGCATGTATAGTGCTATGTAGTGTGTTAGTGCTCAACATATGTCAATTTCTTAACATGTTTATGACACAACTCTATGTGATGATTCTTGATAATGGTTTGTATATATCTATTAGTTTTGTCTAGGTACAGTGTTTGTAAGGTAGGGGATTAGATAAACACCACTATTTTGGCTTAGAGAAGTCTTTTGTAGTTTTGACTACTGAGCTTGTTTTTAAGGGTACTTGGAGTAAACAAGTTGTCCTTATATCTACTTGCTTTAACATCCTACCAATCTTGTCCCTTGAATGTAATGGAGTATCAATTTTCCTGGTTTGACATGGCTGCTTCTGATTCAACATTATTGATCTTCCTTGATTGACAGATCATCTAGGTTCAACATTAGTGATTTGCTTGGATTGGCATGATAACTAGGCTCAATGGTATTGACTTGACTAGATTAGCATGGCTGCATGATTTTCTTGGAATGAATGGTTACCACTACATGGTTTGATGCTATTTATCCTAGTTTGACATGATTTTTGGGTTCAACAATGTTGATCTATATGAATTGGTATGGCTTACAACCTTACAATGGATTATTGTAATATAGGATTAGCTTGAGTTAACATGAATGCAATCTTGGCATTGGACAATAAGATAGTAGAATTAGTCTGGATTGTTTTAGAGCCTTGGCCTGCACATTTTCCTAACCAGCATCGGGCCAGTTTGGTGGTGGTAACAGTCTATCCCAAGGGTGCTCCACCTTAGTCATCGATACATGCATTTTTTTTCAGAATACAGATTAGTATTATTTAGCTTGAAGATCATTGTAAGTATCTTTAGAAGTCTGATTTATTTAGAATTTATATTTAAATGGATATGTTTATGATTGTATATCTTATGCACATATCTATGTTGAAGGCATGCATAATTTGTATTCCAAAAATTTATTAAAAGATGTATTGGGCTGTTTAAATAATTAGAGTTGGGAAATTTCAAATATTCATCTAATAACATTGATAAGGCATTCATCATATACATTATAGATTCTAATACATAACATTTACAAGAAAATGCCCAAAGAGCAAGTTCCAACTACAAAATGAAAAAAACATGGAAAATATACTACCACCCCTGAACTTGCAAAGAGCTTGTGCAATCAATGAGCTTGTCTCCCTTGTCTCAGAATTGTAGTGGTTGACGCAAGTGATAACAAGTTCTTAACTTTGTATTGAGATTGGAAAAGAGGCTGCCTCAATAAGACTGAAACCTTTGCCATTATATGCTGCCAACCTGCAATTCTGTGACTGCAAAAGCAACTTAAAGCTATTGTTTTTAATGATAGAAAATCACTATCTTGGGATTGAAACACCACCTTGAGAGGTATAAATGAAGCTTGAAATCCTAGGTACTGTTTTGCTTGATTTTATCTTGAAAACCCTGCTATTTTACCTATTGAAATGGCTAAAAGCTGCCCTCAAATCTTGCAAAGGCAACTCTAACAACATGTGACTGTCATAAACCATAAAGGAGCTTGTCTCGCAAACCAAAATATCTCATTTAGTGCTGAGAGTAGGTGCTCGCAAAAGAACAACAAAATATTTTTTAATATATTTGTGGCCTTTTTCTATAAAAATGTTGAGTGTAATTGTAAGGGGATGGTTGGCTGCCCCCGGGATGGTTAGGGGACATCATTGACATCCCCAACTGTCTTAGAGACAGCCAGTCGTCCAAAATAAGTCCCCATGTTTCTGGGACATTAGGGCCAAATTTTTTTTGATTAGGGATGGTGGGGGGACATTTTGAAGTGTCCTTGAGTGCTTGAAATGTCCCTAGTATAGGGATGTTTAAAAAAATGGTGATGTGTCCTTGGGGAACATAGGTTGAACCTTGAGCTTTTCAAAGACCTTTGATGCTTTTATGGTCCATACAAAAGGAACATTCTTTTTTGTCAACATCCCAAGTGGGTATGGAACTTGCTTATTATTTTGATAAACTACTTGTAGTATCCTTCAAGACCTAGGTATGCAACTTTCATTCTATCTTCACCTCTTATCGATAACAAGTTGGAGGAATAAACAAGTTTATTAGAATAATTTGCATTTGTGTGATTCATCAATTATTTTTGAACCCTCGTTGTCCAATTCTTGTTTCAATTCTAATAAAATACACTTCTTCCTTACAATGCAAATTAATAATACATTGACACTTCATTATGTGATGGTTATCAAGATTCAACTACATAGTTTTTGAGCCAATCTTCTTCGACCTAAATTTTATGAGTACTGGTTCACAAGGACCCATCTCTCAGGAGCATGAATAGTCTACTTAGCACACTCATTGCATCTAGGTGATACTCATAGGTGTGAAGCATGAAATATTTTTGGGAGGTCACCCATCCTAGTACTACTTTGACTCAAGTGAGCTTAACCATGGAGTTTCACCAACATCAAGCCAACTTAGCTTGCTACCTTGTTTGCAAAAACTTCAACAAGTGTCGTGCCTTATGAATTCATTATAGAACTCCTTTTTTGCAATGTGTTTATGTGATGGCTTATTAGAATTTAATTGTGTTGTTTTGAGTCAATATTCATTGACCTATATTTCATGAGTACTGGTTCGTAAGAACCCATCTCTCATGAGCATGAATGATCCACTCAACACTCATTGCATCTAGGTGATGCTCACAAGGGTGAAGCTTTCGGACTTCCTTGGAGGTCAGTCGTCCCAGTAGTACTTTGACTCAAGTGCAATTAACGATGGAGTTCCCCCAAAATCAAGCCAACTTAATTTGCTACCCCATTTGCAAAACCTTTTTAAAATCCAATCATTTTGTTACAACCATCATTATTATGTCAAATGACTTTGTTGTAAGCTTTTCATAAATCTAGAGGTAGCATACTATAGTGGTCATTTTACTAGATTCAACTTCCTTATGAAAAGTATTTGAAGACAACTATGTTATATAAACCATCTTCCCTTGTTTACCAATTTCCTATGGTTTGTCTTATACTAGCATTCATCTTATACTTTTTAATCTATCTATATGGTTGGTTTTATAAGTTTCCTATAAGTTGGGTTTCACAATCTTTGTTATTGTATATGGATATATTGTTATAGTGGAAGTGGTTTAGTCTATAAGAGAGACACAAGAATTAATTACAAGCTTATGTGTATTGCAAATGGAACACTGCCATAAAATTACAGAGCAATGAACAAAAATGTCTCAACAGATTTTTTTTTTGTTTATATAATTTATTTTGTGTATGTAGGGTTTATCAAGTTTTTGGAGCCATACTATATGATACTTATAAAAAAACGAAGACAAATTGGAGATATATGTGGGCATGCCATATATGGAATCACTGAGAGCCAAATAATTTTGGTTCCACATCCTACTGTACGAACAAACTTGGCATATTGTAAAGATGAACAAAGGTATATTATTCCCCTATTATGATATTAAATGGGAATTTGTTGCATTTTTAATTGCAAGTTTATTTTCTGTGTGCTTGGATGTATTATTGAACAAAGCATATGGTCCTTGTTAAGCAATGCCTCTGAAGTTGAAGGATTGTGGTTCTATGTTTAATTCAAGAGATGTAATGACCTTTTAAGTTGTTATAATTAGGTAATTTAGTTGCTGAAAATTTGGATTTCTAAAGGAGCACATGAATTTGGTGTGTCAATTTTGTTGAGGCTGCATTAAATTGTAATTTTGTTTGAATGTCTGCCAACATAGATGTCTTCTTGCCCTTTATTATATTCTTTGGTAGTTCCCAAGATTTAATATAATTTTAATGACAAAAAAATTTCTCATTGGAAGTGCATTCTTACTGTAGCTAAACTAAATGGTCGACACAAGTAGACCAAACATAAACAAAGCTAACAACTATGAGGAAATTATTTTTATTCTATGTGTAGGTTTGTCTTAATGCAAATGCAAGTCGAAATCATGTTTGCAGTGATTTGGATCCCAATGATTGGTTTAGTATAATTAATAGTTTCTTTTATGTGTGTACTTTCAAAAAAGGCCTACTTCAGTTCTACGGGTAATTAATAATAGTCATTATGCAATTAGTTATGATTAAGCACACACTATATGTTATTGTGTGACATTATTAATGACAACTCAAGTTGCGAACATTTTTCCAGGGCACTGGCAAGACAAGTTATGTAGTGTTTTCCTTATATTTAATGCTTCAGTTGACCATATAAATTTGAAAGCTGCTACATATGCACATGCCATGCCAACCGTAACATCTAAGATCAGATGAATGAAATTAAACTCTGCACACACACAAACACATGCGCACTCACAGAGGTATTTATATATGCATATCTATGTATGTGTGAGGGCAAGTGGATTTCTGTGTTTATCTGAATAATAGACGGACTTATTCCCATGACAACCCACCATTCAAGTTGGGAGTAGTAGTAAGCAAACTATGGGGATGCCAAAAACAATTCTAATAAGGAGTGAATATAGAAGTAGAAGATGGATGCAACATGCTAGATGTTCTATCTGCAGCCTTTTCACAAGAGCTAGTACCAAAATACCAAACTGGCTGGCATAAAGGCACGGGGATGCATGTACAGTTTGGGATGCGAAGCAAATTAAATCTTATCAGTTACGGAATTCAATCCCCTTTTTTAATTTTCAAAGGTGTCGTTAGAACCTACATAATATTTTGAAGATAATTTATGCAGTCGGGGGAAGTGAGGATGTGTAATATCCGTTGTTCAATCTGATGTAGATCTACTGATTTTATGCCCAAGGAATATTGTCAAACAGTTTGTGTGCAATGTTTTGTTTTGCTGGTTTGATTGTTTCAGTCTGTGATTTGATGCTTGAAACCAATGCCAAATTGATTTGAATGCTTGAAAAAACTTCTAAATTGTCTAGACAACTAACTAAATGATATGCAATCACTTTTGTATTTTTGGATAAATATAAATGAGAACTAGATGAAGAAAAATGCAGCTACAGCTCAATAACATTATGTCAAACAGTTGGCATACATCCTCATACCACATTCAAATGATTATTACATTGATTCATAACTCCTAACTGCTGATATTATTATTGATATGCAATCCTTTTACAATGATGATGATGAGAAATGCCAAGACTCTTGGCTTACATCTAACATAATGTTTACAATCAGATCTGAAGTAAATGAACACCTACAGCAGCTACCATGAAATGCATCTAAATGACCAAAAGAGTTCATACAAATCAAGAGGAACCTGGAGTATGAAGTCGCCTTTGATTACTGATGAAGAAGCAATCAATATCTGATATGATTCATGACCTTTCAGCTCCAAATTGTGCCTCAGACCCAGTTGCCCCTGTTCTGATATAAATTAATTTTTATAAAATAGTTTCCCAGCTTCTACGCCCTCCAAAATGCATCCATATTCATCTCCAAACCCTCCTATGAAGTGCGCCCAAGGTAGAAGGAGGAATCGAACCAAGATAGAGAAGTTACAAGCAAATTCGTGGCCTTCACAAGCTGGTAATGGTGACTGATAACTGAAATCAGAATGCTGGTATGATAGATGTGAATGCAATTCAACCTCCTATATAATAAATCGATGATGACTCCAAGCTCCAAAATATCTCCAATGAGATCACCAAATTGAATCATGCAAAAATGGCTTCTTAGCCACAATTGTGCTCAATGAGATGACTGAAATTATCACCTCCTCTTGCAACCCTTCAGGAGATATTTCACTCCCTCAGTTATGCTATCAATGGGAGTTGTTGTTCCCAAAGACAAATCGATCTTCTGCAGAAACCCTTAGCTCCACAAGCATACAACAAATGTCAATGTCAAATCTCGATGATAGGGAATGAACCCTCAATGTCCATTTATTCCTTTTCTCCAAGAGGTCGGCCCATCAAGAATAATATAAAATTCGACTTCTAGAAGCTTGTCATAATAATATTTTAATATTGCACTTTATAATAATATAAAATATAATCTCACTAATAAAGTGCAACATAACATCATAATATAACATAAGGTTTCCAAAATTAGAAATATCAATGATGAATATTGGTAAACCTTCATATGACCAAGAAATGAGCCAACCAATCAACTGGGTAACTGCCAAACGACCCTCTAATCATGCCCCATTAGCCTACAAGGGCCACTGATAGGCTAATCATGCTGATGTGTCAATGTCTAACTGGAAGGGGACATAACATCAAATACACAATAGTGCCCACGTCAAATGAGCGCTCCACTCTCCTCTGGGTTGCATATTGCTTCTGCTGGTTTTGTGCTTTCTGAATGTTCTCATGAAGAGTCCTCATGATATTCTGACTATCCTGCAATAAATTTCCAGCACTAGGAATCCGACTATCACTCAGCAACAAATCTAGGAAGCTCGGCGCCTCATAACCATACAAGGCCATAAATGGTGTCATCTATATCGAAAGGTGGGAAGTGGTATTGTAGCAATACTCACAAAGATATATCCACTTTACCCATCCCTTCTGCTGCCCTGCAACATAATTTCTGAGATATCCTTCCACCCACTTATTAACAATCTCTGTCTGTTCGTCTATTTGGGGGTGGTAGCTAGTACTTAGAGTGAGCTTGGTCCCACATAGCCTGAAAAGCTCCTGCCAAAAATGACTCATAAATCGGCTGTCCCTGTCACTGACTATGCTCTGAGGCAACCCATGCAACCTGAATATCTCATGAAAGAGCAACTCTGCTACCTGTGTAGCTGAATAGGTGGCTGTGATCAGAAAGATGTGAGCATAATTGGTCAATCGATCCACAACCACATAGATACAACCTCTACCCTGGGATTTCGGTAAGCCTGTAATGAAGTCCATTGACAAACACTCCCACTTCCTAGTAGGAATTGGAAGTGGCTGAAGTAAGCCTGTAGAGTATGTGTGCTCCTGTTTATTCTGCTGGCAAATAGGGCACTCTCTCACATAGCAAAGAACATCAGCCTTGAGGCCCTTCCAAGTGAACCTCTCCCGTATCTGTTTGTAGGTTTTGAAATACCCGGGATGACTTGCCATAGGTGTATCGTGAAAGGTTCTCAAAATAGTGTTCTTCATCTCTGATCTTGGGGTCAAATAAATCCGTCCCTTGTAAATGATAAGATCATTTACAACTGAATACCTTGCATCTTGTATCAACCCCTCAACAACTCCTGAAGCCCAACTGTCCTTGGCATACTTTGCTGCATTGAGATGCCTCCAATCCTCTGTGATTTCTGCCATGGAACTCAAATGTGGTCGTCAGGATAAAGCATCTGCAACTACATTTTGCATCCCTTTGACAAAGGCAATGTCAAAGTCACATGATTGCAGCTTGCTTACCCACTTCTGTTGCCGGTCATTCAGGTCCTGCTGTCCAAGGAAATGCCTCAAGCTGTTATGGTCTGTCTTCACTACAAATTTACTGCCCACCAAATACTACTTGAATTTGACCAATGCATGCATAATGGCCAACATCTCCTTATCATATATGCTATAACCCCTCTCTAGACCTCATAATTTCCGACTCTCGAATGCAATCGGATGTTTGTCTTGCATGAGGACTGCACCTATCCCCTCGCCATAAGCATCACATTGTAGCTCAAAGGGTTTAGTGAAGTCCGACAATGCTAAAATTGGACAAGTAGTCATGAGCCTCTTAAACATCTCAAAACACTCCTGGGCTTTTGGTGTCCACACAAACGCCCCTTTTTTTTTCAAATTCGTGAGCGGGGTTGCATGCCGTGAGTAGCCATTTACAAATCTGCGATAAAATCCACAAAGACCCAAAAATCCTCTAAGTTGTGTCAGATTCTCAGGCGTAGGCCACTCAATGATTGCCCTAACCTTGTCAGGATCCAAACGGATTCCCTCTGCACTGATGATGCGATCCAAGTAAAGCAACTCTGTCATGCCCAAGTCACACTTGGATACTTTGGCATACAATGATTCCTTGCCAAGAATACCCAAGACTATATCTAGGTGTGCTATATGCTCCTCCCAAGTTTTATTTTACACCAAGATATCTTCAAAGAAGACCAAGACATACCACCTCAGCTGTGACTGAAAAACCTTGTTCATAGTGGACTGAAATGTAGCTAGTGCATTGGTTAGCCCAAATGGCATAACCACAAACTCAAAATGCCCACAATGACAACGAAATGCGGTCTTCTCTATGTCCTGCTCCCTAACTCGAATCTGATGATACCCGGACCTCAAGTTAACTTTTTAAAAGTAACAGGCACCGTGTAATTCATCTATCAACTCATCAATCCTAGGGATAGGGTACCTGTTTTTGATGGTCCTCTTATTCAATGACCTGTAATCGATGCACATCCTCAGAGTACCATCCTTCTTTTTGACCAAAACAACCGACGAAGCAAATGGTGATTTGCTTGGTCTAATGTGCCCCATGGCTAGCAGTTCCTTAATAGTTTTCTAAAACAAGGAAATATTCAAATAGATTTCATCTCAATATATAATGTCTCAAGATAAATCTTTTAGAAGGTCATCTAACAATAGCTATCTTCCAATAATAGTAATGGCTAAAAACAGCCAGCTTGAAATGTTGCTCCTCCTAGTGACATTGATGTAGTGAGAATGACTTCCTTGTTCTGAAAATGAAGCCGCTTGAAAGAAGCTTGAAGCCCTAACCTCCTTGGAAAAAGAACCAAACAACCTTGGTAACTTGAATCTGATTCCCTACTGAAAGTGCACTTACAAACCCTGGTCACCACTGAAAACTTGCAATACTTAGTGTTTGGAAACCCTAGCACTCGTCAATAATGACCCTAGAAATCCATCCTTAGCACAAGCACTTGACAAAACTTTGATCACAAAACCTTGCGCACCATTACAAAGAATGAAAAATTGATTTCAAACCCTAACCATCTGAGGAAAATTTGCAAGTTGATGTTTTAGAATATGGCTACCTTAACACAATCTTCTTTGGTAAAAATCAGATCATCAAACCCTAGATACTTGGAGAATGAGTGTATAAGCTTGTCACAAACTTTAGCTGTCTAAAGAAGAATGAAGGCAACCACTGGATGTTGCTATGGCAGCTCTTGAGTGCCTTGGAAAATGCTGAAAAGCTACTGTGAACCTGCAAAAATTATTGAAAATGTCGACAAAGGAAAACTGAATATCTGTCAACCTGCTCTTAATGCTTAAAAATCTGGTGAAAAAGTTTGCGATGGCTGCCAAATGATGAAAACCTTTGAAAATCTGCAACATCCTATATTAAACTGCTATTAAAAGCTTTGGTCATTCAGGTGTATTCTTGGAACCTTGATGCCACTTTTTGTTTTGGATGAGTATCATCACTCCTTTGGCATAATGTGCTCCACTGAACTTGAATGCAAATTTTGTTTTCTACAACTTTTATTCCTCTTTATGCAGGCACATGCCAGGGGTATAATTGTCACATTTTCGAGTTTTTCAACATTTTGGACAGGGCTATTTATGGGCATGCTCTTGTGCAGGGACTGCCATATTCAAATCTGCTGAGATTTTGGCTATCTTTCCCTTTAGCGGCTTTTGCTTTAAGTGTCCCTTTTTGTGGTTTTGAACTTTTAGTCCTGCCTTTGTAATGATGTGTGCCTGAGCTATTTGCTTGAGAGGTATGAATTTTAGGCAAGGTATGGATGCACTTCAAGCATTAGATAGCCATCTTTAATGTTTCTCATACTTCTAGCAGGTTAGGTCAAGAAGTGCATGCCAAGGGTATTAGTGATCAATTTTGATAATTTTCAAACTCTAATTATTTAAGAGTTTGGGCACTCGCTTCAGTAGGTTATGTCCATTTTGACTGATTTGACACTTTTTGCTTGTCCTTAATGTTGGTGCACTTCTGAACATTGGGTGCCTGTTTTTGAGTTTTCGACAAACCTATCCCTGCTGTAAGAAGGTATTCCAAGGTATTGGAAGCCATTTTTTGTGTTATTGTTGATTTGGGTTCCTTAGTGTATCGACACACTTCATGGGTCTAGATTGCCAATTTTTTTGACTTCAACTTTGATTTTGGGACATTCAGTGACTTGGCACACTCCAATGCATTAAAAGTCCATTTTAATTCCCTAGACACTTTTTTAACTTTTCTCTCACATTCAAGTGCCAATTTTTGTTTCTCCAATGCATTGGGAAGATTTTTCAGTTGGCTATGCAAAGACACTGATTAGAGCTCAAAACATGACATTCACAAACATGGGAGACTAGGATTTGGCCATGACTCACTAGACAGGAAATGGTAGTGTTTTGAGTCAAAAAATGAGTATGAATTTTTTTGTATGGGCCTCACCCAGCCAATAGTAGAAGACATCAATGGAGGCAATCATTGAGACCAAGGTTTCAAAAGTTGTGACTCAACAAAACTTGGTAGACCCAATTTTGACTCAGACTTGATGACTTGGTAAAATCTTGACTATTTAAAAAATATACATTCATTAAAATGAGCCATAGGTAACTCAGAAGATCCAATTTTTACATAGAAAATGTAACTAAAGATGATACAAACTTGTTTTCCAAAATTTTGGTTCCTTGTTCAGCTGATATTAGCCATACATTCTGAAATCAGTTAATGTTTTAATGCAAATTAACATGCCATTCAATCAAAAGATTTCAATGTTTAAATAGAGAAGTTCAACATTTGATCATTTCTACCAAGTCTTCTTGTTATCAACTTACAGACCATAACCAAACTGTAACGTGCCAACCCTTTGGTAAAATAAAAATTTCCTAAATTTACATCATACGAGTAAATAAACGTGCTAACATGACATTGCAATTAAATTTTTCTTTTCTTTATTGATAATACATGAACAAGATGCTATATTAAATTACAATAAAGATTTCATTTCATTATAATAACTTCACAAGTACATGAAGCAAGAATACATACCTTTAAAAACATAGCTCCAATGAGCTTTAGAACAAATAGTAGTAAGAAGGTCCAGGAATCCGCCTTTCAAATCTTGGTACTTTAGTAGCCTTCAGTGGAGGAGAAGCATCACTCGGGCGCTTTTTCACCAACCACAGACTTATAATGCGGTCCCCTACACATCTATCATTGGATAGATGGCCGTCCCTTTGACGAAGAGATTGGTAGAGTAACTGATACTGTTAACCAACTGAGAATAGTGGTGTGTTCTACATAACTAGATCTTGTGCAATACAACATCCCTCGATCTAGAATGTAATACGGGATCACGGTGAATTGACAGTGTAATCATCGCACAGTCTAAGTGGATGTTTCGTACATTACACTACTTTGATCAAAGAGTTTCATACAGTATTACTATTGAGGGTCATCTATCACAAACACTATTTAGGGTCGATTTGACTTAGGGCTATCTTACACTATGCATAGGTTTATCCTCCAATGGATAGTCTGTCATTCTAGATAACCTATCACCATACTAACTACTAGAAATGAATTAGCATAATAAGTATTTCACAAGTTCCCTCCTATACTAGAAATCTTTATCCTAGGAGTATCACAAGCTCTTCCGAGTTAACCTAATAACTTAGCTGTTGGTTTTTACTTGACTCATGCCTTCATTTCAAACCTAGTATATAGTAACGAATGCAACCGGTACTCTCCTTATATGGAGATCATACAACTAATGCATAATACAACTAGAATGCAACAATTCATTCCCTATGTACAGATAGTAAATACAAACATAAAACATCCCATGTTCAAACATGGCTAGTATAATTAAATACTTACGTTGTACCTTATGTAATATTGCTGAATTCATCAGTCAAGTACTTTCTTCTATCATGGAGTACTTAAAAACACATTATGAAAGCGGCTCTAAGGCTTCAATTCCCTTTTCCATAAACATTCAGGTTTAGCAAATAGTATCCATGCAAACAGTATTCTCCTATTATGGAGATCATTACAAACATGTAAAACATAGCTAGGATTGCTTCATTTACCTTTTTCCAAAAGACAACATTTATGCACAAATAGAAAATACAATTCCAGAAGTATTTAAATGAATAACTATAGAGATGGATAGTAGAAGAATATCCCATGCCTGTAGTTAGCTTTCCACAAAATATTGATGACACAACCTTCTCTCCCAACAAATTCCAACGCCTCAATCAATAGACAACTTCCTCTCAAGACTCCATTTTCCCTCACACAGAAATAGAAACTCATAATTGATAACTACAGAGGTAATTAACAACAAACGTGTGTTCTGGTATAACACGTCTTCCCTACACTCAGAAATGGATAATCAGATTGGTGATGGTTTACAATTGGTAAAATATATGAAGCTCTGATAACTTAATAATGATAGATGGAAGTTATGATTTCAAACTCAATTCTCAAAGAAATGCGTATAGAAATTATGGAAGAATGCGTATGGTGAATTCTCAATCAAAAGTTGAGTGAATGCTCAACAAAAAGTAAGTAAGTGAACAATGAAGGTTGGACGGCTATTTATAAAGCCCCAGCCCCATTGAATTTCCTTCTAAAAAGGCATGTGGTTTGAAACCACAGAAATATGAAATATTCAACCCAGTATGTGGCGCATTTCCTCTCCCTTAGTTTCAACATGGTGAGTCTGCTTCTAGAAATTGACAGCAAAATGGAGACTAATTCCATTGCACGTGGTGAATTTAAATTGATTGACACCTATAGGTTTAGTTCATAGATGTAGCGCTAGATTCCAATAATGGCGGATTAGATATTTACAGAGAAATGGTCAATTCCTAAATAATGAACACATAGCCTCTTTACCAGGCTTAATCTACAAAGCTTCTTATTTGCGTGGGATTATTCTTCCTCCAAATTCTAACTTAGTCAAAACCCACACAGATTTAAGATGCGTTTCAAGGTTTCCCTGCCTGTTCCACGTGATATGTGACTTCTTTAGCGCCGTTTAATTCATATTTTGTTGCTAGAAAATATCGATATAATATTTGTTTCCAAGTTCAAATGGTACACAATAGAAATATTTCGATTTGCATAAGTTTAGAGAATAAAGTATTTCAATTTTCCATTGTCAAAGATAAATATTTCAATTTATTCGATTCCCATAGTTTGATGATTTAATATCCAATTGAATATGATATAACCTGATTCCCATAGTTAAAAGATTAATATAAAATCAATATATGCTTGTATCGATATGTATATACATATGGATACATGCATATACTATATACATGTATATATGTCCACTTCCTATTCACTTACATCCATTTATGTTACCATCATAATGATTGTAATATCACAAGAAAGGTACATAGATAAACATCACTCATAAAAGCATACAGAAGTAGACAAGACTCCTAATGCAAACACACAAGCTACGGATGACTTACCTATAATCCACACAGGCTGACTTAGTTCAATCAATCCAAGGTGACGTGTGTGTATGCTCAGATAGTTTACTTTACCGGTTACCCGACCAAGCTCCTCTCCCGAGTGATACTTCCCCTCCCACTGGAGCAATGGTTCTTATACCTACATCCACTGACACACGCTTTCCGAAATCATATGTTCATAACATAAGTAGTATTCATAAACATTTCAAAAGTTAGAATATTCACAATTCAATAACCATCTATTCTCCTTTATGCAGTATTTCACCATGAATAACATCAACTGAGATAACATCAAATGAAAACAAGGTACAAGCATCATTAATTCATCTCCAAAATTCATATTACATTCACATTTACCCTATCTAGTAATAGTAAATAGTAACCTCACAATTTGGGGTGTAACACAAACCCTTTTTCATAGCTTGCTAATCCATTTGCTCATGAAATCATATAGAAAGAACAACTCATTGTCATTTCTTTGGAGTGATAGATTGAAAGCAACCTGTTTAAAGAGCTAATGTTGCCAAAGAGGTAAACAAATTGAACATGAAAATAACCTTAAACACTAAATGTTGAGCCATCAAACAATGGACAACAAATCTTGTATTCATTTCGTAAATCCCTGCAAGAAACCACACAGACCTATACTATATTAATACCCTACCGAAAAGGACAATGTAGTGCCTTTTTTTGTTCTAACTTGGCCCACAACCTTCAAAAAACAACATTCCTGTTTATCTTAGAGTGAAAATTTGACTTGAAAGTACACTTATTACCCTAATAAAAGTCTACTTGAAAGTTTGAAACATATAAGATGTTAATGTCCATAATTTTTTTACAGTGTTTAAAGTGCGTTTGTAAGGTTAACTGTGGGGTCTTGATGCATCTACAACATGTGTTGAGGTCGTGGTAAGTACTCATGGAGTTTTTGCAAGTATTCATAGGCAAACTCAATGAGTACTCACATGCAAACTCGACAAGTACTTGCCACTAGCTTGGCCTAAGTTACAAGCAAGTCTAGGGGCAAGTGACTTGTTTTCCCTCTTTACTTGTGATTTGTGAGTACTCTGTGATTTTTGAAACCTTGATTGAGACTCTTGAAAGTTGTGTAGAAGAGGTAGTCGCAAGGATTGGATTAAAGTTTGATTAGTCTACAAAATACATTTTTTTTCAAGTGAAAGTAACATAAATGAAAATTTGGATAACTATTATGTAAAAGTTATATTCATGAGTAGTCAATCCATTCGATAATATTCAAATAACTAATGCATACAAAGATAGGTTGAGTGTTTTTGTTTCTAATTTTTTCTTAGGAACAAGCAAACAACTTCAGAATGAAGTTTTGGATGATAGAAGATTTAGATGTTATTCTTGTTAATTAGCACAATATTTTGAAATATTAAAGATACTTATTTCAAGTTATGGATGATATACTCCTTGTGTAGCTTAGATTGATCCATGTGTAGCCACGCTACCTCCCTAGAATCTTGTATAGGCATCACTAGTACTTTTTGCAAGCACTTGTGTCATCTTGTGCAAGCTCTTGCAACACATCATGTTGTTGTGCAAGCATTGATAGCCATCCATGTGACATCTAGCATGGTTCACATTGTGCACAACGATCAGTTGTGTAGTCTACAACCCTACTCATGTGACACTTGCACATAGTTTCACTTGTAGACCATTGACATGGAAAGAATTAGAATCCAACCATTGAAAGTTGGAAGGTGAAACACCGACAATTATAGATTTTGAATAATTCTTGTAACTATATTGTACATATAGACATTCAAGTCTTCACATTTGAGATTGAACAATCCAAGAGGTAAAGAAGTCTAGGCAAGCCAATTTGATGTGTACACCCCTTTCTCATCATGAGAATTTTCATTCTTTGCCGCACTGTTTGTATACATCCATTGTACCCTATTCATTTCATTCATTGAATGGAAGTAGGACACATTTGCTAAAGTCTTCCATGCATATGAATGTGCATTGGTTAGGTATATTTTCATTTTCCTTTGCATATTCTATAATTTTTTCTTTTTCTGAGATAGAATTGTCCCATAGACCACTTGGTATTCAAATCATTGGTATCAACAAAAGGAAGTTTGCCCACTTTGATTCAACTTCTCAGTATTTGAACAAATGTTGAAGCAAGAGCAAGGTGGCTAATAGTTAGAAACACATATTTGGGATGCTTCTATATGTTCAAGATATGATTCAAGATGCTCTTGAGACATAGCACCAAGACCTCTTTGGGTAGTTCCACAAACTCATGGTTCGACTTGGATTGATGCCACAATGCACTGCAAATCAATATGGTCCCCCACAACACCAAATCCCTTTCAAAGTGTGAGTCAATTTTGATATTCCAATAGTTGAAGGTAAAAGTGATGTAGTGTTGGATAAATGGATTTGACAATATGAGTTGTACTTTGTCAATGACTAGTGGTGGAAAGAAGATTTCCTATGTAGCAGCGAAGATGTCCATTGTTGCATCCCATTGGTGGCAAACACTTAATGCACAATATGAGAGGAATCTCAATCCTATGTGGGCTTGGGATTCCTTTGTCAATGCTTTGCAAGAAGAATACTTCCCCTGAAACATAATGAGAATGAGTATATGAAGTTCTAGAAATTACGATAGTGCAAGGAGCAATCGGTGAAAGAATACACCAATGAGTTCCATGACTGCTTTGTGTGTCTACATGAGAGCACCTTGGAACAACACAAAGTGCTCAAATACATCAATAAATTATCATTTGATATTTGCACCAAAAAAAACTAATTTTCTTTAGACACCTTAGGGCAAGTGTTTTGCAATGCATCCAAGATTGAATCTAAAGCCAAGCTCAAGCGAAATTCTTCTTTGCACAAGAGCAAGACTGTAGAAATTGACTCTAAATCACTTTGCATAGAATCAAAATTCCTTTGCGTAGAAGCTGCTGCATAATTTAGTCATTGTGCAAAATTCCAAAGCCTCATTATCATCCATGCCAAATTAGGACAAGGGAAATTAGAAGAAACAAGGTGATAAATGGTGCCATCATCATTGCACTAGCTCTCATATTATCATTCCACTAGCTCTCATATTGACGCTAAATATCGTGCATTAATCTTTGGTTGTAGAAGCCACATCAAATCCTACACAAGTTGAGCATATTGATCTAGAGGCAATGTCTCACAACACTAGCGTTGTGGTTATCAACACTTTGGAGGATCACGAGTCTATTCAATGCCAAGTGACTGGTCAATAGACAACAATTGTGTCATCATTGATAGCAAAATCCAAAAGAACATCATCTTGCAAGTTGCAATCAAGCGCTTGGGTTTTTCCACAAAAGTGTACTCAAAGCCATACTCTTTGGGATGGTTGTAGTAAGGATATTCATGTAAGACAATAATGTACTTTTAAATATGGAGTTAAGCCCATGCAAGATATAGTCATTTGTAGCATTGTGACACTAAGATTCTACATTATTCTATTTGGGAGGTCATATTTGTATGATAAAGATGATAATTACTATGCAAAGTTGTAGAGGTGGATAGTGCATGTCAACAATTGCTACTTTTAACCTTTTGGAGTCTTCATTGAAGCTGAAGGTAGCCTTGATATCTATAGAACAATGCTGCAAGATCATTTCACACATGCAAAAGTTTGTGGTTCTCATGGTCCATCTTGGGGCACTTGTGTAGGAAAGCACATGTGCAGTGATTGTACACAAAGCTATGCAAACACTATCGCAATATCAACAACTTGACAAGGTAATAGTATGGAAATGTCTTTGAGGAATGAGGGGGTTTTCCAACACATTGTGTAGTGCAACACATAATCAATTTGGTTCTTGGATCCGCTCTATCTAATATTCCTTCGTATTGTAAATTTGTTTTGGAGATTGATGAAATTCAATGCTAGATCTAGGGTTTGATTGATCAAGGCAAGATTAGACCCAACTCTTCTCAATGTAACAACTCAATAGTCCTTGAGCCAAAGAAAGATAGTACATGGTGCCTCTACATTTACTATTGGGTGTTCACGAAGATCATAGTGAAGAACATATTTCCCATGCCACAAATTGACAACCTCTTGGACCAGCTTTCTAGTGCACAATACTTCACCAAGGTGAGCCTCAAATCAAGATATCATCAGGTACCAATCCATCCCGAAGATTTATGGAAAACAACATTCAAAACCAAGGAGGGATTGTATGAATAAATGGTTATACCTTTTGACTTGATCAGTGTGCCAATAATATTCATGTGTGTGATGGATGATATTGTGAAACCCTTGATCAATTCCTTTGTCATCATTCATTTGGATGACATCTTTATCTTCAACAAGACTTGGGAGGAGCATGCGGAGCATGTGTTGCACATCTTAGAAACTTTGCACTAACACAAGTTGCATGTCAACTTTAGCAAGTGCACCTTCAATTTTGTGTAAATCCACATCATTGATTGCATAGGCATCCATGTAAACTTGAGGAAGATCAAGGTGACCTAAGACTAATTGACTTAGTGCAACATCACCAAATTGTGCAACCTTCTTAGATTCACAAATTTCTCATGTAGGTTTGTTTTTGGATTCTCTTACATTTCATTGTTCCTCAATCAAATCATGTGTGCCAAAGTGGTATCCTTGTGGACACTTGCACAATAACATCCCTTTGAGGAGCTCAAGTAGTTCCTTTGCATAACACCTATTTTGGCAATGCCTAGCATTACATACTCCTTCAAGATTCAAATTGATACATTTGACTATGCACTCAACACAATACTCTCACAAAATGGGCACCGATTGTGTATCACTCAAAAAATTTCACTGACATGATTCATCACTACTCCACCTATGAGAAAGAATTGTTTTCCATTATTCAAGTTGTCAAGTAGCGGTGCCATTACATTCTAGGTAAGGATATTATCATTCATTTTGATCATCAGCCATGTGAGATGTTTCCACACATAGAGCAAGATGAAGAATATGCACCACATGAAGTGGATGAAATATTTGCGGTAATTCCATTTGGTGATCAAGCACAAGAAGGGGAAAGACAATAAGGCACAAAATTGTCTTAGTCAACTATAGGTTCACACACTCATCATAGTGTTGGATTAGTGCAACCACAACTTCTCTAATTGGGAGATTCCCTACTCATACTCAGATTTTGAATAGACCAACACCATTCTTGTGCAAGGTAAATAGGATGGTGAATTCCATTTGTTTGATAGGCTTCTTTTCAAGCTTGGGTGTCTTTGTGTATCAAGTGACACACCTTGCCAAAGACTCATTTGGGAGGAGCACTACACAAAGACAATTGTACTCTTTAGCGTAACCAAGACAATGGAAACTCTACAACATTTCTATTGGCCTCATATGCATGTAGACATTGAGCGCCATATCAAGTCCTACATTCCCTCTTGCATTGCTAAGCCCACATATAGGAACCTAGGGCTTTGATGCCTCTGGTGGTACCAAAAAGGACTTGGGAATCTATTGGCATTGATTTGATGAGTAGACTAACCATGACAGAGTGCTAGATTTTCAAAGATGGTCATCATGGTTGCGTGTAAGAAAAAGTATGAATGGAAAGGAGGCCATGCACATCTTCTTCAATCACATTTGGGTTCATTTTGCGCTACCAAAATTCATTATGTTTGATTGCAACCCAAGGTTTGTTAGCCACTTTTGGTAAGCCTTGTGGGAGAGATTAGATGCACAATTGGATTGGTCCACAACATTCCATTCGCAAGCAAACAACCAAATGGAGATGGTCAATTGCACTCTCTTTCATTTTTTTCTCACCTACAATCTTGTCCATCCATGCGCACTTGGATTGAGAACTTGCTGTAGATCCGACATGCCTATATAATAGATTTTTTGCATAGTTTTGCAGGCTATAATTCTTTCTAGACATGTCTTATATTCCACTAAATGACAACATTGGATATATCCTATTGTGCAGCATCCATTTTAAAGTCATGCACATAGGAGTGGCAAGCTGATAAAGCACAATTTTTTTTGTAGCACATTCAAAGTGTATACCAATAAGTTCAAAAAATTCTCTTACGCCAATAGCAAAAATACAAAGAGTGCCAAGATGTACACCACACACCTCATGAGTTCAAGGTTGGTGTTAAAGTCTGGTTGCATCTTCAAAAACAATTTTTTATGGGCCCACACAAGAAGATGAAGCCCTTGTGCTATGTTCCATACACCATTCTGTATGCAGTTGGTGAGAACACATTTGTTCTCAATCTATCTCAATACTTGGGTTTGCATCCAGTATTCAACATGGAACTCCTCAAGCTATATTTTCCTTCTCTTCTTGAGCTAGCATCAACCCAACATCCTTCAGAATTGGATCTAGAGCACTTGCACATGCATGACTATTCAAGATCAAATCATACAAACAACCACTACTGGCACTCACCAAGGCATGCACCATTGGTTTCAAACTAGTCAAGGTAGGGCAGTATGAAGATCTAACAAAATGTTACAATCTTCAACAACTCTGTGTCTATAGTACAACCTTGTGCAGGTGTCTATAGTACTTTGCACAAATGTGCAAGCCCTTGTACCATCTTGTGCAAGCATGCAAGCACCTGCAACACTTTGTGTTACCATGAAAGCATTGATAGTCCTCCACATATCTTTTGGCATAGTTGACCAATATACATGGCCAATCATGCAATCCTCGACCTTGCTCATGTGGACTTTGCACACTGTTTCACTTGCAGATTGCGGATGTGGAAAACCAACTGTCAAAAATCCAACTGTTGGCCGTTGGAGGTTCAAACTTCAACAGTTAAGGAATGTGAACCATTCTTGTAACTAGATCATACATAAAGACATTTGACTCTTTACATTGGAGATTGAACAATCCAGGAGATACATATAATGATTTCACTTTAGCTCTGTGACTGTCATCTACATTCATATTTCCATTATTCTATCGTTCACATACTCACATATCTGCCTGCAATGCCACTATGCCAGATTTCATACTCCTTTGCAACTACCAACGTGCAATTCTCCTTTATTTCACAAGACCATTATTGCAACAAAGAGTATGCTGGCTCTAAGCATTTGATATTAGTCGGGAGGAACATTGAATTCATTATTTAATTCACTGCTTTGAGTTTCTCACCTTCTAGCTTTTGTCCCCATTATCAGATTTTTTGGATTATATGATGTCTTATAAGTCACCCTTATCTTACAATTTGTATCAATGTGACCATAACCCAAGTTCAACCCTATCATATATTTTTGTTAAGTATTGAATGCTTTCGTGGGCATTTGTAATTAGAATTCTAACTTTATGAGTATTTAGCCTATGAGTGGTTTTTATGTCATCTCAAGATAAGCCCCATCAGTAATATAGCTTCATACTTTGTTGAATTTACAATCCATTCTTTAAAGATGGAAATCATTTATTCTTGCAAACTTCTTATTTTTGAGTATTTATAGAAAACAATATGGTGTTCTATGACACCAGTTTGTCTTTGGCGCTCTTTACTCTTTCCTTTGTTATTTATTATTTTAAGACAAAAGATCAAAGGGTTGTATTGTGATCAAAACATACGTACATACAAATTGGGCATAGAAACTTTAGCTCCACCAAGTACGTATTACTTTTACAAGTCTTTCTGAAATATAATCCATTCTGTGCTGTAAAAATGGAAATATGGAAACTAGATATTTCCTTATTAAATCCCAAATCACTACATATTGTACAAATTTCCATTAAAAAGTAGCTTAGATCAATCATTAATAACATGAAGTGTGTTGGGAGGAAGATATACTTGTGGATTTGCATTTGCATCTGTTCAGGCATTCTGATCTCTGAAGAAGTTGAAGGGTCTGGCCTGTTTGAAGACTCCTACAAATAACTCCATTTAATCGAGAGGGTTTTAAATTTAAATATCAGTTGAAACTTTTCATTTGAGGAATCCATACCTAGAATGCCATTGTCTCAATTAATCAATTTTCATTACTTCTGCATTCTTGACAATTTCATCTAAAATTCTTGTGGGAATCCTTTAAAGATTATTTGGAGGATGGAATGGTGAAAATTTTCTTGTAAACAATTCTAGCAGATAAACACAAATTTGTTCGAACAAGTGGTGACAACTAAATCTTATAGCTGTTAAATGACGTCTCAATAGATAAGTGGTTCATATTATGCAGCTAATCTGTCTTTGGCACTCTATATTAGTGAGTATGAGTTCTTGACAGTTTCTTCTTTAATTGAATTTGAAGTAGCTTGAATATTTCTCAAACAAAGAATGTCGCAAAAGTGTGGAGACAATAGAAAAAAGGTTTGCAAAAGCTGCAGTGGACTATTAAACTTAATGTTAATGGAAGTTTCCAGAAAAGAGGATGATGACAGGGAGATATGAAATGGATAAAAGACAAAGTTAAATAATAATGTTGAAAACTAAGGGGAGGATGCAAAGAATGCTTAGAACCCTAGAGCAGCTTGATGGGCTAGAGACAGTTGAGACATTGAACTGAGGACTTGAAGATGTACACAAAATAGGATTAGAATGTTTGAAGAGAGTAAAAAAGAAGATCAAGAAGCCCAAGGTGATGAAAAATCTGAATCAAGAAACCTATGTAAATGGATGCTGACTAGAATTGAGACTGGAGAACATCAGTTATTGGATAGTTGGAATGGTAAAATCATTTACTGGACAGTTCTTTAATTGCATATCCCCATGGCACATTCTGAGAAGAAATAATACAGAAATATATTGATAAATAACTTGAATATGCTATTGATTTCACATGCATTCTTGTTAAATCCACAGAATAAGATAACATTGTTCCAACCTCTGTGTATAGAACCATAGATATAGGCATGAGATTATTTTTTCTTCTAACATGCTTGCTGGTATCATTTGTGGAGATTGAACTTTTTTATGTAATCCAACATGGAGCTGGAAATTATCTGCTGTGCAGATCTTGTTTTTGGATAAAAGAAGAGTATATTCATCTCATATTAGAAATTCAGTTACAAAACCAAATCCTTTACACAGCAAGAAGAAACGAGCGTTAATGTTAAGGTCAAAAAGCAAGAGTTCCTTAGTTCCAAAAGAGAGAAAGAACTCCTTTTGGTCAAAATATAAGTGAAAACTCATCAACGAGAATAGCCTAGGAAAGATTAGCAGTACTTTAGAGTCCAAGTTAACATAGTTTTCATACCTAAAAACAGTTACTTTATCATATCTTTTAATATATTCCATGGCATTATTAGGGTGGGACAATGGGACACATTTTTGGGACAGCAGGGGATGAAAAGTTAAAAAACAGGAAAATTTAAAAAATATAGGAAATTTTCAATTATTTATGTATAAGGTATTCATCATATACATTAAAGAACCATATTACTCTAAGTTATTGTTCGGGTTCAGAGGTTCAGTCAAATGTTTTTTTGGGGTTGGGTTTGTTTTGGGTTCATTAGTATGAAAACATATAAAAAAACATAAATATAGACATATTTACAACTTAAAATCAAGAATATTAGAGGGATATATAATAATATTTATAAACCTTATACAATATTAATAATGTTCATACATAAATATTATAATAGAATAGTAAGCATATAACAAAAGTTAATATTAATATATCTAATTAATTTAAAAAGTTTTTTCTTTTTAAGACGAAAGGCTTTAAGCCTATATATATTAATATAATTATTAATTTTTTTTAATTTTTATTATTAATAATAATTACTACTAATGTTAATAACTCTAATTTATTTATTAGGAATAAGAAATTTCTTAGTGCTAGCCAACCGAGCAAGTTGACTAGAGTGTTAGTGTTCATTAGTCCTTCATTCCACCATAGTGCTACATATTTATTTATGTGAATAACGAATGATCAAGTCAATGAAAAAATGAATAATATGAGAATTTTCTTGCCCCCAACATTGAGATTGGAAAGCATAGGAAAAAACTACATTAATGGCTTCATTAGTGGCTTAACCATGAAGAAGCAAGAGTAGAGTCAACAACATAATTGAACTTGTAAGCAACATAATCAGCTGCGAAATCAACAACACACTATCCTCAGCTACAATTCACCTATTTTTTATAGATGTGTTGTTTCTGAACCCACAAATAAGGAAAGATAGAAAAAAAGAGCAATAGACAAACACAAACATGTAAAAGAGATTTTTTCAAATATTTAAAAAATGATTCACAGAGGAAAAGTGGCAGATTCACCATGGCAATAGTGGAAAACATTTGGAAATTTGTGAGATAGGTTCACCTAGGTTCGTCCCAAACGTACCCAATGTCTTTTTAGAACCCTACATAGACCCCCCTATGAACTGAACCTAGATCTATATTTGGACTAGATTGGATCCAAACTTGAAATGATAATTGATATTTGATATTCATTATTTACAAAGGAGAGGAAAAACTCCTTATTTAAAGAATTACAAGACAATGTTTCTAAAAAGAAACAATTGTTAACTAAAGCAAACTAAAGCAAATAATGGAAAGATACTAAAAGCTAACTAAAGCAAACTAAGTTAACTAAAAGTAAACTATCGACTAACTAAAAGCTAAGATGACCATTAAATATTACAATAATACTTTAATACCCTCCCTTAATGGTCATCCTACTAACTACACCGAGCTTATCCCAAAATTTTACAAAATTATCCGGATTGAGAGACTTGGTGAGAATGTCTGCAGTCTGATCCTCTGTTGGAACATACTGCAACATCATAGATCCATCTTCAACAAGTTGGCAGATGAAATGAAAATGAAGCTCAACATGCTTGGTTTGCTTGGGGAATACTGGATTCTTGGCAAGCTTTAACACCCCTTGATTGTCACAAAACAAGGGTGAAGGCCCTGCTTGAGACATTTGCATGTTAGCAAGCATCCTTTGAAGCCATATTGCCTCACATGCGGCCTTAATTGTTCCCCGATCCTCTGCTTCTGTCGAGGAAAGAGCAACTGCTTGCTACTTCTTGCTTGCCCCTTCTTTCTTGCCCATGTGACTACAGTTGTACCAAGACTGAAAACGTACCATGAAGTGGACTTCCTGTCATCAAGTGAACCTCCCCAATCTGAATTTGTAAAACCAACCAACCTAGGATCTTTGCAACTGCTAAACAAAATGCCAAAGTCAGGTGTCCCTTTCACATATCTCAACACTCCCTTCCCTGCAACCCAATGCTCTACTTTAGGGGCAGTCATGAAACGAGAAATGTAGCTCACAACAAAATTGAGATCAGGCCTAGTGGTAGTAAGATAGATGAGGCTGCCCACTAGTCGCATTCTCATTCACCATTGGTGAGTCTGATTTGGTTGAAAGTTTCAACCCCTTCTCCATAGGAGTGGATGAGATTTTGCAATCTTCTATCTTGAATTTCTCCAGCAAACTCCTGACATAATTTGACTAAGAAATGAAGATACTGCCACCTGTCTACCAAATTTCTACACCTAGACAATAGTGTAGGAGACCCAAGTCCGTCATCTCAAACGCCTGGCACAAATTCGACTTGATCCATTCAATCAAATGTAACCTACTACCAGTAATGATGATATCATCCACATAGATGACAAGAAGGATGATATCATTGCCAGTGTTCTTGACGTACAAATTTGCATCTGAGGGACTCCTCTGAAACCCTTGTGCAACCAAATACTTGTCAAACTTTAGGTACCATACCTTGGGTGCCTGCTTTAGGCCATAAAGAGCCTTCATCAATCTGCATACCTTATGCTCTTTTTTTGCAACCTTAAAACCAGGAGGTTGCATCATGTATACCTCTTTCTCCAAATCTCCATTGAGGAAGGCACTCTTCATGTCCATCTCGTGGACCTTCTAGCCAAACTGTGCTGTCATGGCTAGGACAAGTCGAATGGTACTCATCTTTGCTATAGGAGCAAAGGGTTCCTCATAGTCAATCCTTCTCTCTATGAGAACCCCTTAGCCACCAACTGAGCCTTGTATTTATCCAATGTTCCATTAGCCTTGTATTTTACCTTGCATACCCATTTGCAGCCAACGAATTTCTTTCTTGGTGGAAGATCTGACAAAACCCACGTGTTGTTCTTCAAATGACTATGATGCTCAAAATCCATAGCCTTTTCCCATTCAGGTTTACCCTTGGCCTCTTAATACTACTGGGGCTCATAAACACTTTGAATGTTGGTCATAAGAGCAAAGTTTACTGTGTTCTTTTTTCTCTTGCCTATAGACAATCTTCCCTCAACAAGCTCATCATCATGAACATCACCAATGAGCTTTGCCCACCACTTAGGACGAGGAGGAGATGCATCTTCTTCCAAATCAGGATGAGCATCATAATGACTTGGGCTGCCTGGAATAATACCATTTGGATGTTGATCCAGGTTATCCTGAGGAAAATCTGCTGGTACAAAATCTTGCCTAGGGGATTCCACAATGTTAGAATCATCATAATCCCTCCCTACAGGCGGAGCTACCGAAAGCTTAGCTCCCAAATCCTTGGCCTTCAAAGGATGATTGTCAAGACTCTTGATGGGAGAAGAGAGCAAAAAGGGCCCACCTTCCTCATCAAACAGAACATCCCTATTGAATGTCAAACAATCAGTGGCCACATCAATCAGCCGATAGGCCTTATGATTGTCACTGTATCCTGTTAGCATCAACTTATGGCTCTGGATTCCAGCTTGGTCCTCTTGGCATCTGGAATCCAAACATATGTAGTCGAACCAAACACTCTAAGATGAGTGATTCTTGGTTTCCTCCCAAACCATGCTTCCTCTGGGGTCATCTTCTTGACATCTTGTGTGAGAGACCAGTTAAGAAGGTATACTGTAGTATACACTGCCTTAGCCCAAAAATTCTTGGGAACTTTCCTGTTCTCCAACATACAGCGTGCCATTTCAGTAATGGTACGATTTCTCCGCTTGACAACACCGTTTTGTTGAGGGGTATAGGGTGTGGTAAGTTGACGCTTAATATCGTGTTTAGCATAGAAGTCAGTGAACTGGTTGGAACAAAACTCACCTCCATTATCTGACTTGAGTTATGATTTGACATCCAGACTCTTTTTCAACTAATGCCTTAAACTTCTTAAATGCATTAAACACTTGTGACTTTGCTTTGAGAAAATACACCCACATTTTATTAAAATATTAAATGTAATATTAATGGTCATCTCAGCTCTAGTTAGTTTTCAGTAACTTTAGTTACACTTTAGTTGTTTTTAGTATTTTTCTGTTTTCCGCTTTAGTTAGCTTTTGTTAACGATGGTTTCTTTTTAGAAACATCGTCTTGTAAATTTCTTTATAAGGAGTTTTCGTCTCCTTTTGTAATCAAGTAATTATGAAGATTTTGAAGAATTTTCAAAATCTTCCATGAAAAATCTCTAAGAACAGATCCACAAAAATCTTCACAAAGTTCTTCCAAAAAATTCTTTTGATTTTTAACAAAATCAGCTCACAAAAAAGAACTTAAAAATTTTCTTCTACCTTTTTATTTAAAAAAAAAAATCAGCTAAAACTAATCAAGTTCAAGGTTGAGCTTTGATACCATGAAAAGATCCCTAAAAAAAAATAGGCTTCAAATAACCTTTTTCTTTTTTTTCGATTTCCTACTAAAATCATCAACAAACAAGAGGAAACACCTAGCACCAGTGACTGATGGAGTATTCATTGGTCCACAAACATCTGCATGAACTAGTTGTAGAACTTTGGATGCTCTCCAAGACTTTCCATCTAAAAATGGAGTACAATGATGCTTCCTTGCTTGGCAAGCTCTGCAAACACCATGCGTCTGCTGCTGAATCTCAGGTAAGCCTTCTACCAAATTCTCCCGAGCTTGTTGAGAGAGGTAGGCAATGTTGAGATGCCCATATCGCTGATGCCAAAGAGTGCTGATAGATGAACTCCTTGCAACTAGTGCACACTCTAGAGGATCTCCAGTATCAAGCAACCGATACAAACCATGATCCTCCAGCCCAACTGCCACAGTTTTCTTGGACTCCTTATCAACAATTCGACACTTGTATGAATTGAAAATGATGTCCAACTTCGGACTGTGTCGTATAATCTGACTCACAAAGAGCAAATTAAGCTCCATGCTCGACACATAGTATACATTAAGAAATATTAAATTTCTCCCACCAAATGTGATTTGGATGTTGCCCTTGCCGACAACTATATACTCTTCGCCACCACCAAAGATGACGAAATCAAAGCAAGCCATATACTCCGTGAACTAGTCTCTCTTGTTTCTAAAATGCCAAGAGGATCCAAAATCGATGTACCATGTAGATGATTTGACATGATTTGCTGGTCGTTTGGCCATCAATGCATAAGAGGTAGACGGTTGGTCAAACTGCATAGATGTCATCCCTCCTATTTTCCAAAAGCATGAAAATGAGGTAAAGTTTGTGATTAGCTAGCACTAAACCTTGAACAATCAGCTGGCACAACTCCCACAATTTTTAAAAATCATCTAAAATGAGGCTAAAAAACGCAAAATTTAAGACCTTCAAAAAAGTCTAAAAAAGGAAAAATCTTCAAAAAACTTTGAAAAAGCAAGATTTTTTAGAAAAAATCTTTAAAAACTTATGAAAAAGCAAGATTTCTTTTCAAAAAGTCTTCAAAAAAGCAAGATTTTTTAAGAAAAAATCTTCAAAAAACTTCTGAAAAAGCAAGATTTTTTAGAAAAAATATTCAAAAAACTTTGAAAAGCAAGATAAGCAAGATTTTTTCAGAAAAAATCTTCAAGAAACTGTTCAAAATCTTCCAAATCAGATCACGAACTCAACCTAGGAAAAATTGTAGAAAACCACTTCAAAAATCAGCGATCTCTCGCAAAAGAAACCCTTAAATCTGCTTGAAAACCTTCAGAAAATCTTTTGCAACAAACCCTTTGAAAATTGGCTTCAAAAACCCTTTGATTTTAAAAAAATTGGTTCACAAAAAACTTTTCACAAAAAATCCTCGATTTTTATCTTAAAAAAAAAAATCGAAAAAGAAACTTCTGAAAATTTCCAAAAAATCTTCAGGTAATCAGCTATGAATTTTTCTTGCTCAATAAATTCTCCAAAACTGAGCCTATGCTCTCATACCATGAAATGATAATTGATATTTGATATTCATTAGTCACAAAGGAGAGGAAAAACTCCTTATATAAAGAATTACAAGATGATGTTTCTAAAAAGAAACAATCGTTAACTAAAGCAAACTAAAGCAAATAATGGAAAGATACTAAAAGCTAACTGAAGCAAACTAAGTTAACTAAAAGTAAACTATTGACTAACTAAAAGCTAAGATGACCATTAAATATTACAATAATACTTTAATAGAACTTGCAAATCCAAGGGACTGAACTGATAACATAAATTTTACATAACATTAGAGCTGAGTTGAGAATTCACATTAGAGTCAACACACAGATTAGCAAAACATCATTGCTTTTGTCAATGTGAATATATATTATATAAAAATTACAACAAAATGCCCAAAGGCTACAAGTTAGAACTACAAAATGAAAAAAAAAAACAGAGAAAATCTGTCACTATGCCTAATTTTCCTTTGCTAACACTACATTAAAGTTGGAGTTTGAGTTTGAATCACTCCCAATATGAGGGACAACCTCATCCAGTGGTACCCAAGCTAGGCCCTTCCATGTTTCCTTGTCATCAATTTGTGTGGCATCTTCAAGATCAACATTCCAATGTGTGGTTGGAGTCCCAACAATATTTAAGAATTTGTCGATCCTAAAATCACAAGGCATTGTGCATGGCCATCAACTTCCTTGATTGTCAAGAGATAAGCTTGTTCTTCTTGATAGATTGAATGAAGTTGTACGTGGACCAATTCGTCTTTGCAAAAAAGGAATTGACAACTTGTGAGAGGAGGTGAGTGAGAAGTATCCTCATCTCCACGACATTCTTGTAATTTCATTTCCACCCTTTGATAGGGTCATTTTAAGTTAATGTAGCCCTATTTGTCTTGGCTTTGGGCTTGTTGAATGTTGGATGGTGAAGCTTAATAATCCACTCCTATAAAATCTAGATGCATCCTTGGTGTCATACATATTTCAAAGAGCCTTTATAAACCCTTGCACCTCTTCATATTTAGGTGACAACCTCTAAGTTCTTTGTGCATACCATTTCAAATTTAGAGCATAGGTTGCCATATGAAGTTGGGTGTTCATAGTATTGCATCGCTGCATCACGGTAGGCCTAATAGGCTTTACATATAGTCTAAAATTAGGGTCCTTGCTCTAAATCGTTTGTTTCATCTAGCTAAGCATGCTACCAAATATCTCATAAATTTCACCAAAGACTAGGAGAATTTATATTAGCATACCTAGTCACTCTCATAGTGGGTGGGATGAAAGAGCAAATGAATTTGCAAACAAATTATTTAAAAAAGAATAAGAAAATTCTGATTTAAATTTACCTCAAAGTGGACCATTGACATCATCAAGGATCTTCTACTTCTCTTTTCTCTTCAATTGTGTTTTCCTCTACTCACACACCCCATTCAACATTAACCATCATTAATTGTAGAGGCTCCTTAACCTCAAGTGTCCTCGTTAACAAGATGAAGTAATTCATATATCTAGTTTTCATAAATTTGAGGACTGAATTCTTCGAAAAAGACTTTAAGAGAGCAAGTGAGGTGTGATGGTTGCAAATGAATAGTTGTATGTCTCTAGTTTTTGTCACCATTGCCTTCACCCAATCTCTATTCCCAGTGTCTTTCAATGCATTGTTCATTGCGTGAACTCAACAAGGGGTCTGAAAAATGGGTTTTTAAGTACCCTTTACCATTATGCTAGCCAATCTACAAACATGTGCTTGAGTCAGTGAACTTGTAGAACATTTGAGGTCTCAAATTCCTTGTGGCCTCCCTCAAAATGTGAAATTGGAAGTTTGCATCTTTTCATTTCTTTGAAGAATCAATGGATCTAAGAGAATAAGAACCAACTATAGATGTAACTATGATATTGATGAGGGGCCAATATCTAATATCAATCGATCCATCCATGATAATTGAGCAGCCCATCCTTAGCCAAGTTTTCCTCATGTCCTCCGTCAACAAACTTACCTTAGAATACATAAGGAGGGTGGTATGTAACCTATGTTCTCCAAGGGGGCATATGAGGAACCAATGACATTTGTGTTTTGCAATATTACTTTGAAATAAGGAGAATGTGCCACATGAAAGGGGGTGGCATGGGCAATAAAAATTGCAACAGAAAAATATGGCTTTTCCTATGATTGCACATTCAACATCCTTGCAACATTAGTATCATGTTTCTTTCCTTTGGTGGAACCATCTCTCTACTGGCTCTCAACTTCCATTGTAGGCATACAATTTGCATAGACTCTATTGGCACACCCTTATTTCTTGCCTCACACTCCACATACAACCATAATACCTCGGCTTTCTCAACTAGGCTTATTTTTGACAACCTCTTATCCCATGTCTAGGCATGCATGGAAAATGATTGTAAACCCTTGTGTATCTTCCCTTGTCATCCTTGTTGCACACATGATGCAACCAATGTCTTCTCCCCTTCAAATTTTTCGTTCTTTTCTTTGTCTATAGGAGTTGTAAATTGCAAAAAGTGTTTTTGGGGATTTAATGGGCCTTTTGCATAAGATTTTAGGATAAAGGACATTCAAATGGGTTACTTGACACTTTACCTACAACACTCTCACACTTAAAAGAATCCCCATCACTCATATTGACTTGTTTGTTGAATCTCACCTCACCACTACCATAACACTCATTGCTGCTCATATTGCCTCTTTTTGCAAAAACAATTTCAACCATTAAAAAAAATAATTGCCCAAGTGTTTGAAACTTTGAAGGAAACAAAAAGATTCAAAAAGGTTTGTGAAAATGAGCAATTGATTCTAAACTTACCTCAAATGATGTAGTTTTGGCGCTCTCTTTCTTTCATCTCACTATGGTTCTCTTCTCTTCTCTTCTCTTTTTTTGTTGTCTTCTCACAAAATGCAAAATGATAAAATGATGGAATTTTATGATTTTAATTGTATGTGTCTTTGTTCTACGTTTAGGGTCGTTTAAAGGGCCCCAATCTGTTTTTTGTTTCTTCCTTTTTCTTTTGTAGTTCTAACTTTTAGCTTTTGGGCCATCCCCAAGACAGTTGAGGGACTTCCAGATGTCCCTTGGTCATACTGGGGATGGCAATCCATACCCTGCATTTTTTCTTGGTATGTTTGGGACGTCTCTAAGTTTTTTGATGATCGGGGATGGCCCCAAGGATGTTTCTACCCATTCCTTGCATCCTCAAACATCTTAGGGACAGGAATGGCTGGAAAAGTCCATGGGATTCATCCCCATGTAACACCGATCTTCTTAGGATGCAAGCCTCCACCACAAGGAGCTAGGCTTGAAGAATTTTTAGTGCTCTGCTTCCTGGTTGTCATCATCTCTTCATCTGGGTGAGGGATTCTGCTGCACTGATCTGAAATACAATTTCTTCTTATTGCATTGTTTAATATTGTGTAAAATACAGTTCTGTAAATTCTCCAGCAGACATGTTTGGGATGCAGATGAAGGGGTTTTTTAACTTTTTGTTGTTTTGTATATTTGTCTTATTCTTAATGTTATCTTTTTGGCATGATTTCTTGAAGGTTGTTAGATTTTGGTTAAAAGTTCTTTACAGAACTGCCTTTTCATACCTTATAGTGAATACATTAATTTCAAGAAATAAATGACTATTTCGTAAGTTGAGTGCAAATGTGTACTTATTAGAGTAAATGGATATTCTAAAATTATTTTTGGACTACACTGTAATGGGAGATTTTCTGTCAACTGAATTAATTTCTGCCTCTTTATATTTTATGTTAGTTTTCTTAACACGTTGAGATTATAAGATCTATATTCTTTTGGCATTCTCTTCATGTGGTGTAATAGATACAAGAAGCTGCTGTCTACTGTGGATATTACAAAGGACTTCTTTTTCAGCTACACATACCATGTTACTAGGAGTCTGCAAAAGAACCTCTCCAATGATGAGACAGGGAAAGTACTTTTTGAAACAATGTTTGTATGGAATGAATTTTTGACTCAGCGCATCCGCAACTCCCTCAACAACACACTTTGGACAGTGGCATTGGCATATGGATTTTTTAAGCAGGTAGTTTACTAAGTGTGGTAATATATCATGTAAAGTGCTTTTCATTGTTTGTAATACTTTGTATTATATTGTATATATAAATATAAAGCCATGATGAAGTTATTGAAATTTAGCTGAAGAGGCTTATGGTCCATTCTTCCATAAATATTCTTTTTGGAAAAGCTTCTACATTTTTTAAATTTGTACACATAAAAATGCAGCTGTTTCTGCAATAATGTAAAACTGAGACTGTACTTAGGCAGGTGAACGATCTAGCTTTTGTGCATTATAATTTTTGTCTTGTGTGTAATGACCCTTGCCAATGCTTCTCTAAATTCTCAGTTTTTCTGCTTGGGAATTTCGTCAAACACTTGTCTTGCAACTCTTTCAGCTGATGTTTGATATTTCTTTTTGATTGTTCGATGCAGATAATGTTAACATGTGCATTAAGGACTCTTAACTAAACTTGCCAATGACTGAAAATGCATTAAGATATGAAATGCAAGATTTATATTGATTTTGCAATGCAATAAGATGACTGAGAATGTATGTAATGACTAGCTACAGCAAGAGTCATTTTAACAAACATTTTATATGCAAACTCCCAAACTTCTCATATATAGAATGACTCCAAACTGATTACACTTCTTTGCCAATATCTCCTCAAGATGATTTATAATTTACATTGATAAGTCAATGATCATGCAAAGATGAGGCAGCAACTAATATGTTATGCATTTACAATGCCTGCTGTAGATGACAGCGACTCATGAAAGACATAGACATTTCAGCATATGAGAAGACCACTACAAAATGCTGAATGGCAGCAATACCATGAAATAAAGAAATGCAGTTATAAATGAAGATTATACAATGTATCAATGAACCTGGAAATATCTCCCTGAAGTCGTTTCTTCCAATAAGAACCCGTCCCAACTTTAGAGGCTCGAACCAAGGGAAAATTCCCACAAAACGACTGCTGGTAATGATAGCTGAAAAGGAAGTGTGCCTGGGAGTGTGTCAGAAATCTGACTTGCTCAAATTTGATGAACATTCACCAATTCGTCCTGACTAGAAATTTAATCTGCTGCGCCTATGACATCTGGAAGTGCCACGATTTCCAGCAACACTAAATATCAATAATTCTCAAGAAATCAAACTAGATTTGCTGTGCCAGAACTCTTTGATGAATCATGATTTTCTCTTCCACCATGAAATTTGTCCTGAAATGATTTTCTTAATGAGATGCGATTCTTCAGGTGAAGTCGATTTTCTTCTGATGATTGAAAAATAACTCCAAACTGCTAGATTCGAAACTCTTCCAACTGACAATTATTTTCAAAAATCTACAATTATCTTTTTCCAATAGTCGTCCTCTTCAAACCGGGAAAGAACTTTCAAAAACATTCAATGCTTCTCCTCCCAAAATCGATTTTCTCTACTCCTCCAAAATTTGGTCATGGACCATTAAATTTTGGGCAAGGAACAAACCAACAGAAAATAAGCTTTCTCCTCGAATGAAATAATTGCAACAATACATCAGTTGCTGGAACTCTCCAATGAAATATTGATTGCAACAATAAACCAGCTGTTGCAAATCAACAATGCAATAATAAACCAGCTATTGCCTCAATTCAAGTCTCCTTCAAAATTGCAATAATACTTCAGCTATCGCACCAATTCCAACTCTGCAATGAAGCACCTGTAGAAGCCCTAGATGGATTTCTCCACAATCTCCAGCT
Source organism: Sequoia sempervirens (assembly GCA_007258455.2). Lineage (NCBI taxonomy): Eukaryota > Viridiplantae > Streptophyta > Pinopsida > Cupressales > Cupressaceae > Sequoia > Sequoia sempervirens. The sequence continues at coordinate 322,095,714 of VDFB02271358.1, read as the reverse complement.
AGGGTTGATCTTTGACAACCGAACTTGGTATCTTAGAGTCTTCAAACCCTTGGACAAGCAAAGCATTCAAGCTTCTACCAAACAGGTATGAATAGAATAATCCAAGACATAAGCATGCCCAAATGCTAAGCCAACAACTCCTTATAAAGATTTCTCAATGACTTCCTAGAAGCTTCTAGAAATATTATTATTTTATTCCCTAAAGTTACTTTATGATATAAAATTTTATTTGAAGTCACTTTATTAAATTAATTAAATATAAAGTTATCTTATGATTTTATATTTTTAATTTATTGAAATAACTTTATAAATAATTAATTTAATAATTATTCCCTTATTTCTCCTTTTAGCCTTCGGGAATAAATAAAGGCTAAATGAACCTCAAGGTGGCTACTGAAAGGGGACATTACAATCCTCCCTTCCCGAAATTGCTTGTCCCGAAGCAATTGCAAACTGAGATGCTGCAGAATTTGTTCTCCTTCCCTTGTGGCATCCTCTCTTGGCAAACCTCTCCATCTCACCAAATACCTCTTAACCACCCTGTTCCTCAATCTCTTCTCTTGGGTATCAACTATCTCCTTAGGAATTAGGACCAAATGTCCCTCCTCATCCAACGGTGGCAGCTCCGATGAAAAAGTAACCCGCTGTCCAAGTGCCTTCTTGAGGAATGAAACATGAAATACACTGTTTATCTTACTGCTCTCTAGCAACTCCAACTCATAGGTTACCTCCCCGACACTCTTGATGATCCTGTAGGGTCCATAAAATCGAGGCTTGAGTTTCCTCGCATTGCTCTTCCTCAAAGTAGATTGCCTGTAAGGCTGCAAGCAAAGGTAGACCAAGTCTCCAATCTCAAATCTATGTTCAACCTCATGCCCATCAGCGTATGTCCTAAGCTGATTCTGTTCCACTTGCAAATTACCTTGGAGTGCCTGCAAGAAATCCTGGTTCCTTTGAATCCAATACTTAGCCTTAGGAGCTCTATACTCCCCAAAAGCCAAGTCAGTACCTGTCCATCTGAATAGCTCCTGCCGAAAGGCACTCAGGAACCTACTGTCTTTGTCACTGACTAAGAACCTCGGCAACCCATGCAACCCGATGATCTCTTTGAAAAACAACTCTGCCACCCAAGAACTGCGATGATGAACCTCGGGCATCCATACTATCCATAAGCAAACTCCACCTGGATCCCATGAACAAATTGGAAGTCCATCAATCTCAATATCAACTGACTTTCGCTGTGCCACTCTGATAACCCCTAGAGTCCACTCGAACCAAATCTCAAACTCTTTCTTCTGGAATGTTGTACCCAAAACCAAAATTTTTGCTTCACTAAGGCATTTTGCTTAATTGAGTCTTAATCTTGTTAAAGTGTTGTCAAATGGTCGTTTTTGGGGTTTTTAAATATGGAGTTGGTGTCAGTGTCATGTTAGTCTGTTGCTGAAGGAATTTAAGAAAAGTGAAAATCTGAACGGGAATCACCAAAATTTTCTATCTCTGGAGAAGGGAGCACATTTTCAAATGGGCGCCCTATCTTTTAGGGGCCCAGATCCTGTTTTTAGGGTTTGTCACCTCCAGCAGACATTTGTCCGGCATCACGTCAGCTTCGCAATGAGCTATCAAGCCTGTCGAACGGACCTGTTTCGAGCAAGTTGTGGTGGATACAGCGCAAAACGAGAGGAAAACGAGAATTGGCTAACACTGGTAAAAAGCGCAGCTTTTGGAAATGGCGCCCATCTTTTTGAGGTGCCAAATGAAGGTTTTTGGCTAAATGCCACCCAAGATGTTTGTCTCACTTTTGTTCGAGCTTCGCGACGCATCCGTCAGTGAATCTGAGTTCTGAAGTGCCCGAACCCGAGGTCAACCGTAGGGTCAAATCTTAGTCAATATCGAGGAAAAAGCAAAAGAGCACATTTTGAGAAAGCGGAGCTTTTCAAGCCTTTAATGCTTTCTTTTTGATGATATCGGATATTCAATTTGTCCGTGTTACGTTCACTTTCCGTTGCAGTCTCCGTCAGATCGAGAAGATGTCTCAGGCTTGCGGTCGGAGTTTTTATGTTATTTTGATCATTTCCAGAAATGGCTAAGTCTGGAGGAAAAGAGCAACTTTTCAAAAAGGCGCCCTTGATTTTCACCCCTCAGATGATGTTTTCGGGAAATGTGCCTTCGCAGTGTTATGCAGAATGAGGTCACTCCGCAGTGAACCTGAGATCCAGTCTGAAAGTTGGTAAAACAGAAGTTATGAAGGATTTATTTTTCCCTTCGTGCGAAATCAGAAGTCAAAATTTGACCGAGTCTGTGAAAAGCGCAGCTTTGAAAAAGCTTGGATTTTTGAGCCTTTAGATGTCAGTTTTATGGTCGGTAGTCTCAAGATATCTTTTGATCAGTTTTTACTCAGCTTTGCAATGCACCTGTCAGCCAGCCAATCGGAGAAGTCAGTCAACCAGTGTCAGAGGATGAACAGAGGTCCCGGCAGAGGTTTTAGCTTAAATTTTCATGAAATTTGGCTAAGTCTGGAATTCGCTTGAGAGTTCAAAATTGAATTTTCGAAAGAGAGTTGAATGGATGCCTTAACTGGAGTTCTGACTGCAGTTAGACTAAACGTTTTCTGGGTTGTCATCTTCAGTTCATATATTGGCATGTTGAGTGATCTTTCAGTTTGCATGTCGAGTTAACTAGTTTGCATGTTCAGTTAACTATCTTGCATGTTGAGTTAACTTGATTGCATGTTCACTTAACTGAAGATTATCAGTGAATGTCAACTGAGGTTCACATGCATGGCGAATTTGGTTGCAATTGTGAAGTTTTTAGTGAAGATGGCGCTTCATTGAGTGTCAACTGAAGTTCTAGAAGGGACGGCATGAATGGTGAAGCATAAATTTGTGAAGTATGGCGCATTTGAGTGTTAACTGAACTTATCAAAAGGGTCGCCATATTTAGATTTTATTGATGAAGCATAAATTAGTGAAGCTACGCATTTTAGAAAGAATGTCAACTGAAGTCTTGAAAGGGTTGCTATTTTTAGATTTAAAGCATGAAATTGGCGAATTCTTTTCAACAAAGATTGTCAACTCGAGTTCTCAAAAGGGACGCTTTAGTTCTAAATTGTGAATTTAAAGCAAGTGTGAAGGATGGCGAATTCAATGAAGAATGTCAACTAAAGTCAAAATCGCATGAAGTTGTTAACTGAAGATTGAAAAGGGAAAACCCTAAAGCATGGTGCTTTATTTAGCATATTTTAGTTTCAGTTAACTAAAATGAGGTCCAATTAGAAGCCAAGCGCCATTTTTCAAGCTTTAGTGCTTTATGCGAATTTCAATGATGAAAGCTTATTTATTTCAGCCTTGGCGTCCATTATTTCTTCATTTCAAACTTCGAAGCCTACATTCTTCTTGAGCGAGCAGCAAGCTAAAGGTGCTACAGGTGTCAGAATTCAGCGTTCTTCGTAGCAACGAATTCAGATTGTGCAGAGGAAGAAGATTCCAGACTTTATTTTCACTTTGCATGCAGGTTTCATCAAGTTCCAGAAAAGAGATTGGCAAATTCTTCAGAAGCAGAACAAGCAAAACCTTCTATCTTCTGTCTTATTTCTTCTATTTCTCATCTTAGGTACTTTCTTCGCATGTCAAAGAAAACGGAAAAATATTCAGAATTTGACCATCTGGGTTCGCATATTTCAGCATCAGCAGCAAAACCCACGTCTTAGATTTTTTCGAGAAAATTGCCCCGCAGCCTTCATTCTGAAGCTCTGTGCTTTGTTCCGAAGATTTCTTTGCATGTGGGCCAAAATCACATCTTTTTGAAAATCTCATCATCTGGGTTTGTTCAGAATTCCGTTGTGCATAAAACCCATGTTCCAGATTTTCTCAAGAAAAATTGCCCCGAGAAGCTCTAAAACCCTTGCAGTTCTCGACTGAAGAATCTTTGCATGTCAAGCTAAACAACGTGTTTTCACAATTCTGACGTTGTGGGTTGTCCTAGAATCATTTTCCGGACAAAACCCATGTCTCAGAATTTTTGGTGAAAATTATCCTCCGACAGGTATTTTTAGCCTCACAAGAGCCATTTTAGCTTTCCAAGAAAGTTGTCAGAACATAGCCGTGTTCACAGTCAACGGGCAAGTTTTTCAGAAGGCGGTTCAACTAGACTGAATTCAAGACCAAATCGGTCTTAATTTAGGTTTGCATCAGAGCAGCTGGCAATGAATCGTTAAGTTGCAAAAGGAACAGAGATCACTTCATTTACGGAGCCGCCAAAGTCACTCAAATCCTGTGCCATTATCTTCGTGAAAATGGTACCTACGCTGATCTCGAGGTTGTACAAACTGAGTTTCAGAAGCATGTTTGTGATATCTTGATGGAGGTTCTGATCACATTTTCAGTAATTTCAGCTAGTTTCAAGAAAATGTTAAAGAATATATGCATACAGTAAAAGAGGGCAACAAAGAATTGAAGAGACAGATTATTATTTTTGGACAGCGTCAAAGTGCCAGATGACAAAGAGATCGATGAGTTCTTGGTCGAAGTGTTAGACCGAGATGACATGGAGTGATCTGCCAGTTGGAACCTGTAGTTAATTTCGAGGGTTGAGTCATGAGCAGCAGTTAACTCGACTTTCAGTCTTGAGTTTACTTGCTGACTTAACACATGCTTATCTCGTCCTTGGAATTATCATCACAGAAGTTAGGGTTAGGGTTTCCAGTTAACTGAGGGTAGTGTCCAGTTAACTTTGCTTTAAATAAGGACGTGCATGCTTGCACATGGTCCATTTAGGTTAGATGTTTCGGTTAACTGATGGTAGTTTTCCAGTTAACTATATAGTTTATTTCATTAGGGTTTAGTAATAAATCTTGCATGCATTGCAAGACTGTAGTTGACTCAAGGTGATTTTAGGGTTTACACCTTGATGTATATAAATAAGAGCTTTTGCTCATTTGTAATTAACTTTTGCTTGAGAGAGAAATATATGCTGCGCCTACCTTGCCCTCAATATTGCTCTTTTGGTATTTGTTCATGCGTCTTTGCTATTACAGTTAATTGTTATGCCACATAGGGTTTCATGCAATTGTGATAGTGGATTCTTTCCATAGTTTAGATAAATCTGTCTTGTGAATCATTTGTCATTATTGATCAAGCGTTATGCCACATAGGGTTTCGTAAGATTGTAATGATAAATCTGTTTTGTGAAGTCTTTACTGTTATGATCAAGTGTTATGCCACATAGGGTTTCATAAGGTTATCATGGTAAATTCTTAAATCTGTTTTGTGCCAATAAACTTGTTCAGATTGAGATAATAGTTGCGCCACCTTGCCTTCAAGTAGAGAATCTGAATGCGTTTATCGTCTGATAGTCATAACCTTGCTCCGTTTCCTCATGCTCTGTTTTCTTGAGGGAACTGGATAGAATTTAAGTTATTAAGTTTAGTTGTAGTTAGTGAATCTGCGAAACCAGAGAAAACTCAGCTGCAACGTATTAGTTTTCAAGAAAGCCTTGTACATCTACAGCTGAAACAAAAAGACGGGATTTAGCTTAGTTTATTTCCATTTGCAAGTACTTTTGTAAAGCACAACGAGGGAGCTTCCCCTCCTAATTTGAAGAGCACTCATTGCGTAGTGTACATAGGCTGTTCGTAGCAACTCTTACTCCAGAGGTGTTAGTTGTTACGCCAACATGGAAGCAACCGACTGGAGAGAAAAAAGTGAGAGACTTGCCAAACTTGGACTCATCACCTGAAATCGGGAACATATCATACCAGAGTGAACCCGAACACCTCTTACTCAACCCACCTCTCTATGTCATCAAGGACAAAATCAAATCTTGTGTATGTGGGTTGAAAGAAAACTGATGAGCACACCTCATAATGCAATTGAGGAGAAACTCCCCTAACCATGCCAATGGAAAACTAGAGTAGTTATGTGTACTCCATCCTACATTGCCATCATCAAAAGAAGACTCAGAACTCAAAACAGGATGAGTTGATCTTGCCACAACATCATCATTACACCTTGCAGCCTTGTTAACAAGAACCCTATCTGGAAGTAACTGCAAGTATCTTGATTTGCTTTCAGGAGTAAGAAGAGTACCATCACGAATGCCATCAATCTCTTGAAAAGAGGCTGGAACACCAAGGTCCTGCATGCAGGACTTAGGAGGAACCATCTTCTACTGATAAGACTGACCAATGTCAATCTCAAAAGTACCAATGTAGAGCCTTGTGCTCAAATCTCCCATAACGCCTGAACCTGCAACCAAGATTGATGTGTCTGCATCATCCACAATCCATTCCACCCTGAGTGGCCTCCCGAAGATGTGAAAGGTGTCCAACATAGGTGCATAGAAACATATACCAACCCTTGTCAAGCTGCTGGCATAAATCAGAACAACACCATGTAAACTGTGAATCAAGTCCATGATGGAGCAAAAGGTATCTCTGCTGCCCAAGGATGATAAGAACTCATCATCACTCCATCCTCTAACTTCAAAGTGACAATCCCAACCTCTCCTATCCGTACCAACAGTCGCTTCCCTCAAAGGGTAACCTGACAGAACTTTGACCAGCAAAGGAGGACAGCCACCAATCAATGAAGTAGGAGGTAAAACCCAAGAGGATGGTGCTAGGATACTGCTGCCAACATGTTTATCTCCAAACCATAGACTGAAATCAATCGACAACTTGATCATATACCTCTCAAGATCAAGAACGATGCATCCATCACCAACTGACTCCTCTTGCCTATCCAACACAAGAGGCACTGCACTTGTATCCTGAGTGTGACTGCTAGGTCTCATGCTACTTTCTTCATCTTGTGCCTTGGCTGCCATAGATGACTATGTCTCTGTTGAACATGATGAACAAGGAGCCATACTCAACTCCAAGCACAGCTCATCAACATGAATCTCAAATTCCTGAAGGGCTAATTGAGTACTCCTCAAGGAATCGCTGGAAACCTCAAACTCATGAGAGAGCTTATCAACTTCCTCTTCTTTCCTCATCAAAGAATTTGAATAGATCTCAATGAGGTTAAGAAGGTGGTCACAATCTGAAAGGTGTAAATAATTTGTCTTCACTCTTCCCAAACCTTCTTTGATTTCGTGCAAGCTATTATGAGAAGACTTTGCTTCAACTCCCTTTTGTCTTCTCTCCAATTGAACCATCCAAAGATGATTCTCAATTAGTTTGTGCATCTTATCATGATGAGATAATGCTGCCACAATCCCATCTTTGCTCACCTTCAACAGGTTCTCCAAGTTTTGTGGACTTTTAGGGTTACAAACAACCTTTGCTTGACTTGAGGAAGCATCACAACTATTTTCTTTGGTGATGTTATCTATGCACATATCCTGATTTCGAATTAGGTCAGCACTAACTCCACCTGTAGAATCGTCATCAATGCCTTGATTAACACAGGAGGGCTCAATTTTTTCTTTGATCTCATCTTCCAACTCAGCTGATCCATGAAATGATGGCATGCTATCTTCATGTAGAGAAGATGGAACCGGTAGGCCAAATGAGATTAACTCTTCTGCATTCAATTGTTCCCTGAACTTCTCAATCTTCTGCTCAGTCAATCTTCTTGTGAGATCTTATGTTGCGGTCGAAACATGTTGCTCTCTTCTCCAAATGACTAACAAATTTGAGTGTGGCTATTTGCAAACATCCTCATCTTCATCGAGGATCAGGGACAAGATATTGAACATACTTGTCTTCACACTGTCTAAATGACGCTTCCCTGATTCCAGAAATGAAGTAGTCAGGCATCTGGAGAATCAAGTCGTTGCACCCAAAGTCAATCAAGAGGTAACATACCCTAAACTTTGCCATAATCTCCAAGATTTTTACTCTCTGACCAAAGGTAGGACTTTTTACTTCATGTAATCCCTGAAAACTATCCACCATCATCTGAAGTATTAATTTCATAGTATCATTACCATATGGTGTTGTAGGAGCTGTAATCCTTGCAACTTCACTCATACAAGTGACAACTGCAAGTCTAACTTCTTCATCCCGATGTTGCAAAAGTTCTGGCTTAACCAAAGAACTCACCAAAGGCTTCATAGGCTTATACATTGCTTGAGAAGGTGACTGTCCAACCTTACATAAACAATGTTCAGCCTCCTCCAAAATGTTAAGAAGAGATGCTTTAATCTGTGGTAAGAATTTCAGCTTCTCACCAACAAACTTCAACCTCTATTGAAAAATCTTGATGGCCTCTTGTTCTTTGTTCCATAATTCCAATCTTTTTTCCAATAGAAATCTGATGTTGATTCAATGATTCCAACAGAGCTTCTATTGGTTCACTAAAAGTAGCCATGTAGACTGATTGAAATTTTTGATTTGTAGTGATTAGCTAAGACAAAGTCCAATTACCCAACAGGCTGGCAGGATGACTGAGCTCTGATGCCACTGTAATGACCCTCACCAATGCTTCTCTAAATTCTCAGTTTTGCTGCTTGGGAATTTTGTTAAACACTTGTCTTGCAACTCTTTTAGCTGATGTTTGATATTTCTTTTCGATTGTTCAATGCATATAATGCTATCATGTGCATTAAGGACTCTTAACTAAACGTGCCAATGACTAAAAATGCATTAAGATATGAAATGAAAGATTTATATTGATTTTGCAATGTAACAAGATGACTGAGAATGTATGCAATGAATAGCTACAACAAGAGTCATTTTAACAAACACTTTATATGCAAACTCCCAAACTTCTCATATATAGAATGACTCCAAAATGATTACACTTGTTTGCCAGTATCTCCTCAAGATGATTTACAATTTACATCCAGATGATTTACAATTTACATCCATCTGTCAATGATCATGCAAAGATGAGGCAACAACTAATATGTTATGCATTTACAATGCCTGCTATAGATGACAGCGACTCATGACAAACATAGACATTTCAGCATATGAGAAGACCACTACAAAATGTTGAATGACAACGATACCATGAAATAAAGAAATATAGTTATAAATGAAGATTATACAATGTATCAATGAACCTGGAAATATCTCCCTGAAGTCGTTTCTTCCAATAAGGACCCATCCCAACTTTAGAGGCTTGAACCAAGGGAAAATTCCCACAAAGCGACTACTGGTAATGATAGCTGAAAAGGAAGTGTGCCTGGGAGTGTGTTAGAACTACGACCTGCTCAAACTTGATGAACATTCACCAACTCATCTTGACTGGAAATTTAATTTGCTATGCCTATGACATCTAGAAGTTCCACGATTTCCAACAACACTAAATATCAATAATTTTCAAGAAATCAAACTAGATTTGTTGCACTAGAACTCTGATGAATCACGATTTTCTCTTCAACCATGAAATTCGTCCTCCAATGATTTTCTTAATGAGATGCAATTTCGTCAGGTGAAGTCAATTTTTTTTTGATGATTGAAAAATAACTCCAAACTGCTAGATTCAAAACTCTTCCAACTGACAATTATTTTCAAAATCTACAATTATCTTTTTCCAAAAGTCGTCCTCTTCAAACTGTGAAAGAACTTTCAAAAACATTCAATGCTTCTCCCAAAATCGATTTTCTCTGCTCCTCCAAAATTTGGTCGTGGACCATTAAATTTTGGGCAAGGAACAAACCAACAGAAAATAAGCTTTCTCCTCAAATGAAATAATTGCATCAATGCATCAGCTGCTGCAACTCTCCAATGAAATATTGATTGCAACAATAAACCAGCTGCTGCAAATCAACAATGCAATAATTGTTGATGTTTACAACTGCAGGCCTCTACTTCTAGCAGCGATCAAACAATAAACTCATATATCCGTTGGTGTCCGTTGGCTATTCATTTATTGTAAATAATTTAATTGCAATGTAATTTATATATCTCTTATTGATGACGACTTGTGAAGAGGCGCTTCACTTGAATAATAAATAATATTTTATTGTGGCCGACTTCACCTTCATATCTGCCACCTTTCATGAGTCACAACTCTTCATTGAAGGCCGACATTGCATCTAGAAGAGACACATTGGTTTGGAGATCTCCCTATCGAATTGTATATAAAGAGGCGCTAGTCTCTCATTCATAATCATCTTACAATCATACAAAGAAAGTGTGAATTCACCTACAACAGAGTTCGATATTGGAGTGCATCATTATTCTTCATAGATACCGAAGTAATTCTTCAAGAAGGCCGAAATTATCATCAAGGAAGTGCAATATTATTATCTGGAGTTTGTATCAAGTGTGGTGCTGATATTTGGCCTTATGATCGGCCTCATTGTAAAGAGAATTGCTGATTATTATTCAATATATAAGTGATATATTGTTGCTGTGTTTTTCTCCCTCAAATTGGAGGGTTTTCCTAGGGTATATGCTGTGTCAAATTGTTTAAATTGTTCTATATTTGCTTAATTAATTTCTGATCCTAAAACTAACATGATATCAGAGCAGGTTTAAGCAAGATCGTGATCAGATTTCTATAAGGTGCCTCTAACTTCACCTCTTGGAAGTTTAGAGTTTTGATTGCATTGAAAGAAAATGAGATTATTGAGTTTGTGGAGAGCGAAGTCCCCGAGCCTTCCGATGAGAATGAGAAGACACAATGGAAGAAGAATGGCACAAAGGCCAAGAAGATATTGATTGATTCTGTGAAGGATCACCTTGTGCCTATTATCTCCAAGTTGAAGACAATGAGAGAGATGTTCAAGACCTTGGAGGGATTGTATGAGATCAATAATACAAGTAGAGCTCTTGCATTGAGGCAACAACTTCATCACATCAAGATGGCGAAAGGAGATTCAGTCATCTCCTTCTTCATGAAGATCACCGAGTTAAGAGATCAGCTTTGTGCCATTGGTAATATGGTTGATGATAAAGACTTAGTCATGTTGGCACTCAATGGTCTTCCTCAATCTTGGGAGCCATTCATACAAGGTATTAGTGGAAGATCGAAGCTACCAAAGTTTGATCGACTTAGGGCAAATTGTATTCAAGAGGAATCAAGATTGGCAGTAAGAGGTATTGGACGGAGTTCTAACAATGAAGACAATCATGTACTTGCTGCTCAAACATCGAAGAGGAAAGGAAGGGAAGGAAAGAAAGGAAATTTCAAGAGGAACAAAGAAGATCAGATGGTGCTCCTAAATCTAAGAAGAACAAGGATCTCTCCCATATACAGTGCTTCAGATGTGACAAGTTTGGTCACTATGCGAGAGATTGTGCAACTAGACCAAAACAACATGCTACTACTGCGGATGTGGATGAGGTCTCTCCTTAGAAGGATTCAAGAGACAATTCAAGTGGATTTCTATTTATCTCAGCCCTATCAAGCAATGTTCCAACCGATAACAACACATGGTTGATTGATAGTGGCACCTCTCGTCACATTACTGGATTTAGAGAACATCTTTCAGATTTGGTGGAGAGAGATACCAACATTCAAGTCATAATTGGAGATGATGCATGCTATTCTGTAAAGGGTGCAGGAGCCTCGTCTCTCCATCAAGATTCCAACATTTCTCTTCATTTGAGCGATGTGCTGTTCATACCAGGTATCAAGAGGAACCTTGTATCAATTTCAGCTTTGAAGGACAAGGGATATCAAGTTGCATTTTCCGAGGGAAAAGTTCTTGCTTGGCCGAAGAACTCTAGTATCAAGACAGCCCGAGTGATTGGTGTTCGGAAAGAGAGTCTCTATAGACTTTCCATTCGTCCAATGCAGGCATTGTTGCATGACTTCACCAATTCAAGTGAGCTTTGGCATAGAAGACTTGCTCACCTCCATTTGAGAGCCCTTCCATCCATGTAGAAGATGGTCACTGGCCTTCCAAAACTCAGTCAGGAGCATGAAGGTACTTGTCGAGGATGCACATTGAGTAAGAATACTAAAGGTCCTTTTCATAGTAGTGAAAGTAAATCTAAATGTATTCTAGATCTTGTTCATTCTGATTTGTGTGGTCCAATGTCTATTGCTTCTTTGAGTGGTTTCTTGTATTATGTAATTTTCCTTGATGACTACTCTAGAAAGACTTAGATTTATTTCTTAAAGACTAAAGAATCTGAAGAGGTACTTGAGAAATTCAAAGAATTCAAGGCTCAAGTAGAGAACTTGTCCGGGAAGAGGATCAAAGTTTTGAGATCTGACAATGGAGGAGAATACATTTTTGGAGGCTTCCGTAACTTTTGTATCAAGGCAGGGATTAAGAGGGAGTTTTGTGTCCCTTACAATCCACAACAAAATGGTGTTGTAGAAAGGAAGAACAGATCCATTGTTGAGGCAGCTAAAGCTATGATCCATGATCAAGACTTGCAAACCTTCCTTTGGGCAGAAGCTTCTAGAACTACAGTGTATATTTAAAATCAAAGCCCTCATCGTATTTTGGAGAACATGACTCTTGAAGAAGCCTTCATAGGTGTGAAGCCTAAAGTTAGTCACTTGAGAATCTTTGGTTGTCTTGTGTATGTTCATGTGCCTAAAGATAAAAGGACTAAGTTGGAACCATCTGGCAAGAAAGGAATATTTGTGGGCTACAGTGAATCTTCGAAAGCCTACAAGATTTACATTCTAGGTCAGAAATTGATAGAGATCAGCAGGGATGTCACTTTTGAGGAAGATGTTGCATTCAAGAGATCTAAAGGTTCATACATGGAGATAGATAATGAAGACCAAGGGACTCCTCAGGACATGGAAGTTGACCATACTCTTGAGATTCAGAGGGAGTCTACTGAACCAAAAGAAGATGGTAATCTAGTTGAGCCTTTGGAACCAACTGATGGGCCAAGAGACATTGTCATAGGTCGAATGAGGCTTCTATGGGCTAGGCAAACAATGCAGGAGGCAAAAAAGTTTGTAGCTCTTAGAGGAACATTCAGAGAAAGCAAAAGACCATAGAAGTTTCCAAGCTATGTTGCATTAATGATTCATATTATTGAATCTGAGCCTTCCAGTGTTGAGGAAGCATCAAGTCAGCAAGTATGGAGAGATGCTATGGCTGAAGAATATCAATCTATCATCAAGAATGATGTTTGGGATATTGTACCAAGATCATAAGGGAAATCTGTTGTATCTTCTAAATGGCTTTTCAAGATCAAGCATGCGGTTGATGGAAGCATTGAGAAATACAAAGCTACATTTGTGGCTAGAGGATTCTCTCAGAAAGAGGGAATAGACTATGAAGAAACATTTGCGCCGGTTGCTCGATATACATCCATTAGGACTATCATTGCTATTGTAGCAGCTAAAGGATGGAAGTTACATCAGATGGACATGAAGACTGCATTTCTTAATGGTGTAATTGAAGAAGTATACATTGAGCAACCTGATGGCTTTGAGATTAATGGGAAGGAGTCTCATGTTTGTAAATTGAAGAAGGCTTTGTATGGCCTTAAGCAGGCTCCTCGTGCCTGGTATGACAAGATTGATCGATACTTGATGAGCTTGGGCTTCTCCAACAATGATGCTGATTCAAATCTTTACTTCAAGGTAGTTGATGGTGAGGCATTAATCTTTGTTATTTATGTTGTTGATCTATTTCTTATTGGAGCAAAATATCTTATTATCAAATGCAAGGAGTTAGTTTTTGAATTCGAGATGAAGGATCTTGGATATATGCATTACTTCCTAGGATTAGAAGTATGGCAGAGGCCTAATGAGATCATTTTGAGTCAAGGGAAGTATACTATAGACATCTTGAAGAGATTTGGTATGATGGATTGCATATCCATGTCTACACCGATGGAAACCAATTTGAAGAAGCTAAGTGAGTCTGCAGCTAGTTCAAATTTGGTGGATCCTACTATGTATAGGCAGTTGATTGGATCGTTGATGTATCTAGTCAATACAAGACTAGATATTTGCTATGTAGTGAGTGCACTTAGTCAGTTCATGTGTGAACCAAGGCAAATTCATCTAGTTGCAGCTAAACATATCCTGAGATACTTGCGTGGCACAGTTGGATATGGTTTGAAATATGCTTCCAGTGTAGACCTAAAGCTGCAAGGATATTTTGATTCTGATTGGGCAGGGAGTGTAGCTGATCGGAAGAGCACCTCTAGTTGTTGCTTTAGTTTGGGATTTGCGATGATTTCCTGGTGTAGCAGGAAGTAGTCTTCAGTGGCACTAAGCACTGCAGAGGCTGAGTATATTGCAGCATATGTAGCAACCCGAGAAGCAATGTGGCTTCAGATGCTCCTTGCAAGATTGTTTGGACAATCGATAGAGCCGACTGTTATTCATTGTGATAATCAAAGCTATGAGAAGCTTTGTGTCATTCCCGTGTTTCATGACAAAACAAAACATGTTAGAGATCAAATACCATTATATCAGAGATATGATATTGAGGAAAGCTATCCAATTGACATACATTTGTACTTATGAGCAGACGACTGATATTCTCACCAATCCTCTCTCCGGAGTGAAGTTTGTGCACTTTCGAGACAAGCTTGGAGTTGTGGAGAATGAAGCCCTAGCTGAGAGGGAGACTCAACATCAGTGATCTTTTGTGATTTGCTTTAATGCATCTTTCTCTGTGAGAGAAATTTGAGGTGTAAGCCCTTGTTAATGCATCTTTCTCTGTGAGAAAAATTTGAGGTGTAAGCCCTTGTTAATGCATCTTTCTCTATGAGAGAAATTTGAGGTGTAAGCCCTTGTTAATGCATCTTTCTCTATGAGAGAAATTTGAGGTGAAATCCCTTGTCTCCACCCTCTGGGAGTAGCCATGGTGGATGTCATGTTGAGATGACGACATTGTGTTAAGTGACTCCGTGATGGGCACTTGTGCACATGTTCTTTTCCATACATGGGAGTAGCCATGATGGACAATATCACGTTGAGTGACTCCGTGATGAGCTCTTTCCACATATGGGTGTAGCCATTGTGGGTGTCATGTTGAGAGACTCCATGACTTTGGATAGTTGGAAGTATTCCTCCCTAGTTGAGAGGGAGTGTTGATGTTTACAGCCGTGGGCCTCTACTTCCAGCAGCGATCAAACAATAAACTCATATAGCCGTTGGCTATTCATTTATTGTAAATAATTTAATTGCAATGTAATTTATATATCTCTTATTGATGATGACTTGTGAAGAGGCGCTTCACTTGAATAATAAATAATATTTTATTGTGGCCGACTTCACCTTCATATCCGCCACCTTTCATGAGCCACAACTCTTCATTGAAGGCCGACATTGCATCTAGAAGAGACACGTTGGTTTGGAGATCCCCCTATCGAATAGTATATAAAGAGGCGCTAGTCTCTCATTCATAATCATCTTACAATCATACAAAGAAAGTGCGAATTCACCTACAACAAAGTTCGTTATTGGAGTGCATCATTATTCTTCATAGAGATCGAAGTAATTCTTCAAGAAGGCCGAAATTATCATCAAGGAATTGCAATATTATTATCTGGAGTTTGCATCAAATGCGGTGCTGATATTTGGCCTTGTGATCGGCCTCATTGTAAAGAGAATTGTTGATTATTATTCAATATATAAGTCATATATTGTTGCTGGGTTTTTCTCCCTCAAGTTGGAGGGTTTTCCCAGGGTATATGTTATGTCAAATTGTTTAAATTGTTCTATATCTGCTTATTTATTTTTTGATCCTAAAACTAACAATAATAAACCAACTATTGTCTCAATTCAAGTCTCCTTTAGAAGTGCAATAATACTTCAGCTGTTGCACCAATTCCAACTCTGCAATGAAGCGCCTGTAGAAATCTTGGATGGATTTCTCCACAATCTCCAGCTAGGGTTGATCTTTCACAACCAAACCTAGTATCCTAGAGTCTTCAAACCCTCGGATAAGCAAAGCATTCAAGCTTCTACCAAACTGGTATGAATAGAATAATCCAAGACATAAGCATGCCCAAATGCTAAGCCAACAGCGCCTTATAAAAAGATTTCTCAATAACTTCCAAAAAGCTTCTAGAAATATTATTATTTTATTCCCTAAAGTGACTTTATGATATAATATTTCATTTTAAGTCACTTTATTAAATTAATTAAATATAAAGTTATCTTATGATTTGAATTTATTGAAATAACTTTATAAATAATTAATTTAATAATTATTCCCTTATTTCTCCTTTTAGCCTTCGGGAAAAATAAAGGCTAAACGAACCTCAAGGTGGCTATTGAAAAGGGGACATTACATTGTGTCGCATGAGAAAGAAGAATACACAATACGGAAAAGAATCAACTGGGTTATAGATGTTGAAATTCCTGGCTTGGACATCTTCTTGGTTGCACTTGATCACAACAATGGTCAACATCCTCCCCTTATGCTTTCCAAAGGAGCTATTGGAGTTATGTCTTCTTGTGGTTAATTGTTGATTTTGGCAATTTTGAGGATTGGGTGCTAAGTTAATGATGTAAATCATGTGGTTCTTTTTTGCATGACATGAATAGACTCATCTCTAAAGGCTGTTTATTGACACTAATAATTGTGTTTCTATATGGAATTTCATAAATATGAGCATTTTCATGCATGCCATTGTTTTCTTTGTCATTTCCTCATTTCTGGGGGTTTTTGGTGTTACATTTTCAATGTCGTTTCCATTTTGGAAACTGAACCTTTCTCTGAGTTTCATGGAACTTAGCTACAAAAGGATTGCAAAATCACCCCCACAAACATTAAGTTTCTTTTGCAGAATTTATACCAAAAGAAGCTTGACTGCCTGCCTCGATGAACAAGATGATGTTTTTTTAAACACTCGAGTACCTTCATACTGCCTTTTCAAGCACTCTATTGATTTTATTCTGTGAGCATCGCTGCCCAATAGTAATCTTTGTTTCAGATTTTTATTTTGAGGAATGACAATATAAGTGCCAAATCTAAGAGTTGATTTCAGAAAGGGTATAATTGCAGTCCCCCATTGCCTTGTTGCAATCCCGTGTTGCTTGTACAATGGAGGCTTTGCACATGGCCAGTATGCTTTTGCTATCATGTTTTCCAATAAGATTGCTATCAAAACAGGTATTCAATCTGTTGGCGTAAAAACTAACACCTCTGGAGTGCAGGTTTGTATGGACAGCTATGCACACTGCGTAATGAGTGCTCTTCAAATTAGGAGGGGAAGCTCCCTCGTAGTGCTGGAATGTGTGGAAAAGAAAAGTAATCTAAGTCCTATCTTTTTGTTCTCAACTGGAAGAGGCACAAGGTTAACAAAACCAAGAATGTTGCAGCTAAGGATTTTCTGGTTTCGCAGATCATTAACTACAACTAAGCTAACTACTTTAAATCTATCCAGTTTCCTCAAGAAAACAGAGCATGAGGAAATGGAGCAAGGTTGACTATCTGACGATAAACAAGTATGGATTCTCAACTTGAAGGCAAGGTGGCACATCTATCAGCTCAATCTAAACAAGTTTATTGGAAACAACAATATACGATAAACTAAGCACGGATTCTCAACTTGAAGGCAAGGTGGCACAACTATCAGCTCAATCCGAATAAGTTTATTGTTCACACACATCACACGATAACCCAGTACAGATTCTCTACTTGAAGGCAAGGTGGCACAACTATCATCTCAATCTGGACAAGTTTATTGAACACAAAACAGGAAAGAATTCACCATTATAATTGCATGAAATCCTATGTGGCATAACAATTCATCATAATAGTAAAAATGCATGAACAGATACAGAACGAGCAATATTGAGGGCAAGGTGGGCACATCATATATTTCTTTCTCGTGCAAAAGTTATGTACAATGAGCAAAAACTCTTATTTATAGACATCAAAAGGTGTAGGGAACCCTAAAATCACCTTGAGTCAACTACAGTCTTGCAATGCATGCAAGATTTATTGCTAAACCCTAATAAAGCAAACTATACAGTTAACTGGAAAACTACCATCAGTTAACTGAAATATTTAACCTAAATGGACAATGTGCAAGCATGGACGTCCTTATTTAAAGCAAAGTTAACTGGGCACTACCCTTAGTTAACGGGAAACCCTAACCCTAACTCCTGTGAAGATAATCCCAAGGATGAGATAAGCATGTATGAAGTCAGCAAGTGAACTCAAGACTGAAAGTCGAGTTAACTGCTGCTCATGACTCAACCCTTGAAATTAATTGCAGGTTCCAACTGGCAGATCACTCCATGTCATCTCGGTCTAATACTTCGACCAAGAACTCATCAACTCTCTGTCATCTGGCACTTTGATGCTGTCCAAAGCAATAATCTATTTCTTCAACTCTCTGTCACTTTCCTTAACTGCTTTTTGGCAGTTTCTAATATCTTCAATTGCTTTCTTGAAACTAGATGTCATCACAGAGATGTGATCCAGAAACTCCATCAAGATATCACGAACCTGCTTCTGGAACTTAGTTTGCACAGCCTCGAGATCAGCGTAGGTACCATCTTCATGAAGATAATGGCACAGTATCTTAGTGACTTTGGCGGCTCCATAAATGGAATGATCTTTGTTCCTTTTGCAACTTAACGCTTCATTGTCAGCTGCTCTGATGAAAACCTAAATTAAGACCGATTTGGTCTTGAATTCAGTCTAGTTGAACCGCCTTCTGAAAAACTTGCCCGTTGACTGTGAACACGGCTATGTCGAAGGATAATTTTCACCAAAAATTCTGAGACGTGGGTTTTGTCTGGAAAATGATTCTAAGACAACCCACAACGTCAGAAATGTGAAAATACGTCCTTTAGCTTGACATGCAAAGATTCTTTAGTCGAGAATTGCAGGTGTTTTTAGAGCTTACTGGGGCAATTTTTCTTGAGAAAATCTGGGACATGGGTTTTGTGCACAACGGAATTCTGAACAAACCCAGATGATTTGATTCTCGAAAAGATGTGTTTTAGGCCCACATGCAAAGAAATTCTCGAAAAAAAGCACAGAGCTTCAGAATGAAGACTACGGGGCAATTTTCTCGAAAAAATCTAAGACATGGGTTTTGCTGCAAATACTGAAGTATGCAATCCCAGATGATCAAACTCTGAAAATATGCTGAATTTCCTTGACATGCGAAGAAAGCACCTAAGATGAGAAATAGAAGAAATAAGACAGAAGAAAGAAGGTTTTATTTGCTCTGCTTCTGTAGAATTCGCCTATCTCTGTTTTGGAATTTGATGAAACCTGCATGCAAAGTGAAAACAAAGTCTTGAATCTTCTTCCTTTGAACAATCTGAATCTGTTGCTATGAAGAACGCTGAATTCTGACACCTGTAACACCTTTAAATTGCTGCTCGCTCAAGAAGAATGTATATTTCTAAGCTTGTGATGAAGAAATAATGGACGCCAAAGCTTGAATAAATAGATTTTCATCACTGAAATTCGCACAAAAGCATTAAACCTTGAAAATGGCGCTTAGCTTATGATTGGACCCCAATTTTAGTTAACTGAAACTAAAATGAACTAAATAAAGCACCATGCTAGGGCGTCCCTTTTCAGAACTCAGTTGACAACACCATTTAAAGCATCATGCGAATTTCACTTCAGTTGACAATCCATATTAAATTCGCCATACTTCAAAATTCATTAAATTCACAACTAAGAATTAAAGCATCCCTTTTCAGAACTGAAGTTGACAATAAGAAGTGAATTCGCCATACTTCAAACTCATGCTTTAAATCTTTAAAAATTCTAAATAAGGCGTCCCTTTTCAGAACTAAAGTTGACAAGAAGTGAAACGCCAACTTCACAAAGTCTTCACCACTTCAACTAATGCGCCATGCATAAGAACTCAAGTTGATTTTCAAACATGCACTTCAGTCAAGTGAACATGCAAACAAGTTAACTCAACATGCAAAGATGTTAACTGAACATGCAAACTAGTTAACTCGACATGCGAACTGAAAGAACACTCAACATGCCAAAATATGAATTGGAGATGACAACCCAGAAATCATTTAGTCTAACTGAAGTCAGAACTCAAGTTAGGGTGCACCAGTCAACTTCTTTCGAAAACTCAATTTTGACCTCTTAAGGTGTTTTCCAGACTTAGCCAATTTTCATGAAAATTTAGACTTAAACCTCTTTCGAGACCTCTGTTCATCCTCTGACCCTGGCTGACTGACTCCACCGATTGGCTGGTTGATAGGTGCATCGCAGAGCAGGACAAAAATTGATCAAAAGGTACCTTGAGACTGAACATCATAAAACTAACATCTGAAGGCTCAAAAAACCAAGCGCCCTTTTCAAGAACTGCTCTTTTTCTCAGACTTGGCCATATTTTCTCATCTCGATCTCGTACGAAGGGAAAAACAAATCCTTCATAACTTCTGATTGACCAATTTTCAGGACTGGATCACAGGTTCACTGTGGAGTTGACTTCATTCTGCATGACAGCTGCAAAGGCACATTTCTCCAAAAAACATCATCTGAGGGGTGAAAATCAAGGGCGCCTTTTTGAAAAGTTGCTCTTTTTCTTCCAGACTTGGCCATTTCTAGAACTGACCAAAATAACATTAAAACTCTGACTACAAGCTGCTGAGTCATCTTTTGATCTGACGAAAACAGGCAATGGAAAGCTGAACGTAACACGGACAAATCGGATATCTGAGATCATCAAAAAGAAGGCATTAATGGCTAGAAAAGCTCAGGCGCCTTTCTAAAAAAAAGTGCTCTTTTGCTTATTCTTTGATATTTTGACCAAGATTTGACCCTATGTTTGACCTCCGGCTCAGGCACTTCTGCAACTCAGATTCACCCACTGACGGATGTGTCGCGAAGCTTGAACAAATGTGAGATAAACATCTCAGGTGGCATTTAGTCAAAAACCTTCATTTGACACCTCAAAAAGATGGGCACCTTTTTCAAAAGCTGCTCTTTTTTCCAGTGTTAACCAATTTTGACTTTCCTCTCGTTTTGCGCTATATCTTCCGTAACTTGCACGAAACAGGTCCGTTTGACAGGCTTGATAGCCCGTTGCGAAGCTGACATGATGCCGGACAAATGTCTGCAGGAGGTGACAAACCCTAAAAACAGGATTTGGGCCCCTAAAATGAAGGGAGCCTTTTTCAAAAAGTGCTCTTTGCTCCAGAGTTAGAAAAATTTGATGATTTTCCTTCAAATTTTGGATTTTCTCAAAACTCTCCAATATTAGACTGATATCAAACTGACATAAGCTTCATATTCAAAAAGCCCAAAAATGACCTTCTGACATCACTTTAACAAAGTTAAGACTATTTTTAGCAAAATGCCTTGGTGAAGCAAAAAAAAATTTGGTTTGGGTACAACACAATCCTTTGATTTGATTATCTACTTGACATTCTTAACAACACCAAATTTGGCACCAAACTCAATTTTAAGTTGGGGCATCACAAAATCTCTGTTTATGTGCACAATGTTTTAGAAAATACAAATTTTAATCAAGATAGTTTGTATGCCTTTGGTCCTCTTCAATACTAAAGGGTTGTAGCTCAATTGATGAGGGTGACGGTATGTTCCTTGATTATACCATCCATGAAGGTTCAAATCCCCTAGAGCTGCAATTGGGCCAGGTTTCGACACTTTGGTGACTTTGACGAAGTGGATCCCCCTACTCATGGCAGCTTAGCCAAAAGACGCCTCTTGGTTAAGACTTATGCTTCCTCATAATGTTGTAATCTGCTAGGTAAAGGTAGAGACTCCAATATTTATGTATTCTAGTTGTTTCACCCCCACTCCCCACAAAACAACAAACAAAAAAAGGGGACGACTTCCATGTGGCTAATGATTGATACATTGTGTCCATTCATGATGTACTTTTTTGTTGTTTATTTGGATAATATACTTATGTTCTGTAAAACACGGGAAGAACTCCTGCAAGAATACAACAAGAGTTTCAAATATTTCACATGCATTGGTGCATGCCAAACTATCAAGAAATTCCATATCTTGGCTATATCACTCATGAAACAATAGTTTATGGTCATCTCAAAATGATATATAGGTTATTTGCCACTGTCCAACAACAAACATCTTGGAACATCATAGTTTCCTAGCCCTTCTGAAAATTTAAGTTGTTCTTGGGTTCTCATACAAAGTTGTGTTCTTGTAGGAAGAGCCTTAACAATATTTTGGGAGTTGAAGCAGAAACTCGTTTGTTGACTTCTCACATATTTCTTGATCTCTTAAATTATTGTACAGAAAAATATACTTAATAGTTAAATGTGAAAAGACTTACGATACATATTTGAGTTGTATTGCAAGGATGCTTAGTTACAAAGTAGGAAGAGTCAAAACACTCAGCTACAATGATGGACCCATTTATCCTTACTTTTGAGTCCACATTGTGAAGGACAAGAGGAACTACAAGAGGAACTCTAAATCACCATTAATTTTAGAAATAGATATATGACCCAATGCGGAGAAGAATGACAGTGATGGGCTAAGGGCCTTGACTTATGGATCAAACCATAGTTGAAAAACTTGGGCTTGGTATAACTTGGCTGATTCAAAATT
Organism: Sequoia sempervirens; assembly: GCA_007258455.2. NCBI lineage: Eukaryota > Viridiplantae > Streptophyta > Pinopsida > Cupressales > Cupressaceae > Sequoia > Sequoia sempervirens. The sequence goes on along the minus strand of VDFB02271358.1, from coordinate 322,073,334 downwards.
TTCAAAAACTTAGACTTGACAAAAAGTCAGGAAAAATTTGTAACGTTCTAGACATATCAAGTTTTACTATAAATAAAAATTAAAAATTATAATTTCAATGTTTATAATCTGTAGATTTCTTCTACGACTAAAGCTTAAAAAGCTTTGCTATTGCTGTGTGGGTGTCCTCAAATTGGATGTTATAGCTGCATTGTCCTCAATAGACCCTCAGGCATATGATCTTGTTGTGAATGCAATGAACACCACTAATGGCTTGCCAACCTCTCCTTTTACCTCCTCAAGTGCTGGCACTTCTGTTACCCATTCCACTGTCTTCCTCTCCAAATCAGCAATATCATTAGCAGTAAACAACATATCCCAATCCTCTGCAACCCAATCTAAATATGGATCGGTATTGTTGAGGTCAAGCATATGATGTGTCTCCTGCCTATCTACCTTCTTTGCATGCAATCGAAGGTTGTATTGCACAAAGACAAGGTCATTCAAGTGCTTTTTAGACAACTTGTTGCACTTCTATGTGTGAATGGCCTTGTGCTCACAATTAGAAGTGCCACAGGGATAAGACAAAATGCAGATGGCAAGATTTAGAAGATTAGGTGCTGTTGCACCAAAATCACCTCACCACAAATCTGCAAGGACAACATTTATAACTTTTTAAGGATTTTAGTAAACTTAAAGCAAACAAGGAATTACAATTAAACATGCATGTTTTTTATTTTACCTGGCTGTAGAGTGGCTCTTCTGCGAATGCATAGAGGTGAAGAAAACAACCTCCCCTTTGTTTCCTTATAAATCAGTAACCATTCTCTTCATACGTGTTGGTGGAGTTGGTTCCACCTCCAATCAATAATTCACTAGATGGGTTTATCTTTGTTTTTGTTTGACCCATACAAATGCTAAATCCCCAAAACCTAAGAACGTTAAAAAGTAAAAAAGTAGCATATATACTTCAAATAACAGCAGGCATAACAATAATAACACCACCACCAAAACATTGCCCATTTTATGTACATACTCATTAGCTTCCAATGAATATTCTTTCCATGAAACAACACTACTGCTAATGGTGATGCAGGGGAATTTTAAATTCATTTTGTGAAATGTGCTGACCAAAAAAAATCAGAGTGTGAAGAAAAAGCAAAGGAAAAAAAACCTTTGCTCGCACCCACTAGGACTAGACTGTGAACTTGGACTAGGAATGACCAGTAACATACATATATATGTATATACATAATTATATTTGTATATGTATACATATGTACATGAGTAATTGTATATGATTGGTAAATTCATATGTTCAATGATATTTTCAAGATGAAGATGGTAAGACGCATTTTAGGGATTGGTAGTCTAGGAGGACATATATATATATATATATATTAATGTACATGGAAATTTTAATTTTTTTATCGGAGAGTATATATATATTTATTTATTTATTTATGTGTGCGTATGTATGTGTATTCAAATATAAATGCTTTGATGTTTTTCAAATATTACATATTCATAAAGATCTTAAAGACCAGGCTACAAATGTATATTGTATGTTTATAGTGAAGGAGACAAAAGAATGTACATTAGTAATTATGGTGGCCCTTGATTTTAGTAGAAGAAATTGTAGCATTGAACATGTTAGAACCTAGTTGTGCAGGCCTAAAATTTACAGATTAAGCTATGTTTTGCCCTTGTATTGCAATGACTTTGTGTAAACTGACCTTTTATAAGTGACCTGAGATATTATAAGTGGGTTTCCCTTTGTCAAAAATCTGCTTGAGTCTGTCATGTGTCATCCCTAGCTGCTCAGTGTGTGCCCAAGTCTGCAAAAGTTCCAAAAAATTCTTAGTGTGGGGTGTATTTGGGTCTTTTCCTTAAGTTTTGTAAGTTTCCGGAGTTTCAGACATTTAGGGTTGTCCATCCTAGTATGCCATCCCATCCATCTTCGCCTTCCCCCTTGTCTTTATCAATTCATTGGACTTCATCCTCCTGACATATCTTTCCTCTCAATCTTGACAATCCAATCCTTAACCATGTAATTTTTTTTAAGTATGGTTGCCGGACTATCGACCTCCCCCTTACTTGCATGCCATCCATTTGAGCCCCGAAAATCCTATCCTTTGCATTCCAAAAGTTTGTATGTCCTTCGATGCTAGAGTTTCGGGCATCCCTTAACATGTGTATTATTTCCTTTGCTCCCCCAAACTCCAAAGTCTTGATCATTTGCCTTATATCCTTTGCAGCATCAGACTTTCAAATTTCCTTGTCTCGCCATGCCTTTCGCTCATTCACGCCGGCTTGTTGGAGTTCCCTTTCCTTGAGTACCATTCATTCATCATCCTTGGCCTTGGTCTCCCAAAGCCCTTGCTAATCAAAATTTTCCCAAGTCTTTTGGATTGGAGCTTCGAACTATACTTTTCTTTGACTCCTAACTCTCGACTCCCACTCCAACATTTTTCACTAAGTCTTCCAGAGCCGGAGTTGTGGCCTTCCCTTGACCTGTATACTTGATTCATGTCATGTTTGACTCTCAACCCCCATCGATCCCTTCATTTGTTGAGAATCGTGTCTCAACCTTGCAAGCTTTTTCCAGAAAATTCTAGAATTCGTTTGTGGTAGTTCTCCACATGTTTATGTGTTGGAAAAAGGTGTATGAGTTGTTAAAAATGTGCCTTGTCCCTATTAGAATATAGGAGGGTTGTTTTTAGAGTATAAACAACTCATTGTATGAATTTAATGGGGGTCTAAACTAGAGGACAAAATTATGGACGAAAATGCTATTTTAACTTGGTTGGTTTCCCATCTTGGAAGTTACAAATGACAAGTGGGTAACATGTGGCATGGTTGTTTTGCCCATGGTTTTGTAAAACCACAAATGGTTTCCAGGTTGTAAATCACTATAAAAGGAGGGCTTGGGGAGGTGTTTGAATCATTGAGTTCAGTTTGCAAGACTGAGTGCTAGAAGGAGTTTCTCCGAGTCTGAGTTTGAGTTGTGGTGATGCGCTCCTGTAAGAACTTGCATTTCAAGTGTATTGTAATCTTTTTGATTTGATAATACATTGTGCGAGTTTTGGAGGGTGGGGTTTTTCTCCCGAAAGGGTTTCCCCACGGTAATTACTGTGTTATGTGTTTATTGTGATATTTCATTTATGCATGTTTATTTGTCCATTGAAATCTCTGTAATAGTTAGTTGAATTTGCATAATCGTCCTCTCAAGATTAGCGTAGGAAGCGATTCCGCGCACCTTTGCTTCCTTACATCATTCACTTCTTCAGAGTGGGACTTTCGCCCATCCTTTCACCTCAATACTCCTTCCCAACCACCTTTGACATCTCGAGCTCTAGCAACTCCTAGTGCATTTTTACAGAGTTTTAGGCTTCCTTTCAACTCGGTACCTCTTTTGAGGTATGCCTAATCTCTCTTTCCTAACATACCAAAATCCTTTTCCCTATTGGACTTCCCTCCCATTTGGTACCTATTTCTTGGTATGTTGCATCTTCAATCCTTAATATTCTAAAGCCCTGTATACCTTGAGAGGGATGAGTCATCCCTCACCCTCGATCCTTGTTGCCTTGATAGGTGGTGTGAGGTATGGATTTGCTTCCACCTCCAAAATTCATACTTCTTACCCATTTTTCTGGATTCTTGCGAACTCATTCCACGTGTCAAAAGAACTACTAACACATAGAAAAGGTATCGACTGGTGTTACAAGACTCGAACTTGGCATAGACTCGACAAATTGAAAAACCCAAGAATTTCAGATATTTTTAAGGATTTAAAACTTGTTTCATGCATCCTTTAATAAATAAAGTAAACCTTAAGGACACAATAACCTCATCTAATAAAAGCTACTTTGATTACATATACAAGTATACATCAATCACATAAGTATAAATACAAATTTTAGTTGAAGGAAACAACACATTTAGATATATAAATATTGTCAAATATATACAATACTCATGGAATCAAAAGTTTCAAACAAATATCAAAACAAAAGCTAGAAGTCTATGGCTCAGAGGAGCTTGCATCACTCAGCCCTCCTGCATGGGAGTCTAAAACAGGTTCTGGATGATGATGCAGCCATGATATCTGCCTGTGTCTCAATGACACCCACACTAACATCCAAGCTGTCTGCTCGTGCTCTATTCTCCTCCTTTGCCATGGCTACTGCCTCTGCCTCTCTATCCCCCTAGTCTACCCAATCAAGGTCCTCATCATTGAAGATAGGATTTGTGAATATATTTGTGTCTCAAATATTGTAAGTGCTAAAATAATTGACTGATGTTATTCAATGTTGGTTGTATGGATGCCCAACTTCTGGAAAATGGCTCATTTGTACCTGATTGTATGACTATTATTTTTTTATCACAGTTTACACACCCCAGAATTGTATGCTTGCATGCCAACATATGCAAAATATGAAAATGACATAAACTTTAAATAATATTCTGTGTCCTTATAACCACATCGATATCTGATTGTATACCCGAGTAACCTGGGATACAGGTTTCCCTTGTTAGCTTTTATGTATCCCATGGGCTTACATATTGCTAATAATGTATGTGTCTGAAATCTACTGGTTGCATCTAGTCTCTTTTTAGAGCAGGATTCCTCATTGTGCAGCCATCTATGCTGTTTCAGAATTGCATCCCATGTTACAAACATAGATAAACCAATATTGAATATTAGAAGCTTTGAAAGAATATGCAAAATTTAGTCACGTTGATCTCTCAGCAAACAAATTTGTAGAAATGGGAGTTCTTATCGAGAGTTGACTTAATCACCACTAATACACAATACCCTCTAGGACCTTTGACCTATATTTTAGCTTATGTCTAGTGAATGTATGCCTTGATGCTTAAATGGAAAACTGGTCTTATCTGGCAATTTCTTCTACCTATCTTATTTCCCTCTACTTAAAATTAGCATGCATATGATTCACTTCAGATGAAGAAGATTCAAAGAATACACACACACACACACAGACTCTTAGTTTCCTCCCCAAAAATTTCTTAATGACTTTCCAAATCATGGTGCAGTGGATTACACAGGTTATGAAAAACACATAATTATGATGGGCTTTAGAGAAACACAAATGCAGACAAGTTCATTTAACCCTAGGTCAACCGAGAACCTTGTTGACAGATGGTAGACCTTTCCCATTTCCTGACAACTATATTTTCTTGCTTCTTCAGATGTGCTTGAATATAGTTTCAAGGAAAGTTTGTGTTCAATGATCTGATATGATTTTGGCCTGTGATTGGGTGCTTTAAGATATAAGGGTGAATATTTGTCAAGAAACAAGCAGAGGATCAAGACAAGAATAGCTGAATGGCATGTGTATCTGACAACCAGATCTAAGACACGTGTGAATAATGTCAGTAAATGAGAACAAATGGTTTTTGTGTAATATTAGGGTAGAAAAATATAACATTATCAAAACTCCTCAAACAAACATCACATGCTCATGATTTGAAATCTATTATCCCTCTTTTCCTGTTACTTTTTCTACGCAGCAGGTATCATCTATTTGACTATGTATGGTTGTGAATGCTATTGCCATATTTCTCTCGGATTCCATAATTTCCATATTTTGATATTTATAACTTAGTAGGCAAGTAAACTTAACTTTATTTGAAGCCTATGCTTATATTTTATAATTGACGTTCATCCAAATGGGGTCTTGTCTTGCTTCTTTCAGGCTAAACTTTTGATTTCTGGGAAGCAGTTTAGTTTGTCTCTCATTGCCAGGCGTTCAAGGCATTATGCTGGAACAAGGTAAAATGTATTTGAGTGAGGTTATATACAATTTTCTGACTGGATGAAGCTATTTAATGGAAAAATACAAAGCAACTTTGGATATTTCTTAGCATTTTTTCTTAATTGTTGAACAGGTATTTGAAACGAGGAGTTAATGATAAAGGTAGAGTAGCAAATGATGTTGAAACAGAGCAGATTGTTTTTGAAGATGTGTCTGAAGATAGCCCACGTCAAATTTGCTCTGTTGTCCAACACCGAGGCTCAATACCCCTATTCTGGTCTCAGGAAACTTCACGCTTAAATTTAAAGCCTGATATTATATGTATGTTATCAAATTCTACAGCATGTATTTATGACTACACCTCCAATGTGGTGATTATAGTTTTTTTCATTCACAAAGTGTATGCTTTCTAACAACTTATTGTTTTGTTCAGTACAAAAAAAGGATCCAACATATCAGGCTACAAAACTTCATTTTGAGAATCTTGTAAAGAGATATGGAAATCCCATCATTGTTTTGAATCTTATCAAGGTAGGGTTTTTCATAACAGAAAGTTAAAAGTTTTTTCCCAGAAGTGGAAGTAATTCAGCTGTTGCTGCAAATGTGTTAAAGCAGAAATATGATTCTACTCATAGTTGTCCTTAAAGAAGACATAGTAGTCCTTACAGATTTATGATTCTACTTATATACATGCCAATGATTTCCCCCCTTCCTCACACCCTTCCCTAGAATAAGATTTAAAAGATCTATTAATTGCAGAATATATCCTTTTGTCTTTATCTTTGTTTCTATGTTTATTTCTACTAATGTATTTTTTCTTTCAAAGCAGGGGCATGAAAAAAAGCCTCGAGAAAGTATTCTATGTGCAGAGTTTGCCAATGCAGTTAAGCAAATTAACAGCGATCTTCCTGAGGATAGTCAATTGAAGTTCATACACTGGGATTTACATAAATTTTTTAGAAGGTCTGTGCCTAACTGTAGCTTGAGCTATGGATTTGTATGATATCCTATATTTAATTGAGTTTCACTAATGTCCATGGGTTATTTGTAGAGGGAATATTACTTCTATTGCATAAAAACATCTCAGATATTTGATAACTGTGGTCTTTTATTGTTGCAGTAAATCAGCAAATGTTTTACAACTATTAGCCAAATTGGCAGTTGATGCATTGGATCGCACTGGATTCTTCTATAGTTGGATAACTTCTGACATGAAAATTGACAAGCAGCAGTCAAAGAACAATTTGGAGTAAGAATCAATTCAACGCGAATGCGTGTATGTGTATGTGATTTGTGGTAATAACAATCTTATGATTGCAGTATACACATCCACATTCAATCTTTATACCTCTCGGAGTTAACATCAGTCAAATCACTTATTGTCTTCACTGGTTAAATTTTTGTTAGCTCTGGCTTAATGTGTTATTTCCAAGCAATTTGGTAGAACTTATATGAAGATATTCCACCGCAAACTCAGATTAACGGAAATTGGATTAGATAGAACCGATTGTAAGAGTGTCCATATCAGACATTTGGCATATACATGTTCAAGGTTTGTATGCTGAATATTTGCATGATACTGTTTTCATGACATATATGAGCAATAATACTAGGTGTATAAAGCTTCTAATATTGGAAATAGGGAGTCTAAGAAACTATTAATGGTCATCAATTTTTCATTTAAAATAGATAATGGCATTTTCCTTTAAAATAGATAATGACAAACAATGTATGATTATCACTATGTTGAAATGTAGAATTTTAGGTACGATTTTAGGCACCTTATAGGTTTCTTTAAGCATATTGTCCATTTGACTGAGTAATCATACCAGTATCATGCAGAATTAATTATATGCTTAAGATTTTACAGTTGTACTTAGCTCTAATTATACCTGTAAGCATTGCTGTATAGTGTTTAGTCTTCTACTTACGTTTAGTTTATAATAAATAAATCCATTTAACATGTTAGATGACCACGTTTTCCAAGAACAACATTTATTAGAAATCTAGGCCTTTCTGTTTTATTTTTTATTCTTTGCTCATGTACAAAAATTGAAACCTTAGTTTAGCAGGAATTTTTAACTCTGAATTTTGTCTTTGATTTAGTAGTGAGATGCCACTGTATTTTTTATTATTATATTTTATTTTGTAGAAATGGCAATGCTGTGGAAAAGTGTACACCAATGGTTTGTGATGATCCCAATGAGAAAGACTTGGAAAAAAAACCTTTGTATCAAAGAGGAGTTCTACGAACAAACTGTATTGATTGTCTGGACCGTACAAATGTTGCTCAATATGCATATGGCTTGGTTGCACTAGGTCGTCAGCTTCACGCTTTGGGTTTGATAAATATGCCTGAAGTTGAGTCAGATTCACGATTATCTGAAGCACTGATGGGATTGTATGAGACTATGGGTGATACACTTGCTTTGCAGTATGGCGGTTCTGCTGCTCATAACAAGGTCAGTTGCTTTTTTTTCTTAAAGCACTTGAATGCAAGTAGCATCAATTGAAAGTTTTTGTTTGTTCTTGTAACTGCTTATGATTTTTAACTTTTGAAATGCTAATCCACCACCATCTTGAGATATCTTAATTCATTGGTGGAGAGGTTATCATCTCATGATTGCTTATAAGTTACTTAATGTGTTCTTTGCGTTGAATCTTTCTGAACTTGCACATCCATAATGACATGTTCCTTTCTTCTTTCTGTCATTTTTTATTTTTAGAAGAGCAACTAATTCCATATCTTTTGAGTCTCAGAAATATCGTGATATATTCCTTGCTTTTTGCTTGCTGGGTTATTGTTATTTTAACAGATAAAAAATTCTCTTGTAATGAAGGTCATGTGTATAAATAATCAGATGTTTCAACATAAAGGGGAATTGAGTGTTTAGAAGAATGCATATCTAGGATTGTATTTCATGAGAATGCATCCCTATTCTTCAGTCCCTTGTCCTCGTCTCTCTGTTCTTGATCCTATGCCTTTCCCATTCAAATATTGTTTCTGGGGTTTTGGGGGTTCTTCTAGTTTTCTTCTTCTCACATTGCTGAATTTCTCTGTTCCCTTTAAAAGGGAAATTTGTGGAATATAGATTCAGGGAAAAGTGAGAGTTTGATTCTTTTTCAATAATACTTGAGATATATGCTTGGCGTAGATAACTTTAAGGAACTATACATTGGCCCTTGGGTGAGGTAGAAAATTCAAATCGTTATAAAATGCTTCAAAGGAAAAGAATGAAAGGGTTCATATATGCTGATGATAATATTTATCCATGTAAAATGAAAAAATAAAAAATGAAAGGTTTCATATGTAGTGGTGATAAATTGATAATATTTCTAACATATTATGTGGGTTCCCTTATAACTGTGTGTGCTTCTGTCCCTATTTAGATTTGTCACCACTCTCCAGGAATCTTCCATCTATACTTGTGAATGGTTATAACTTATAACTTATGGAATCTTCCACTTCTACATGTGCATGCTTTATTTGAAGGTCTATATATTTTGAGCACTTTCACTCAATTTAGTTGTTTGTTATAACATATACTCTATATACTCTTGATAATTTGTTAATTCTTTGGACACTTTGGTATCCATAGATCTGGTGTCTTGTGCATATTTTTTATTTTATATATATTTCCATTATGTGTACTTCATCTCAACATGGCATTAGAGCTGGTCGTGGGACCCAATCATTTAGCATTTTCCTTCCTTGCATTCTATGGCTATTCTCCCATCCAAAATGGTTATGGTGTGATGTAGCCTCATAAGAAGCTCTCTAGTTTAGAAATGGAGCTTTCTTACCCTTCAAATGAAAGTATAATGCATTTTTTTGGATGACCTATAGAGACAAGGAGTTTTATAAAGCTCTATTAATACGCTTGTTTGTTTCTCTAAAACTCTTGTTTATTTCTTGAATTGTTCGATTTTTCTTCATTTTGGTCTAATATAAATGATACTCTTGATGTGATTTTGAAGATTGGAGAAGCATAGAGTAAAAAGCAGGGTCTCAGGTAGGAAAATGCTCTCTTGCTGATGCAAAATTTACAAGGCAGAATGGAGAATCAGCATTCCATCATTGCTTATTTTCATAAGTTAGAGGAAAAATTATCAATGCTAAGGCACTGCTAGTTGATAAATTCTTTTGTTGAAAAAAGATTGAAAAAGAAGATTTGGTGGCTGAATGCCAGTTTCAAGTTTCAACAGCACCAACTCTAAAAGACAGCAAATCACACATCATTTCTTGCTCAATGAAGCTACTGATCCACCCAATTAATGACAATCCCAATTTGGCAATGAGGGAGATTGGTATGGTGGATGGATTTGGAAATTGGCAATTCCCCTCTTCTTGGAGCAAGCATCAGCAAGAGGCTGTCTACCACTCCAAGGTCAAACAATCAAGGGAACTATGCCAACAATTTGATGGTGACTTGAATTGGTTGGGATGAAAGTCGATAGGGTACAACCAACAATGGCTAATGGAATGGAAGTGAACATAGAACAACCAACATTGCCAGTTAGGGCATCTCACTTCATTTGTCATCTCCATTTAACTACACTTACTTTGCTGTCTCAATTACTTTCTTTGTTCAAACGATTTGTGCATTGCATTTGCTTATTAAATATCTCAAGTGGCTTGGTCCAGAGTTGCATGATCTGTCCAACTAGGAAAATTGCATCCAATGAGCTAGCAAGAACTTTTCATTGCCAAGGAGATACAAGTTATTATGATGACCATATCAAATTTCTCCTACTATTGGATGGTTGTTTGGTTGTGATAGCAAATAATTGAAAGTGAAAATGTGGCCATTTAATGTCCCAGTCATTAATGAGAGACTTGGCAATCTTCATCCTTTAAGCATATATAGGTTTTAAAGAGTGTGGAATTATAATAGGATTTAAAGCATCGCAACTAGCTTTTGGTATAGCAATCAAGTGATGTGTTGAATGGTGATTTTTTCTAGAAGCTTTAGTGATGGGTTTGTGAACATGGGAATGGCCCAAGGCACTTTTGTCGACTGGATGACCAATTGTTGTGCTAATATTTGTTGTTCTACCTATTTCTTTAATATTGACATCATCTTCATTTGAACTTTTGTTGTTGACGTCATCTTGAAGCTCTTGCCTAAGGAGACAATGGAATTTGGCTTTGTTTAGAACTTTAGATACTTGAACATTTGTCTAGACTTGAAATAACCCCACCACAGCGATTTGATTTCTTCTTCTTCTTTGTTAGGTTCAGTGGTCTTTGTCTTATTTGTCTCTACTGTATGTCCTTTAATATCCTTCGTTTTCCTAGCATGAGGTGGTTAAACAAGTCAAACTAACATCTTCTGCTGAATGTGACCAGCCATGAGCAGGCTTTAGAATGTACCAAGCAGATTATCTCAACCTTGTTAAATATTTGCAAAAGTATTAAAGGTGACTAGCATTTTGGTCAATTTCACCTTCATTTGGCTTTGTTAAGACTTAAGACACTCAGCTTCTTTATTTTCAAAGCCTAGTTCTTAACCTTATGATTAAAAAAATTGTCAATTGAAATGATACCTCCATGATATTCTTTTCACTAATAACACTTTCGCAAGACTTCCATTAGTTGTTTGTGCTTTCAGTTTTGCCATTGTATCTAGGCAGTTTGCACCATTGCAGTATCAAGCAATGTTAGAACTTTTTCCATTGTATATAGTGTGTGTGGGATGGGTGGGGGAGTGGTTGAGTGGTGGGTGTGGGTGTGTGTATTGACAGGCAGGATAGGGACATTGTTCTGAAATAGGTAATACAAATATAGGAATTACGGCACAAATATATTACATCTAAATATCGTCACCAAGAGAGATATGAGCATGGGTGGTAGATATGGGTATGGGGATCGTGTTGCCATCTCTGAACCTCAACTTCCTAGTGATGGTTCGGGGATGACAACACCATCCCCATACCTGTATCTGCCATCCATACCCATGTCTCTTGATGACTATATTTAAATGTAATTCCTATACATTCAGACTCTATTCCAGAATGATGTCCCTATCCTACTTGCCATACCCATTTACCAAATCTCATGGTGACTGATTCAAGCTATTAGGATTTTTTATATTTCATTATGTTTCCTTTTTGGAATACACACTTATTCCAAAATATCAACTCGTGTCACTCGGACTTGATTTTAAAAAGTAAACATTCATTGTGTTAAATGCTTTGTAGGTATTTTCTGAGAGAAGAGGGCGGTGGAGAGCAGCCACAAATTCGCAAGAATTCTTCAGATCACTTCAACGTTACTATAGCAATGCTTATATGGATGCAGAAAAGCAGGATGCTATAAATGTGTGAGTACATACCTTTTTTTCTATCATATGTTTGTCTTAACAGGAATTTTTTCAGTGGAGAAGATGCAATTAATTCTTTTCAACTTTTTATTTCATGTGTCAACAATTCCAACATACTTTTTCTTTGTATTGCTGCAATGCAACTTCTCTTTAAGCAAGCAGGTTTTTGGGCTACTTTCAGCCACAACAAGGGAAGCCTGCTCTTTGGGAGTTGGATTCTGATCAACATTGTAACATTGGACGTCGCATTGATATTTTTGTAAATGATAATACAAGGTAAGCTTATGCTTTCACAATGGAATGAAATTTCCCACCTACATTATTCAGAAAGCATTTTAGAGTGTGGTTAAGGCTATGGGCTTTGGTTATACTGTTATGCCAAACCTGTTCTATTATATCCCTTTGTTTCTTAAGACATCATTGGAATGCCAAAAAAATACTATTCAGTCTGGTTTGCTTCATACTTTTGGGAATTCATATATTAATATATTCTCAGGAAGGATAGACGATAACATTTTAATCATCTTTTAAAGTCTTAAACATATATAGTAGTTTATTCTGTTTATACAATGGATTTAAATAAATCTTACACTAAAATAGAATACTTTGTTTTAGTTGAGGTACACAGAAAATATGTAATATTTACATATTGAATATATAATAGAATGGAATACAGATGAATATGAAAGATTGGGTGATAAGATATATGTGTGAATCAGTGGTTGTGTATGCTATGCCATGCCCCTACGAGATAAGGGGTGGTGCCTCTTTTCAATGACCCTTGGTAACTAGTGCTATGATTAACTATCAATTTAGTTCCATAACATGCTCTCTGAAAATGTTCTGACCTCAAAGCATGTGTAGCATAACAATAGTATTTTAATAAGATAAAACAATAATGGGACTTAAAATTGGGAGTCCATCTCAAATTAAGTTGAATAGGAATTGAGAATTGCCACAAATTAAAATTCTAATTTCATCAATTTGAATGCTGGTGACTTGGAACCCACATATTTCTTCTCTTTGATTAAAATTCTTAGACTTCTGACATTGGAATTGACTACTTTCTTGATACTTGATAGTGAGGATGATGATAAAATTTTATTTTAAGTCTCTTATATATATGTTGATTTATATATTCAACTTGTACCAAAGTCGCATTTAGTAGAGTACCGATGTTAAAATTTTCTTTATTTTGAGTTCTTTTCAGTATGTATACCCCTTCACACTTTTCCATCCATTTCCTCAAGATTTTTTCTACATTTGGACTATGTTTTCACAGATCATGTGCATGGCATTCCACAATTCATAGAAATCACTTCATTTTCTGAATTCAGAACAGCTGTTGACAGACAGATCAGCCACAAAGACACAATTCAAAGGAATTGCGTATTTTGGTTGATCTGTTTTCTCAACATAAAAGTAAATGCTTATAATTTATACAGTCCATGTAGATACGATAAATTCATGTGAGATTTAGGGTGCAGATGAAATGTTGTCAAAATCACAACTTAATTGTAGTCCTACCAATGATTTATCATAATCTCCAATCAGTGCACCCTTCATCCTTCATCCTTGCTCCAATTGATTTCAGAGATACAATTACAGTCTCTTAGCCTTTCGGTCCTTTGGTTTGTCTTTTGCAAGACAACTCAAACTGGAATAGTATGTGAGGTAAATCCTCTCTTAAAATTACGAGGGGAAACTCCTTGAAATTTAAACTCACCCTAGACACTAGACTATTAACACTATGCACAGTTATTTTTGGTGGTTTTGCAAAGTGAAAGATACTAAATGAATTTTACCCTATCTTTTTGGCCTTAGGTACGGGCATAAGATTGCGAACAACTCTTCTCACAAGCAAGATTTAATATTTTAAGAGTTGAAATCAATTGAAACAACAACTAAACTAGACACAACAAATACTTTCCCATTGGTTAAAATCAGAAACTAGTAAATCCACATGCATGAAAATATGAAAGATGATTTAGTTTTGACACACATGAACAATGCAAGATTTCAGAAATTGAATAACTTCGATGCATACGAAGCTACAACTAAGATGAATAACATTGCTAATACAAAGCTTGACACTATTCTTCACTTTTAGTCCAATTAACAAAACCCAAACACTCTAATCACAAATATGTAAAACTTGAATTGAACACTTGATGATAATTTCTACAACATAAACATAACTTCCACTATCATTAAGAAATAATGTGCTTAAAGCACCTATTTATAAGTTTAGAAGACCCTTTTGGAGATTTTAGGATAATTATTAAATTATCCCAAAAATCAATGTCTTAAAGCTAACCAATAAAAATAACTGAAAAACCTGGAAAGAAAGTAATTTAAGCATAAAACTTATCTAAACAATGCTTTAGATGAAAGCACACTAAAGCAACCTAAACATAGGCTCACCAATATCCTCCCAAAATAGGACCTCTCTAAATATAGGATTAGCTAAAATAACTAATCTGAGATCTCCTCCTAGTGATTCTGATGCAATCCATGTTCTGCATCATGGTGGATCCTCTTAGTTGTTGCTTGATTAGTGCTTAACATGGTCCCTATTGTCAAATGACCATCAACCTTGAATTGTTTTAAACAAAGAAAGACAGAAATTGTAACATTTAATTTCTGTTTTTCAAACTCCCATTACCTTATTCCAAATTTGTATGCCTGGTGTTATGAAACCTTAGGGCAAATGGGCAAGAAAAAACACTGTTCCGTTCAGAAATGTATTGAAAAATATGTTAATAAGGGAAACAGTCTTTAAACCCTGTAAAAACAAATGAAATTTGCTTCGAAATCTGCCTTAAATTCTGCTAAAAATCTAGTTGATATCTTTTGTGTATTACTGAATCATAGAGCTACTGCTGCAGATGAAGACTGTTGATGGAAAATATTGCTATTTGCTGTATTGAGTGATGCAACTATACTGGAAACAAGCAAAACTTGACAAATTGATAAACCCTTTAAAATTCTGCAACACTTGCCAGGCTGCAAGCATTACTTCTTCCTATGGTGCCTTTGTAAACCCTTGGATGCAACTGTACAAAATTAACTGGCAGAACCCTAGGCATCCAAGTGGAAAGTAGCTGAGAAATGAGTCATCAAACCCTAGGTGCCATGAGTATGAAATGAAAAAAAAAAAAAAAAAACCTGATGAAATGGCTGTGGCACGCTTGCAAACTGTCTATTGTCTTTTATGACTGAAAATTTGCATCTCATTTGGAAAATGTACACCCAAGAGGTGCTTGCCATGTGAAAATGGGTTATGATTGACAAAGCACATGCCTAAGATATGCTTGACATTTTTAACTTAGTCACTTTGAGAAGGAACACTTTTGGAGGTGGCAAGCCAAGGCCAAGCGGATTCTTGAGGAATCCTTGCCACTTGAAAAATGACTGTGACTTGCAAAGCACACACTTTGGGACCTTTGCTACTCATACTTAGCTAATTTTGTCAAAAGCACTCATTTGGAACTGCCCTACCAAGTGAAAGCACATATTTTTGAGGTCTCTGCCACCTTTTGGTACATGGTCATTTTGGCATACTTGGCATCCATTTTTTGATACTTAGTCCTTCTGACAAATTTGGCAGAAGTGACCACTTGAGTTGTCTCTACCATCTTTTGGTACTTAGTTATTTTGGTAAATTTAGCAGAAGCAACTCGCTTGAGTCATCTCCAGCAGTTTTTCATTCCTTTTGACCATCTCTCGCATCCAAGCTCTGATTTGTGCTTTGCTTGATGCATTCCAAAGTACCTTTCATTAGCTATGCAATGATGCTGATTAAAACCTACAAGCATGACATCCAAGGACATGGGAGACAGATTCCAAATGACTCTTGTAGAAACAAACGACTTACAGCAGATTGGAAAGTGACACTTAAATGGAAATTTTGTATGGGTATGAGTTACATCACACTCTCAATTCGGTTGGCGAAAAGTCGATCCTTTTGATGATGAAGTTCTAATGTATGTACAAAGGACGCCATTTTTTATTTGAAATATTAACAAGGTTAGAAGAGAACCATGCAAATAGTGGGATCTTGATATGTATAAAGTGACAGGTCTAGACAAAGTTGTATTAAATAAATAGTGGCAAGCCTAGGGACCTTGCTTGGAAACCTGGGACACCAAGTATAGTGTATGGAATGGTAAACTTCAACTATTATGGGATGTATATGAGAGGAGGCATAAATCACCTCAAATATCACCTTGCATAGATTGGTGGTTGAGATGTAGAGCCATATACACAAGCAAATTAGGAGGTTGAGAATGAGTTTAAATCTTCACTTGCATCTAATGATTAGAAGAAATTAGAGAAAAAGAGGACGACAAATGCATGAGTAGGTATTAGTTCTACATGGCCAGATGAAGATATAGGGGCCTCTGCTTCTTCCATTGAGCCACAAATATGGGGATTAGGTAGTGTGGGCAGTTGTAATTCCTCTTTTTCTTGGGCTCTTCATAACAATCCTAGTTTTCAACCTTTGTATAGAATAGGGAATTGTAGCATGAGAAAATGTAGGCATGTGCCAAATTTTGGTACTACCACATTCCACTAAATATTTCAACAAGTCTTTAGTGGGAGTAGTTGGTCATCCCATTGGTTTTGGCAGGTAAAGCATTCAAGGCATTGACTCATTGAGTTGACTGGACCATTATTGTATTGGTGAGATTACTTCCAAGAAATCAACACCGTCAACAATTGTATTGGTGAGATTCCTTCCAAGGATCTCCATATTCACCATCGTTGGTTTCTTTGCCATGTTAATTGTCAATAACATTGGATCAATCATGTGGTCACTCGACAATTGAGGTTCAGTTATTGGTTCTTCATTCTCACTAGTTTCCAATTGGGTTGTAGCATGCACCATCTCATTCTCCCTTTGATACAATAGCATTTCAAAAATTCAGAAATACTTTGTAATAAATCCACTACTTTAACTGGTATGGTAGTTTGAAGTACTTGCCTTGTAATATTTGAAGTGAATGGTAATGGATGTGTTATTGTACTTGCAATTGCGTTTGAGTGGCATCGTTCGTTAGCCATAGAATTCTCCACTTCGACGCTTGCTTCATGAAGCGTTTCTTTTTTTGTATGTGGGTTCGTGTACATAGCCTTCTTTGCTTGGGTGTGAGTAACAACCAATACGTCATTATACCTTACATCAATCATGTTGACACTAGCCTTTTGCTTTGGACATCCAATGTCTTCACGGTCTCCAATTCCACACCATTTGCACAATAATTGCACTTTGTCTTGCTTCTTCTAGCAGTCCCTCACAAAGTGTCCCCATTCGCTACATTGTTGACATTGTATGATAGGGCTTCCTTTGGGGTCATATTGTATTTGGCTTCGACCTCGTCTTTGATTTCAATAACTACCTAGAGCTGCATTCTATAGCTTTGATGGAGTGGACTCCTCTCTTTGAAAAAAGAGTGCTTGTGTACTCCTAGTCTTTAAATTGTATGGGCGCTCTTTTATTGAATGATCCATAACTTGGAAAATCTCACAAAACATCTTTCTAGGACAGTTATCTTTCGTGTGCCCCTCAATTTTGCACTTAGTACGCCATAGTTTGTTAGTTTCTTTGTTGGTTTCTTTCTCCTCCAATTATTTCATCATTCAGAGATGTCCCTTTGCATCACTTGTATTGTTCCCGATTCATTGTCACTATTGTCATATGAAATTCTCTCTTCCTTTGTTTTTCTTTTACTATGCGAGGATATTATATCTTCACTTTCTATGTCCATTTCCTGATTGTAGGCTTCTGAATAGGAAGAGGGTGGTACTACCTTCATTTTTCTTCATAATGACGGAAGTAGACCTTTGACAACCCATCTTTTCTTGAGACCCTCGATTGGTTTTGTTTCTAACTTTACAAGCAATTCTTTAAGTTTGAATATAAGCTCATACTTTTTTGTGCTTACCTTGTTTTGTATTGTGAGTTTTTGCTACTATTTTACTATCATCATGAAGCAATTTAAACTCTTCTTTGAAGACTTTCTTTAATCTCTCCCATGTATTTTGAGAGGCTTGGTCAATTTTTGTATACTAGGAAATTGCTACACCTCACAAGGTGGTTGGAAAATATTGTAGCCAAATTGCTTTATCATCTTGCCCATTTTTTGTCCAGATTGTTTCACAGGTCTTACAATGCTTACCATGATTTTATTTTGATGCAAACCTGGTGCCTTGAATTTGCTTGCTAGTGGGTTTTGATTCAAACATTTCGGTTTCTCTCTCACACTCTCGACCATGTAGGAATCCTCAACTCTTCCCTCGGCTTCAGCCTTTTGTGCACTTGTCTTGCCTTTAGATTTTCTTTTATACACCCTTGGCTCGACTTCTTCTCCTTTGATTGACAACCTATCAATGCCTCGAAGGCTACTCTCATGCAATTGTGTGAAGGAATGTGACTTCGTCTCCTAACTTCCCTCGTCTAGAGAAGGTTGTCTTCACTTTTCAACTTGACTGTGTTCTCAGAAAGGGCTCCTACTTGGAAATTGTATGGTTGTATTTTCCTCAAGTGTTTCTTGTAATCTTCTTCTTTGTTCCCTTTGCTCTATGATCCTTAAAGATTGCATGATCTCTTGGTCTTTACCACCTTGTGATCTCTCCCTGCCTTTATGGGGATCTAAGGGCATGAATCTCTTATATTGGATCCAATTTCTTGTAAGGCAACAACGCCAAATGTTTACTGCGCTATCTAATAAAATAAATACATGAATTAATAATAGAGACGACAATGCATACTAGATACAAGAGTAAAATATATCAATATTCACACATGAAATTATTACAGAAGACCAAAGATGGTCAACCAAGGATCAAATTTGGTCTGACTAGATCATACCACTTGATGATACACAATCTATTAAAAGAACTGATGATTGCCAAGAGGAACACAACCATCATCCAACCGTCGCTTATAACTACCCGAATCTAACAACCAATTTATACAAACAATTAATAGATAGTTGGATAACGAATATTATTCAAACATAATAATAGCCATTGTACACTGACTACATACATCATTGGAAATCAAAGAATTGTTATAGTAATTGCAATATTATTGGTAAAATTGATGCTAAGTGTTGGAAGTTGCATTTGGAATTGCACTAAAAAAATAAAACCAAAAAGGACTCCAAGTAGCCTATGGTCGCCATTCAAAAAGAGGTAGAGATTGAGGGAAGTTTAGTTGTAGATGAAAGGCTTGGTTGCATAACCACAAAAACCATCAATTTAGAAAAAATTTTTGAATAGATGAACAACCTCTTTGCTTGCAAACTACAACTCAAGAAGACAAGAGTAAGTGTACATGTAGAGATTGGTTCTCAATGAAATTTAATTTCAGCCGATCTTGTTAGAAAGGGTTTGAAAACAATTGAGCATCTTCATCCATACCTGTTGGGTTGGGTGAAAAAGGGTATGGAAATTCAAGTTACTAAAAGGTGCAAATTTCAGTTTGGTATAAGTTGATATGGTATTTTCATGAGGATGGATAACAAATACAAGTGGGTCTAGGATGGAATCAAATACATCATCAAGGGACTCCAAATTAAGGCAAAATTTGCAATGAAATGTTCTAGCCAAGCAATAAAATTGATCAATTTCGCTTCCTTTTATTGAAAGATAAGCGAGAAGATGGAGTGGTGTTTTTGTAATTCTTCCAAGAACTTGATATACTGATTTTCCTAAGAAATTAATGTAGAATGTCATATTTTCCAGTTTTGAATATATATATATATATGTTTGTGCATTTTGATTGGCTAAGTGGTTGATGGTTATTCATTTGACCCTCAAACGATGTGATCAATATATTTGTGAGAGTTGTTGTTCAACCCCATAGGAACCCAAGGATCACTTGCAACTAAAAGTCTAAAACAACCTTCCACACAATAAAGAAGCAATGGAAATGCTTTGGAGCTAGAGAATTCATTAGATGCATAATGAAATTGATACAATATTCAATAAGGAAACTTTTGTTATAAAGACAAGGATGAAACCCTAGGATAGCTTAAGATCATGAAAAGTGTCTTAATCCTATGGTATGAGACACAAAGTAAAATGACTTGAGTAAGCTTAAGTCTCCAAGCGTGAATAGGACCTAATATAAAACTAGTTAGGTAATATACCTTGTTCACACCAACACCCCCTGTAAGTGCAACTTAGGGAGAATGATAAAACATGTGAAGATACAAGGATAGGTCCTAGCTAGAAGGCCATGTTAGGAATCTATCTACAAACAAATCTCCAACAAGTAGAGTAAAGGAAAAAACTTGCAAAATAAAAATCCCTCTCTAAAAGAGAGAAAAGATGCAAACGAACATGTACAAGTGAAAGGACTCAACACAATCCCCAAGGATTACTTCTATCGCCAATGTACAATCAATGTTTCCCCTATAGGAGAGAAAAAGAGAGATTATGTTCCTCCCACAAAGTGTAATCTCTTGCAGTGATGGTGGATGCTTGACACAGGATGACGATGAAAACCCAAGAATGCCGAACAATGTTCCTCCCCTTGCAAAGAAACAAAACCAAGTATAGATGCATTATGTCTTCCCAAGAAGGAAGAACGATCATGATGTATGATGATGTCTCTGAACTCTACTCAATTGTCACCATGTCAATATGCCACAATCAAATTAGGTACAAGCCCAATAAATGAAGAAGGTGACAAACTAGGACCATGTAGAGATGAATTAAGAACAAGATCCAAAGATGAAGATAGTGTGACAACAACTATGATGGGACTATCATCAAAGAGGAGATGAACATCCTCAAGTGTGTCCTCCAAGTCTACAAGATGGGACTCACAAAACAAACCTGTAATATCTATCATGTACTCATCCCAATGTACCAAATCTAGAAGACTATGATGTACCTGCTACAAAGAAGCACATGAAGCAACAAGATATGGAGATGTGATCTCAATATATGTCATCCATGATCCAACTATACTTACCATCCCATAATGATGTGTCCACACAAGATGTTTGAATATGAACACTTGTAGATGAATCTACTAATGTTGGAATGCAAGAATTCTCATCCTCAGGATAGTGACTTGAAAATAAAGAAAATGAAGCCTTTGAGTTTAGATTAGGAGTCATAGAAGCCAAATAATCAATGGATATCTTTGAGGAAGCATAAGGGGCATTAGGAGAAGCCTGAATGTCGTCACAACTATCAAGACTTGCCAAATCATCAAGCTGCTCTTTTGCATCATCATCATGTGGTAGGTTATCACAATCACCAAGGGGCACAAGAGTATCCATTTTGTAAGTCGAACAACCTGCTAAATGATCATTATTTTGTTGCATCCCATGTTCTATAAATTATAGAATATAATCCTGTGCAATGTCTGGATGAATGGTAAAGGTAAATGAGCAGCCTGAACAAATTATTCATGGTAAACATCATTAGGGGCTTTCTAATGTCTAGGAGAAAATGAGTATGTTTATTGGAATACTTTTCTCAGAAAAGATAATATCAATATGATGTCATGTCTGTGCCATTAGAGTTCTTAAAATTGTAATATAGAATATTTAGCTGCCAGAGATAACTTGATATTTTTCATCTTGGTATATTGTTTGTATTTCTCTATTGTGCTCATCATCTTCTTCTTTGTGGGCACAAAATTTGATTGACCAAAAAACCCTTTGATTTGTACAGGTCAGATTTTAAGAGGTGTTTATCAGATGGCAATATTCTTTGGCAAAATGCTGCCTCTATGTCCACAAATTCAACTGCTACAGATAACCCTTCGAAGGCCAAAATGCCATTGACTGAAAGGTCTCTCCAAGAATCAGATGTAACTTGCACAGAAGATTCCCTTTCAGATTATCAAAGGATAAAAGATGGAAATTCTTATTCAAGGTAACTAGTTATGAAACTTTTCTATGTTACTCAAAAGTGAAACTGTGAGACTATTGCTTAAGGAAAGTGTATTAAGTATTTCCATTTTTTGAGAAAGGGTATTATATACTCAAGTGCTTTTGTTTTAACCCCATTACACTAGATGTCTGGTCATATTCAGGAACTGAAAAATCAACAAACAAGTTAATTTCTCTATCAAAGATCAAATCTTCACTTGTGTGTAGCAATATTTATCCCTCAAACTCTTGGCCACAATTGCAAGTTGTGAGAATGAATTCTAAACATATTTTTGATCTAGGGAAAACAAGGGTTACTAATTAAATTCAACTCTTGACCAAATGATTACTTTTTAAGATAAATTAACTGCCCCCCCCTTGAAATAAAAATGTTTACATAAAACCCTTGGATACAATGCATTGTAACTATCAAAATTCTTTTTTAATTAGCAGCTACCAGTCACCAAATTACATGACAATGCTAGTGCACTAGATTGCATACCATAGACGAGAGTGTTAAAATTGCCATTGGAACTCAAACTGCAGAATAAGGAATACCCAGAACACTGATTCCAAACAATAAATTAACAACATAAAGACATGTCACTTAGACGACCCCCCAGTGTTCCCTGCCACTTGGCAAAGCATGGTCAATGTCAACCACCTGCTCAACCCATGGCAAATTCTCAATCACTGATCTTCCCCTGCAATTTCTAGCTAGAGATGTGAAATAAATTGCATAGATTATCTGTTGCTTGCACCTGGATTTGTGAATGGTAGGGCCACAAATAAACAGTATAGTGAAATCATTGCCAATTTCAAGACACCATGAACATGATGGGCATGTAGACCAGCTAATACTTTTCCAACACCCTTGTAATAAGCTCATAGAACCCTTACCTTGCTTTGCAACTCCTGAAGCATGCTCAACAGATCCAGCCACAAAGACGGAGTCGAATCCGAGCCAACACCTTATGTTGATATGGCTTGCATCTTCTAACCAACCTCCATACCAATATGCTGAACCATAATGCCGGAAAATTGGTTTGGAAGGAAGATTTTAAGGAGCCATAGGTTAATTTGAAATTTCAGCATCCAGGAGATAATAATCAAGATTACAGATAAAATCCCCATGGAGAGCTGCTATGAATTGATGACCTTCCATTAGAGTTTGGTCTCCCAAAACACCTTTAACAAAACCTAGGGCTGCTGGGTCTTGGTAGGAAGAAAAACATTGCAGAGATCAAATTACCCTAACTCTCTGTACCAAACTAGGAACCTAACCCTAAACCAAAGACCAAATTACTGATGCTCGAGCCCTATTGGCTATTGCCACTACCAATACCAATGATAGAGAAAACATCAAACACTATTCTTTATAATAGCACATTCCTTTGCCATCACCATACACAGTGGCATTAAAGTGTCATGCAAAGTGCAATCAATACTTCCAACTTTCTGTATGCTACCATGAACTTTAATCATAGATATGCATACTTAGTGGCCTGCTGCCTACTAACAAATGATGCCTTGCAGATTGTAAAAACATGGCTAAACTATATTTATGGGGCAATGAGATTTGCAAGGGCTTATATGCTATCAGCAGTACTGTAATCCAATCTTACAAAACATCCAAATTTCATTTATATTCATACATTAACCTTATATTCACAAATAAAACTGCAATACAACTTCATATTTATATATTTTAATCAGATCTGGTAAAAGCTTTAAATCTTGTCGATGTTTACACAACAACCAGGTTTAGTTATTTTAACTAGCTCTAACAAACCCAGCAAATAGATTTTCGGATTTATGTATTTTTAAATTTTACCTAGGTTTGGTTGAGACCCAAAAATCTATTCAACATCTACACATCTGCATTAATAACTTGGGTTTCTTCACATCCCACAATACATTAACACCCATATTATAAATTGGACTCACAAATATGCAAGATAAATAATAGGGAATTTCCTATATTACTGTTCTAAAATACATTACAACATTGCAAAAACACCTATAACAAATATACGAATATAGTGCTTGCTCCCACGACAATTGGAATGTTGTGCAACTTGATACAACCAAAGATATGTGATCTTTGGGTGATTGTCCTGCCAGGTAAAAGGGATTCCGTTCTTGTGCTTGGGCAACCAGATGATTTATGTCCTTCTGTCTTTGCAAATCTGAGTGTTTTGTTTCTTGGATTTGACTATTTGAACACTAGCGCGTAGAACAATGTCGGCTAGGGAGGGTTTCGGCTTTGAGAATGGGCAATAATACCAGAGTAATGAAAATCCTGAAATATATCTCCTTCAGTGTATTTGTATGGCCTCGGGAAGAGATTTTCCATCGTCGACTCTTGACATCATCAATATTAATGGTGTTCTTTGATTTTTGTGTGCAAGGTGGAAAAGAGCTCACAAAAACCTTTGAAGTGGCAAAGAAACCTCAACCATCGGATTGATGAAACATGGCCATTATCATCCTTCAAGCCACATGTACATGTGATTCTGCACCCCTTTTACCTATTGCCATGCTTACAAGACCACTCTTTATCGACTAAGAAGCTTCAGCCTCAACATTGGGCCGTGACAATGTTCCCGTGTGATCAGTTCCTGAAGTAGTGAAAATGGCTTGGGGCATTGACATCGGCAAGGTACTCCTAGCTGGTTGAAATAAAAGATTATTGGAATTAGGATGAAGGTTATGGGCTATCTTGGATTGTAAGAGGATTTGAGGTGTATGCTTTTGAAAAGTCATTGAACAAATTTTGAGTCTAAGCTTCAACCATTTTAAGTCCAAAATCCAGCTTTGGCAAGAAGTTTAAATGATGTTTTTAGGTAGAAAAACCCTTCTAGAGAAGTTGGATGCTTAAATTTGGCATTAATGGCACTTATGTGTCATATTGGTGGGTAGGTGAGCTGAATAATGTAAATAGGTGGGAATATTGGAGTTTGGGGTTTGGGGATACTACATGATGGATGCCATAGGTTGTGAGTTAGGGAGTCAGGGGAAGGCATTTTTGTAGGTAGAAGTCCAAAACTTCAATAAGGGGAAAGGAAAGAGTGGAGTTTGTTGGAAAGGTATGTCATGATGAAAAAATCTGAAACCTCAACAGGAATTGAGGAGAAGCAGAGTTGTGCAGAAAGGTATGCCATTATGGTAATGTTAGAAAGTTAGGTGGCAACCAAGAAGAAGTTGGACTTAGACAAAAAGGCATGCCAGTATGATGAACTCAAAAAGTTTGACAACCTCTGGACATGTAGAGATACGACTAGAAACGCCCCACACTTCAAATTTTTGAAACCTTTGCTAATTCTAACAGATTGGTAGGTATGGAGATAGGAATTGGAACTTTGTTCCATAAACACAAATTGATTAAAACAGAGACATACAGTCTACATACTAATTCAACTTCCAACTTTAACTCATGTCCTTCCGTAAAGCACTGATTACTATTAGTGAGTCACCTACCACTATCAGCTTAGACAGCTTTTGAAAGATGCTGCTTGCGGCTCCACAACCATCTATTAGAGCTTCCCGTTTTTGTTTGTTATTAGGGCAGATTCCAAAGACGAGAGAACCGCCATAAATCAAACACTACTTGAGTTTCAGATCACGAAACCTCTGCCAGCTAATCCAGGATTGCCTTTTTTGCAGCCCCATCAAAGTTTAATTTGGCATACCCTTCTGGGGGAGGAGATTAATTTTCCTTTTTCTTGCTAATATCGTTCTGTGCAATACTACCTCCACTATTATTGTTGTCATTTAACCTATGAATCGGAATCCAGAAAATGATTATTTTTCTTATTGGTTATGACTATTACCATCACTATGCAAACCTAAAATTTGGAAAATTTTATCCCCCAATATAGTATGATTTTGTATTTTCCTGTGAAAACTGAATATAGGAAAGTGAGATTATAGAAGATGGGATGTTTTGATTTTAGGTACCGGTATGATCCTCGTTTATTCACGATTTTTTATCACACTAGTGTGTCACCTATTGTTACATGTATGAGGAATGTTTACCATAAGAAAATGTCTATGAATTATATACTCTTCTTCAATCTTGCATTTTCAGTTTTTGAGTAGTTAAAAAATTGTTAAAATTTTTGGAAGAAATTAGCTAGGATTCTGAAGTGACTTGACAATGAAGAGTCCATGTTGACATAGTATTTGATTTTTGAAGTTTTTGTTCTCAGTTTGAAATTTTGTTTATTATTTTAAAAGGGATTTTTCCTTAGTTGAAATTCCTGTTTATGAAGTTGCTTATTCTTTTCCAGTCCTGGGATTGTAATTTGCAGTTTGTGCTTCAGCTTTAAGTGTCATTTCAAAATTATGAAGTTTGGAAAACTTATGTTCACAAGACAAAACATTCCTCGAGAAATGTGCAAACAGTTATGTGGGGGAATATTTCCAGATAGTAAAACTTGAAAACACTGTTCAATGTTGGTGCACTCTCTGTCTGATGTATGGTTTCTCCTTTTGAACGCCTCTTCCTAATGAAGACACCAATACTAAATCTGATTATTTCTAATGGATTTAATTGCCTTTGATACATTTACGAAAACCATAGACCCAAAACAATAGAAGAAGAATGTAACAAATTTGCTATGAATTTTTTTGTTTCTTGATCATTTTCCTCCTTACCCTTTTGGTCCTACAGAATGATAAAATGTTTATGTCAAGTGGATCACCATATGGTTTAGAAACTGATTATGTACCATAGCTAGAGTGCGAGCTTTAAATTATATTATACATTTACTACCGTCAAAATTCATGAACCGAGATAGGGACGAAGATCAAACATGCATATACTTGGGGTATTGAATGACTGCAAAGATGCATTTTTAAGGTGCAATATTTGTTGACATTTTGAACCTCACTATTTATATCCATGTTGTTGCATCGTATTTTAGTTAGCTTTTTGTAACTGAATGAATCTATGACTTGTTTAGTATCTATGCTGACAAATTTCAAATTTTCATTATTATTTTTCAGATTTATGCCATTAGCAAGTCGCAGGAAACCACATTGTGATTGTAGTGAGAATCAACCTCCTACTACTGAAAGGCTTTTTCAGAGTGATCAACAAGGAATAGGAGATGGCTTAACCAAATCAAACTTGATTGATGTAGATTGGCTTTCTTCCTCAGGGTATTCATGTGAGGAAGATGGATGCGAAAGGTAAATCTTGATCCATTTATGAAGATCATGAACTGATAATTGTAAGAGATCACATTGATCCATCGGACTCCTTGGATTAGAATAAAAAAACAGGTGCAATTTTTCTTATCAATTCTAGGTAACATGGCCACATCTTTTTATATTTTGAAGTTAATTTTGTTATGAGGGAAACAAGCTGGCAGCTAATTTACTTGCCAAGCATGCTGTCCTCTCTTTCCCCTTCCCCCTTTCTAGGGTGTTGAAACCAAGGAAGTTGTCTTTGATGGCCCCATAGAAAGTCTTAAAGAAGGCTGCGATATTATTGTTAATGAGAAGCAAATTGTAGCATAAGTGCAGCGAAGTCCATGCTACAGGGAACCCACAGGACTATCCTCTATCTAGGAATGGAATATAATCAATGTGATGGGTCTAAATAGCTGTGAATTTTATAGTGGGGTGCCCACCTATGATTTGAATTTTCAAATCATGCAGCTGCCACCACACCCCTGATAATCCCAGTAACCTTTTACATTTCAGCCCAGTTGCTCCATTAGGAAGTGGCAGCTATAGAATGTTTTGAAATTTCATGGGCTTTCCTATGATACTACTCTCGACCGTCATTCTTCTATTTCCTCTAATTTCGTTCCTTCTGTTTTCGTTTGGCTTTGCATTTGGGTGCATGATAAAAATGTTTTGCCACTTCTATCTGTCACAGGAGACTCCATTTGTATAGTCAAGAATTGTAAAATCAAACCTATATTGCCTTCCTATAGGTCTTTCCTCAACATGTGTGGTGTATGTGGGATATTTTCTAGTCTCCTTTTGGTTTCAGGTTGCTGTTTTTTTTACTTTCTTGCCCTTAGCATTTTAGTGTGAGGTACCTTGCTGTGGTATTTTTTTGGTTTTGGGTAGAACACATTTTCTCTTTTCTCATTACATGGTTCATAGAAATTAAAGAAGGCTTCCTACACTCTCCCACCCACTTTGCTAAGAAGCCATGCTATGACAGGGGGAAGTCATAGATAAGAGTGGTTTGTAGGGCACCTCTCCTCCCCTTCTAGAGGTGCCTTTATTAAGTAATTTTAAAATCTAGGTTATTACTCTCAAATTGGTAATCGTGATTGAAGAATTCCTTGTAGTAAACATTTTGTTTCATCTTGATCAGACCTAGGCACACTTTTCTATAATGTTGTTATTAAAGTATTATTATAATATTTTAATTTAATGGTCATCTTGGTTGTTAGCTAGTTGCTAGTTTACTTTCAGTTTATTGTTTTTATTCACTTTAGTTCATGGCTGTTTCCTTTTAGAAACATCGTCTTGTAATTTATTATATAAGGAGTATTCCTCTCCTTTTTTTTAATAACGAATAACAATAATCAATTACCATTTCGTGGTACCAGAGCTTAGGTTAATTTTTGGCAATTTTTTGTAATAAAAATTTGTGTTTTCCTAAGAAATTTTTGGAAATTTTTTTAGATGTTTTTGTTCGATTTTTTGATTAAAATCTAAGGTTTGCTCAATTGTTAAAAATTGCAAGAAATTTTTTTTGAGCATCTAGGGTTTTTGACAATTTTGTGACAAAATTCATGGCTTGTTTTTTCCCGATTTTTGAATAAAAATTGAGGGTTTATTTCTCTCTAAATCGTGGATTTTTTAAAGGAAAAATTTGTGGGTTTTTAATTACCTGAAAACCGACGGTTTTCAGAAGAAGAAAAAAACGCGGGTTTATTTGCTGAAAACGTGAGGGTTTTTGCGACCTGTTTTGTGGGCGGATTCTTATTAGAAATCGCAGGTTTCGGTGGTTGTGAAGACAAATCGTGATGTGTTCATTGTTCCTAAGCGGCTCTATTCCTCACGTGCACGCTTCAGATTCTGTGAAAATCGTGACTTTTGGGGACCGCGTTCCTGCACGAGTTCTGTGTCTGCATTTTCGTGTCTATAATTGCGAGCGATTTTTTGGCGTTTGGGTTTTTCGAGCGACGGCTTTTGCAGGCCTTTTTGCTATTTTTTTTCTACCCATGACTTGAAGAAATCGTGATTTCTGGAGTCTGAGATTTCTGAACTAAAAAATATTGTGACCTGTGGTAGCGTTTGGGCGATTTTTTTTGTTTGTGGGCTCTCTGAAAATCATGACTGTTGCGACCAGCTTCTGCAACCAAAAATCATGCTAGGGTTCTGACTAATTTCTCATAAATTCGTGCCTGAAGCTACAAGGTTTTTGAAGTAATTTTCTTTTTTTTGAAAAAAAAATTGTGCCCTATTTTTTTGATGAATTTTTGGAAATTTATGCCTTTTCTGCCACCAAGGGTCTCTGGGCGAAGTCTTCCTTTTCGACGGATTTTTTGAAAAATTTGTCTCCTGTTGTGTCTTTGCATAATTTTTTCCTCGATTTTTGGACAAAATCGTGGGTTTTTGAGCCTTTGATTTTTTGGCGATTTTTTACAAAATTGTGGGACTAGTTGGTTGCCTTGGGATTCGTGTAGCTGATTACCTCGTTTTTCATGCTTTTGGAAAATGAGAGGGATTCTATCTTTGACCAA
Source organism: Sequoia sempervirens (assembly GCA_007258455.2). Lineage (NCBI taxonomy): Eukaryota > Viridiplantae > Streptophyta > Pinopsida > Cupressales > Cupressaceae > Sequoia > Sequoia sempervirens. The sequence goes on along the minus strand of VDFB02271358.1, from coordinate 322,043,635 downwards.
TATCATGTTGGAAAGTAGCCAGAGGTTCAATGGTAAAAACTACAACACATGGAAGCAGAGGATGGTGACTCACCATCTTCGAGTACCGGTGTTTGGATTCCCTTGTTTTGGGTACAAAAACTCGTCATTCCACTACATAAAGGGCCAGGACAAGTCTAATGGAAGTAATCGGGAGGTGTTTATGCTTCTCAAGTTATTAGTCATTGATGAGATGCTACCAAAAATACCATCTGGTAAGACTGTTGCGAAGAATTGGAAACACTTGAAGGATCTTCATGAAACCTCAGACAAGGGCAGGGTGTTCTTCCTTAAGAATATGTTGTTTCCCATTATGATGGATGACAAGATGTCTTTGCAAGATCACCTGATGAAGATCAAAGACATTCGCAATCAATTGGAGGCCATTGGTCGCAAGATGGAAGAGGAGGATATGGTGGTCATTATGCTGAAAAGCTTGCCATGATCATACGAGCTCTTCATCGAAACTCTCAACTTTACCTCCACCAATGTTGACCTGAAGTTTGATGAATTGTGCAACAAGCTCTTGCAGCAGGATAGGTGGAAGAAGTAGTTTGGGAGTAGCAATGACACTCTCAGTGTTGAACAAGCATTTACTACCAGAGACAATGGCAAAGGCAAGCCCACTTAGCAGAAAGGACAAGGAAAATCGGAGGATAGCTCCAAGAAATCTTTCACATGCCATTACTGTGGTAAGACTGGCCATATGAAGGAACATTGCAAGAAGCGGTTGGCTGATCAAAAATCCAACCAGGAAGGGTCTTAGCAGAGTGCCCATGTTGTAGAGCATATTGAGCAGAAGGAGTTTGCCTTTTATGCATTCATGGCCAAAAGACCATCAGATTATGGGTAGACTTGGATTAAGTTAGTAGAATCACCATTAAGGGAGGGTATTAAAATATTATTTTAATATTTAATGTCATCTTAGTTATTGGTTAGTTGCTACTTTACTTTTAGTTAACTTAGTTTGCTTTAGATAGTTTTAGCAACTTCCAATTTATTGTTTTTGTTCACTTTAGTTCACAACTATTTCTTTTTAAACACATCGTCTTGTAACTTATTATATAAGGAGTATTTCTCTCCTTTGTTTTAATAACGAATAACGATAATCAATTACTATTTCAGTTGTGGTGGTGAACAAAGTTAATAGAGCTTGGAATATTGAAAGCCCTAGGGCTGCCTTGCTCATTAAAAGAAAGGCATTAAAGAAGATGTAAGAGCATCCTAGGATGCAAGGGAAATCTCGCATCACTCAAAAATATTTTCTCTTACTTTGTTTGTTTGCAGGTTTTTAATAACATTGGAGCCTAGTCACTACAAATCCTTTTGCATTTCAGTGCAATTGCATATTTCACCTTGCGGTTGGGAATAGATGTTCTGTTCTACACTAAGCCTACAATGCCACATCCAATTTCTAGAAGATTTTGATCTCCGCAAAGACATAATCCAATTTCTGACTCATTCCTTGGCATAACAGAATAATATCCACTTTCATTGTTTGAGGTTTGTGGCATTTTTCCAAAGTGTGCAGCAACAAAGAAACATGTTTCTAGACTTATTAGACCGAGGAGAACTTATTGTATGAATTGCATCGAGATACATTTATCCATCATCACTGCATTTATTCCAAAAGATACCATCTACACATTTGGTCAACTACATGTTTCACTTGGCATCATGTTTTGTATTAGCTTGTGGCTGACAAGAATCATTCCTAAGGCTAGGAGCTTCTACATACACATTTATCATGATCATTTGAAGGCAGTCAAGCTTCAAGAAGATAGGTCGGTAGTTAGCTTGCCATTGGCATTGTATTGCAATATCATTCGAATTCTATAGTTTGCAAATAATGTGCTCATTTGTAATCAAATGGTTGTGGCTTAGCGTGTTGTAAGCCCAGTGTGGTAGGTTGTAATTCATTCTTGATTGTGAATCAATAAAGTTCATGTTGTTTTATTTGGTTGCATGGTTGGATAATCCTTCATTGAACCATTTTTCCATGATTGCATCAGAAGAACTGAAATGCCTAGCTGCTAGTGTATCTTTCATTAAAAATTAGATTTTTCCCTCTTTTGCAGCTGCCTTTGCCCATGGTACTTCCGAAGGAAATCCCAACAATTTTAACTGGACTAGAGTTGATAACATTGTCCTAGTGGTCAATTAGGGGCACATCGATAGATTGAATCTAAGATATCTTTGAACTGAAGAAGTTGGTATCCAACAATATCAAATTTAACAGCCTAATTGAGCAGAAAAATTGTATTGCAACTGTGGGAAAGCAGGAGGATTTTGACACCCTCTACAAGTTTGTCTAGGAAGTAGATCTCTATGGAACTAAGGATGGATAAGATCTCTCAGTTGATCAACTATATAGTAACATTTATTATGTTTTGAGCAGGGTTTGTGAACTAATGAGATTACTGCAAATTTTAAACAGTATCTTTTCATCAACCACTTGAGATGAGCTCGTGAGGAAGGATCATGGTTGGTGTTGGAGCCAAGATTTCAGCCAAATGTGGAGATGAGGATAGGATGTAGTAGAGGCATTGTGTTGGCTATGCCAACCTAGCTTAATTATGGTTAATTTATTTTTGTTTTGGGTGATGTTTGGTGTTTTTATTTGGTGGTTGAGATATGCCTTCACTCCAATGAACTTTTTTGTAATTATGATATTTTTATTGAGACTTTGTGAGTTGGATTTAGCATGGATATGCACTTTGTTAGTAAATATAATTTTATAAGTTTTTTGGTTGATACCTTGTGAACTTTCATGGCATAGGTACATCTCATCAGTGATTGCCTGATACTTTTTAATTTTAAGACCTTATTATGCATAAGTTATCGGTTTGGGTTCGGGTTCGAGGGTTCGGTTCGTAGATTTAATCAAAAAAATAAATTGGGGTTGGGTTTGTTTTGAGTTCGTCCTTACAAAAATATATAAAAATAAAAAATATATACATATTTACAATAGTAATTAAGTTCAAAATAACACACATAGCATCATATATTGTATAATAAACAAAACCACCATAAAAATAAAAATAAAAAACAGAATGTCAATTAGTCAAACTCGAATGTCATGATATATATTATATATTAAAATTAACTACATTGCTGCATTTCTCCTTGTAGGTAAGGATTGGGGAAGATTGTCCAATTGGATGATGATATTATAGATGAAGACTTGTAGGAAAACTTTTAACTTGGACTTCGAGAGTATATGACAAATCAAATGAATTCAATGGGAGTTTGGGGACAATGCCCCAAATGGAGTTGAGGGGCAGTGCCCCTCACAAGGGTTTGGGGGCAATGCCCCTTGTGGGGGTCTGGGGGCAACTCCCCCAATGGGGTTGAGGGGCAATGCTCCTCATGGGGATTTGGAGGCAATGCCCCCAATAGGGTTGAGGAGCAGCGCCCCTTGTAGGATTCGGGGGGCGCACATCATTTTGCATTCAGAATAAGACCCAAATTAAGACCTTCAAAGCCACACAAACCTTCATGGAATACATAATTTTAGGGTTGGAGGGGCTTTATTTAATATTTTTATGTCAAAAAAAAGTCAAAAAAAATTGAAATACACCATCTGGGCACGTGAGGGGGGGGGAATTCGCCGTAGGTCTGCCTGGGTTCAGCAGGGCTGGACCCAAGTCACACTGAACCAAGACCTAGTGGCCCCAAGGGGCGGACCGTTAACTTAGTATTATGCAAATATTAGTTGGAAAGCAAATAAAATGCTGTAATTCTTTGTTCATTTTTATCTGTATTGCAAAAAAAGATAATGGCTATTAGCTCCTACTTTCTTATCCAATCTAGGATTCTAAACAAACATGATGCCATATCTTTATCTTATTCTCATAGACCTAGCTATTTTGAATTGGATTGCATCCATTATCAGTATTAGAGGAGCATTTGTAATTGAAGGGGTGATAGTAGGAGTGTTTTGTAATGTCCTTGGTAGGAATGTTAGTTAGATTTCACCAAATTAAAAATCATTACAAACCCAAGTTTTTTCTAATCACGAAGATTCCGATGTGGGCAAGGTGAGAGCATATGGAATCTGGGATGTGGACAATAAGCATTTAATTACAAACTTATTGGTGGCAAGCTATCGAATTCACAAATAAAGATAGATATGCAGATATGATCAATACTACTGGCAGATAACAGGCAGACCTAATCAATGCCAAATTGGCAGATAACAAGCAGATCTTGGGCCAATGCCAAACTGGTGAATAATGATATGCAATTTAAAATGAATCTAGTGGTAAACCATCTAGGATATTCTTACAATATCAAATTCAATTACTATCTGGTGGTAAACCACATAGAAGATTACAATATAAATATAATTATATAAGAGTTTTGGAGCTGGAATAATATAGCAAATCATCTTAAATCCTCAGCTGGATTACATGAGAAATCTTTATGTAGAAATAACATGTGCAGCAGAGCCTCAAGCTGGTAATTTTGAATCATATACTGAAACTAACCATATGGCAATAAACAGAAATAATTAACTCTTCTCAAACTGAACAGCATCCACAAGTATAAACTCACAGATATGATAGTTGGCAAGTAGCCAAAGCAGCCAGGCAGAATTAACTGAAATGTGACTTGGAACAGCCTAATTTAGTGCTGATACTACTGTCCAGAAATTGCAGCAGACTATAAATGGACACGTGCTGAAAATGTAGCAAAACTGCACTTTCTACCAGCATTGGTATTCATTTGCCATACCCAGCAATAATGAACAGCAATCAAGTACTACAGAATTAGACTCAACTAGCAGCCAAGAAGTGGTACGGATTGCAAGAATCAACTGAAATAAGCCTCTAAATGAAGTCACCTTGTACCAATGACTGAAAAAGGAAGTGAGGTGACTGATTACAGATCTATACAACCCAAGACAGACCTGGAACAGCATACTAATAACCAACAGAAGGCTGCAAATACATCCCAGAACTGTATGGCTGTCTTTTGGACTGAGCAGCTGGAAAAGGGCTGAAATATTTACCCATTAAAAGGTTGCGACTCTTTTGTAATTGCATATGCCCCTCATTAATGTTGTACAGCCTGTGCTAGGCTGCATACAATGCACGGACAGGTACAAGAGGTGTACGACCTGTAAAGTATATGGTTCAATTTCCTTAAGTCAACACTCAGCCAACAATGTAAGCAATTTGATATACCAGCAAATTAAAGTTGGAGATCTTCCTTAAAATACTTAATCTCACACATATATATATTCTGCAAATTACTCATAAAATCTGGAACATACAAGAAATCTGAAACATGACCAAACTGCAAATATCTTTATTCAAAGAATCCCACAACACCACAACTGAAATAATATAAACATTCAGCTTTGAAAATCTCCAAATCTTAAAACTACAACACCAAAACTCCAAATATCAAAGAAACTGTAACATTCAGCAACAATGGCGACCCCTAAATGGGATCACTCAAATGGCTAGGAGAGTTTTTGTCCCTAAAACTATCTTGCCAAAGGGTTTTCATCCTCAGGAAAAAGAACTCGTGTTCACTCTTTGGAAGAAGAAATTGATAAAAATGAGCAAGGAGACTGGAATTATCCACATTTTGGAGTGTTAAATCCACATTTTTCATGTGAGCATGATTTAAGGCCTCAGACTAGCTGAGTACCCAACAAGTACTCACTGAAAATTGTCAAAGACTCGCTGATTCTGCTAACTATGCTGGAACTTATTAAAAAAGTATGTTTGCATTGTTGTAACCGCTCAGGTTCTGTCTAGGCTCTCTTGTGTTCGTCTAGGACAAATCCACAATCACATATCTGCACTTGCCAGGTGTAGAAACCGCACTGAACCAGAGTCTGGATCTGGGTCCAAGGTCAAACTGGGTGGATCCAGTAACATAGGATAAAACAAGGGAGGATTGGAGTAGAAAACAAAATAATGACCTGTAAATCTGATGATGGGTAAAGAAGCTCATTGAAATCATCAGCAAAATATAATCAAACATGCAAGATTTTACTAAAAAACTATAGAAAATCTACTGTACATGGCATTTCCAGGATGGCAGTTTGGTAGGCTATTTTTGTGATGGCAGGTGATGGCATGCATATATATATATATATATATAGTATGTAATGGAAATTCATATTTCTATGAGTTTAACTGTAGGTCAGAAATTCACATAACGCATCAAATACAAGATTCAATGTTCATTGATTCAAGTACAGCAGCAGTAAAACATTAATAATTTTTCAGCAAGACATTTTTCCTTTTTCTTTTTTTAATTCCCCCAAAATTTAGCAACATAGGATCTCCAAAAGAGACACTTCAGGGATGTGTTCCCTGAAAATCTTGGGGACAGGTGACAGCCAGGGGACATCTCCTGCCATCACTGTCTTGAGGATGCCAGAGTGGGGGGAAAGGGTTTGGGAAGAGGTCAGAGGGGTGGACGTGTTTGTGTAACATAGTATAAAATAAGAAAATTTTCCTGTAGGAAATTCCATTCACTCGGATGTTTCTTCGTTCATTTTTACCTGTAACGAGAATTGGGGAAAAAATGGTGCATTATACTGCAAGAAAAGATTATTTCGTTGTTATACTTGTATGAACATCAATAACTAAAATAAGAGATTACATTTAATATTCATAAAATGGACGATCTGTAGTGTCACATAATCTTGGTATAGAAGTTTTGCTGAACACACGTCTCTATACACATATATGTACATGAATACATTCATAGTAATGTATGAGATCTTTTGAAATTTTATTTCTTGATGACTGAGGTCATAAATTAAATAGATAATTCCATTCTTGTTGGTTTGGTTTGGAGACTAAGTTGATCTTAGCAAGAGACTGCATTAGATCATGAGTTGAACCAATCAATAAAATATTGGATGTCCTGTTTGTGCATTTTAATATAGTATCTGACATAAAATCACCTTTTCGTGTGCAGAACTGTTTGCTAATCTATAACATTTTCTCAACAATTTTATGTTTCCTAACCTGAATTTAAATTTACAGATGCATAGTCACCAGAGAAATGAGAACGAACTCTTCTGCAAGTGACATTACCAATGCCATGGAAATTAATGACTTGAATATTGATTGTGATCAGGTGTCAGAGGTAAAAGAAAAATAAACCCGTGTTAAGTATATACAGATAAATTTTATTTGTAAACTAGCTGCAGTTTGAGATAAAAGATTATATCCAACAACTCTTAAATGTGTAAATCAGATTGACAAAACAAACCGTCCTATCACTGAAAGAACTGATTACAAGGAGACACTACTCACGGAATCAGGACTGGAGGAGATTAAAGAATCAGATTGCACTGTAGGAGAAGGACAAGTTGGAGAATGCCCCAGTGAATTCTCAAGCAGCTTTGCTCAATGGGTCTTTCATGGACAAACACTATGCCATTAGTCCATGCCCATATTTCTTAGATGTTGTAACAGATACTTTATGCCCCTCCGTTGCTTTGTGTCAACAGTGAGGAGATATGCTGCATATCCCCTGATCTGTCCTCAACTCTGATATTTTCCTATTTTTTGCGCTCCACTTTTACCCACTCTCCCCAACTCCACTTGGCAAAAAGGGACATGAAGGTTTAATTTATGTCAAGCTGTGCCTCTGGAGACACTCCGGCTTTGTATGATAATCCATGTAAGCTATCCTGAGTATGACCCTGCTGTTGTAGACTGTTGTACTGGATCCAGCAAAATGTTGGATTCTACACTATACACAGTGTTAAAAGAAATTGCCGAAAATAAGGGGTTATCTGGAAGAGTTCCATTCTCATCACTTTTGTACCTAGTCCATTGCAAGTTCGTGTGTGCAAGGGAAACCAATAATAAGGAAAATGGCTACCTTGCCGAAGATCAGGCATGGTCACCTATATCCACAATTACAAAATTATGACTTTCATTCCTGGAGGTATATTCAAGATTCATTAGACATTGTCGATTTCCACTATCAAAGCTAATAAAATATTGGCTTTTAGTGGGCTGGGATATTGGAGGTGGCGATTGTAAATATTCAGGAACAATGACGACTTTGGTGAATTATTTCTAATTTATTTTTTGTAAATAACAACCCTAGATTAGTGAGACATTTTACGGCAATAATATATCTGTCATTTTGGTCAATAGCATGGTTGTTGATTCATTAGAGCTAATAACTACCATTATAAATTGCCAGAATTCCAACTGAAATCTGGCATAAATGTAAATACAAAGAAAAGCGAGAGGACTGTTATCAATACTGAACTCTGCAAAAATATCATGGGATGCGTTGGTATATAAACGGAATGCAACTAATTTAATGGTGTGTGCGATTACTTGAAAATTTTGAGGCCTTTTTATGAGGAAAGCATACAAGACAAATCAGATTCACTAATTAAATTGTCAGGTAATTAACTTGATAAATGCCACTAACAAAGTAAACAAGAAAAAACATTAAGTAATGGGTGTCATATTGACACAATAAAAACAAAATACTCAAATAACGTATTAACCCATCCTACAACCATTGTAACAATCACGAGATGGATTCCTGCACATATTATGTGTATTTTGTGTCACTTTTATTACAAGTCATCAGACAATCAATTAATGGCATTGAATTAATGTCAGCAGTTGGATCTTATTGTTTTCCATATTTTACATTTTTTAAAAGTCATTATGTGCTACCTTATCATATTTGTTAATTTTTAGCATGATATTGATAAACATCAGACAATCAATAAATGGCATTGAATTAATATCAGTAAGTTGGATCTTATTGTTTTCCATATATTGCATTTAAAAAAAGTCTCATTATATGCTATCCTATAATATTTGTTAACTTTTACCATGATATTGATAAACATCAGACAATCAATTAATGGCATTGAATTCATGTTAGCAAGTTGAATCTTATTGTTTTCCTTTAGCATGATATTGATAATGAAGTTTTGTTCCCACTTACTTGATGGGGAAATGAATTAATTAGCATACAATATTTTTTTTAAATATTTATATAAAATGCACAACTGTAACATGTAAGACATTAATTCAATTCTCATTATAACATTTAATGACAAATTCTAGAATCTTCACATAAATCAATTTTCTTTAATCACAAAATTACATTTATTTTTATTATATTTAATATTTAATATTATTTCAAAATACATTAACTCAAATATTATCATTCAATTAATTATATTTAAGTACATTCATGTGTAGTTTTGGGAAAAAAAAAATTAGGATATTAATTTGAGTGAAAAAGTATAGCCAGGTATTTGAAAATAAGTAAAATGTGATTTATGTCATCAAAACACAAATCTACTTAAATAATATATACATAAGTGATAACATTATTATATAAGTGCAATATGCATATTTTCTACAATAGTTCAATAATTATTGATTTATTCATATGTTAAATTATAACCCTATTTCTACCCCAAATGCTAATTCTAATGCTAATCCTAATTATTGTAACTTGAATCCAACCTTAACTCTAATCATAAACCTAAACCCAAACCAAATTCTAACCTTAACTTGAAATCTAATATTAACACTAATTGTAAGAATAATTGTAACCCTAGCCCTATCTCTAATTGTAACCATAATTATAAATCTAACCTCAAACCTCTTTCTAACATTGACTTTAATTGTAAACCTAATTATAATTCCAATCTTAATTGTAACCCTATCTTGTGTTGAAAATGGAGGTAATTATGTAGCTTTAAAACTTGTAAAACTATGAGATTGTAGATATAATTAAGTGTTCTTTGTTACAAATTCTTTGTGTATGATTATCTGTCTAGATTCATTTTACTAATTGTAGAAAGAGACAAAAGATTGTAGAAGAATAAGACCAGAAGATAGAATTGACACAATATATATGTGGAGAAACCCTTTTGAGAAAAAACGCCACCACCATAATCAATAGTGCTTATATTATTTAACCTTAGAATAAGATTTCAATAACACTGTATCAATCCTTTTCTTGATATGCTTCTTTTTCTTTCAACAATTCTTCTTCACAACCTGCAATAAACTTTGATAAAACTCTCTTCAACTTGTTGCAATTAATAGACAATAATGAGCATTGTAAACTCCAAAGAATTGTCAATTACAAGAGCTTGAAGCTCCTCTCAAAACCTTTTTTTATTTTGTGCAAGTAGAGTTTCATCATGTAACATGAAGTCAAATCCAATATCTCCTCAATTTAGGTGCCCCAAACTGAACTCCTAACTGATCGTTGGTCAAAAAAATATCTTCCAAGCTTCTCCTCAAAGTTGGTGCCTAAGAATGGTCCCACTTAACTCAACCTTGTAAATATCTTCTCATGCAAAAGGTGTTAACTCCAAGATGCCAACTTGGGCGCCCAGGGTGGGTAAAATGTATCTCTCCATCAATTCATGCAAACATTATGCATGATTGATCATCCCCACTTAATTGAATGTATCACCTATTATCCATCATGCAACTGAAGTCATTAGTCATGCATTCCAAGTCAATTGAAGTCAACTAGCATTCAACTGAAACTAACTACATGCAACTAAAGCTAACTGAACCATAACTGAATTGAACTGAACTTAACTCATGTAAATGTCAATCCCTAACTTCTAGGATCTCTATGCATTACTGAAGTGTTATCTTTTCTCCAAACAGTTAACTTAAGCAAGATGGGTTCCACCTTCCATGTGGGCACCCCATGTGCTCCTATTTTGTAGGAGATCTTCCTGGGCATCCCCACATGTTCCTATCATTTAGAAATAATTACAAATGTCAATTTACATGTTCATTTCATTGGAATTTAATCTCTTTCTAATCCTAGTGTTGTGGAACACTTTCCAAGGACTTAGGAGATACATGAAATATGTTTATGATTGAAATTAAATGGCATCCTATTCCCAACATCTTGAACTCTAATTATAACACTAATTGTAAATGTAATTTTAACCTTGACCTTAAACATAGCTATAATACTAATTCTAAGTCTAATTGTAACCTCAAATGTAATTGTAAACTTATTTCTAACCCTAACCATAGGATTGTTTTAAATTATAATTATAACCCTAAATTTAATTCTAGACTTAACCATAATTCTAGTTTCATTCCTAACTTTATGCTTAATTGTTAACCTAACCCTAATTCTAACCCTAATCTTATTTCTAGCTTTAATCTTAACTCTAACTCTAACTCTAGTTACAAAGATAATTGTAATCATCAGCCTAATCCTAACATTAATCTAACTCTTGTAGACACTTAAAATTTGACCTTATCCAACCACTCCAAACTTTAGCTTATCCTTAGCCCATTAACTAAATAAATATTCATTATTTATGTAATTATCCCCACCCTTTCCCATCTTTATCCTAATTATTTAATTAAATAAATATTTATTATTTATTTAATTAGTTTTCTTTCACATGATCTCATTAATTAAACAAATATTTATTTTATTTAACTAATTCCCTTTTCCCTCTATCCTTGTCCATCTAATCCTTTTCATTTATCTTGTTTACATGGATCACAATTTAAATTTGTCATCATGTGACAAGTGTCCCCTTCACATGTCTAACTAACTCCTTATCTAGATTCATTGAGCTTAGACATCCATCCAAAAGATAAACTAACTTTTCATCTTATACATTCATCTCATCTAAAAAAACCTCTCAATATTAACTATTCCCATAAGAATTTTTTTCCTTATCCCAATCCTAAACCTAAATCCTATCTCTCATGTACCACTTGTCACATGACTACATCTTTGGTTCAAACCCTGATCCTTCAATTTTAGTCATCCATCATCTATCATTTCTAGCCATTAATGTTGCCTCTTCAAGACTCTATATAAAGGCTTTCATCCTTCATCCTCCTGAACTTTGAAGCTATCATGCCTACATGTCATTTTGATGTGATATTACAATCATATCAAGGTTATGTTAGAGTATTGAGAAAATCCACATATCAACATCAAAGAGAGAATCAAATGGAATAAGGGTGCATTCAATTTCCCCTCATCAAGGAAAGAAGCAAAGATTCTAGGTGAAGGTATTGTGTTTTGTATTTCTTTTTCTTCCATTTTTTTTTCCTTTAATCTTTTATTCATCCTCAACTTTAATTCTAAACCTAGCCCTAACCTTAATCGTAATTCTAATCTTAAACTAATTCAGACCCTAACTCTAACCCTAATCCTAACCCTAACTCTAAAATTACATATAATTCCAATGTTAAATTTAACCTTAACCTTATTTACAACACCAATTCTAATCCTAAGCTAATTGTAATCTTACCCCTAATCTTAGTTATAACCCTAACCCTATCTCTAATTCTAACCCTTATTTAATCCTAACTCTAACCCTTTTTGTAACCCTAATTTTAACAAAATCTCTAATCCTAATCATAAATCTAACCCTAATTCTAAACCTAACACTAATTATAATCTTAAGTAAATTTTAACCCTAACACTAATCCTAATTCTAACCCTAGCCCTAGTTTTAATCTTTATTATAAGCCTAACCCTAACCCTAATTGTAAGCTAATTCTAACCCTAATCCTAACTATGAATCTATCTGTAATTCTAATCCTAACCCTAATTTTAATCCAAATTTAATTCTAACCCTATTTTTTATCCTAAGCTAATTCTAATGTTAACCCTAGTCTTAAGGAAATTATAACACTAACCCTAATTTTAACCATAATTCAAACCCTGCCCTTTATCCTAATATAACACTAATTTTAACCTAATTATAACCCTAATTCTAATTATAATTGTAAACCTAACCCTAAATCTAATCCTAAGATAATTTTAATTGTATCAATAATCGTAATTCTAGCCTTGATTGTAACACTAAACGCAATTTTAAAATCCTTGTTATAACCAACCTTAATTGTAGCCCTAACACGAACTCTAAAATTACATACAATACTAATGCTAATTTTAACCCAAAATCTTAAATCATAAACCCTAATTCTAATTCAAATCCTAATTATAATCCTAGTTGTAAATGCAACCCTGATTCCAATCCTAAACCCTAGTCCTAACCCTAATTCTAAATATATTTCTCATTGTAATTGTAACAATAACCTTAATTTTACTCTAAATTTAATTATAATTGCAATCCTAATTCTAAGTCTAACCATAATAATTTTACCCTAAATTTAATTATAATTGCAATACTAATTCTAAGTCTAACCATAATACCAACTTAATTATAAACCTATTTCTAATCCTAACCATATAAATTTAAATTACAATTATAACCATAATTCTAATCATAATTGTAACCCTAACCCCATTCCAACCCCTTTTTACTACTTTATCTAATGAAATAAATACATGAATTAATAATAGAGATGATAATGCATACTATATACATGCATGAAATTTATCTTTATTCGCACATGAAATTATTATAGAAGATGAGCATAGATGGTCAACTAAGGATCAAAGTCGATCCCACCAGATCATACTACTCTCCTTGGTGATAAACAATATATTTAAAGAACTTAATGGTAGCCAAGAAGAAAAAAACTGTCAACTAATCAACACTTATAACTACTTGAAGCCAACAACCAATTAATACATAGCCAAGAAACTATAATACCAATTGTAGTTGCAATCCTTCTTCTAAGTTTAACTATATACCAACTTAATTGTAAGCCTATTTTTAATCCCAATATTATATACTTAATCTAAATTGTAATTGTAACCATTATTTTAATCATAATTGTAACCATAAATTTAATTATAACCCTAACCCCATTCTAACCCCAAACATAATTATAATTTTAACCCTAATTCTTACCCTAACCCTAATTTTTAACCTAACTCAAATTCTAACCCTGATCTTACTTTTGGCCTTAACTCTAACCCTAACCCTAACTCTAACTCTAATTTTAAAGATAATTGTAATCATCACCCTAACCCTCACCCTAATCCTAACTCTAACCCTAACCCAAACATTAATTCTAAACTTGACCCTAACCTTAATCCTAAATCTAATCTTATGTAATTTAAACCTTAACTCTAACTGTAATCCTAATTGTAATCCTAACCCTAACCCTGACTCTAAAATTACATAATTCTAATGTTAAATTTAACCCTAACTCTAATTGCAACACCAATTCTAATCCTAGGCTAATTGTAACCTACCCCTAATCCTAATTATAACACTAACCCTAACCCTAATTCTTACCCTAACCCTAATCTTAATTATAACCTTATGTGTATATACATTCTAATTCTAATTATAAATATAACTCTAATTCTAATCATATTTGTAGACCTAGCCCTATTTCTAATCTTAAACTAATTCTAACCCTAATCCTAACCCTAATTATAACCCTAGCTAGGCTAGTTATAATCCTTATTATAACCTTAATCCTATTTGTAATTGTAAGTTAACTTTAACCCTAGCCCTAACCATGACTCTAATCATAATTCTAACCCAATTTTAATCTTTATCCTAATTCTAACCCTTGTTTTAACCTAAGTTAATTGTAACACTAGCTCTAATCTTAATTCTAATCCTAACCCTAACCCTAATCTTAATTGTGCCCCTAACCATGACTCTAATCATAATTCTAACCCAATTTTAATATTTATCCTTATTCTAACCCTAATTTTAATCCTAATCTAATTGTAACACTAGCCCTAATCTTAATTTTAATCCTAACCCTAACCCTAATCTTGATTGTTCCCCTAACCATAACTCTACCCCTAACCCTAATCCAAAATTTAGCCCTAATTATAATTATCACCCTAACCCTAACCAAAATCCTAATTCTAACCATGATCCCAATTTTAAACAAATATCCTAGCTCTAACCCCAATCCTAATTTTAACTCTAACCTTAATCATAATTGTAATCCTAAGCTAATTCAAACCTAAACCTAATCCTAATTCTAACCTTAATCCTAAATGTAATCCTAATTTTAATCATAAGCTAAGTCTAACCCTAACCCTAACTCTAATTCTAATCCTCCAAACAAAAATAATAAAAATGTGACTTACACCCTCCAAAGAAAAATAATTCTAGCTTTAATTATAACCCTAACCATAACCTTGATCGTAATTTTAATCTTAAGCTAATTCAAATCCTAACTCTAATCCTAATCCTAATTGTAACCTTAACCCTAACCCTAACTCTAAAATTACATATAATTATAATGCTAACTTTAATCCTAACCTTAATTGTCACACTAATTCTAATTCTAAGCTAATTCTAACCCTGCCCCTAATCCTAATTCTAACCATAATCATTACCATAATTCTAACCTTACCCCCGATCCTATTTATATCCCTTTTTGTAGCCTTAATTTTAATCTTAATTATCACTTTGATTGTAAACCTAACCCTAATTCTAATCATAAGCTATTTCTAACCCTAATAGTAATCATAATTCTAATTCTAACCCTAATTCTAATCCTTGTTATAACCCTGACCATAATTATAACCCTACCATTAACTCTAAAATTACATATAATTCTAATGCTAACTCTGACCCTAGACCCTAATTCTAATGAGAATGGTAAATTACTAAATGTCACCCTAGTTCTAACCCTAGCCCTAACCATAATCCTAATTCTAAATTCAATTCTTATTTAAACCCTAATAATAACTTTAATTTTATCCTATTTATAATTGGAGTAATTATAGACCTATAATTATAACCCTAACTCTATTCTAACCATATCTATAACCTTAATTTGAACCCTACACATAATTTTAACCATAATTGTAACCCTAATTATAACCCAAATTTTATTCTAACCCTAACCCTAACTATAACCTAATCAAAATCTAATCCTAATCATAATTTTAATCCTAACCCTAACCCTAATCCTAATTCTAACACTAACCTAATTGTAACTATAACCCTAATCCTAATTGTAATTCCAAGCCTAATTATAGCCCTTAATTCCAAACCTAACCATAACTCTAACTCTAATTCTAACTCCGTTGCTAACAATAATGCTAATTGTAATTCTAACCCTAAACTTTAGCTTAATTGTAATTCAATCCTAACACTAACCTTCATCTTAACCCTAATCCTAATTGTAACCCTTAGCTTCATCCTAACCCTAACAATAACCCTAAATATAACCCTAATTCTACCACTAATCATAATTGTAACCCTAGCCCTAATTTAATTGTAACTCAAATTATAACCCAAATTTTATTGTAACCCTAATGGTTACCCTAATTTTATTGTAACCCTAATTCTAATTGTAAATCTAATTCTAATCATAACCTTAACCTTGATTCAAACCCTCACTAACTATTAATAATAAAATTAATGATAAACATAATTATTAATTATAGCCCTACCCTTAGTCTAATTCTAACCCTAATCCCTTGTTAACCCTAATTCTAACTCTTATTGTAAACCTTCCCTAATTATAAATCTAAGCTAATTCTAACCCTAACACTAAATTTAATCTTAACCCTAAGTCTAATTGTTATTATAACCCTAGCACTGGTGTAGTCCTAATGCCAACTAAAAATATATATATGTGCTGAATCTGCCCTGGCAACCAGCCCCTAGAGCCTAGTTCTGGCCTAATTTGTAGATGTAACAATTTTTGACCTAATTTAACTCTGGTTCTAGGCCCTGGTTCACACACTTTTTAAGGCATGCCTACCCAAATTCTAACACTAGCCATAATGTGATGTAATCTAATTCTGGCCCTAACCCTAATTATAACTCTGGCCTGGCCTAGATTGGTCAGGCCCTAAAATTGGTAATTATAAAGGTAGTGATAACATGGTGCACATTTTACTGTTGCTAATTCTACCCTACCCTGATCCTAGATTTTTGATCTGGTAGGCCTAATTTTAGCCTTTCTGTTTTGGCCTAGTTTTTGTCTCTGGTGTGAGCCTGGCCTGTTCTGGCCCGATCTGGTTCTGTGGTAACGTTGGTCTGAATTCTGGCCCTGATCCTGGGCCGGTCAGCTAGTCATCTAGTCCTGCCTGGTGTGGCCTAGCCTGGTGGCCCGGGCCTGGCACTGGCTTTATAAGGCTATACCAGTTCTCTACTGAATTTGTGATTTGGCCCTAATTACAAATGTAACCCTATTTCTAGCCCTAACCTAATAGTAATTGTAACTCTAATTCTAAACCCTAACTATAGCACTAATTTTAACCACAACCCTACCCAAATTCTAACTAGAATTCTGACCCTAACCCTTACCTTAATGTTAAACTTGATTCTTACCCTAATTTTTATTATATCCCTAATTCTAACCCTAATGCTAATCTTAGTTCTAACCTGAACCCTATTCCTAATTCTAGCCCTAATTATATCCCTAACCCTAACTCTATTCTAAGCCTAACTCTAACCCTTATTTCTAAACCTAATTGTAACTACAATTGTAATTTTAATACTAATTCTAATTATAATTCGAACATGAACCCTAACCCTAATTCTAACCAAAACTATAATGGTAACCCTAATTGTATTCCAACCCCAACCTTAATCTTACTTTTAGTTCAAATTTTAACACTAACCCTAGCCCCAATTTGAACCTTAATTGTAACCCTAATCAAAATCTAACCCTAACCATAACCTTGATCCTAATTGTTGTCCTAATTCTAACCCTAACCCTAATTCTAATTGTAAACTAACACTCCTTTCAACCCAAACCCTAATTTAAGATTAACCCTAATCCTAACCTTAATTCTAACCATTACCTTATACCTAATTCTAACACTAATTGTAACTCTAACCCTAAGTCTAACCCTATTTCTAACCCTAATCATAATTTTAACTCTAATCCTATTTCTAATGTCATACCCTAATTCTAGCCCTAACTATAAACCTAATTCTAATTCTAACCCTAATCTTAGTTTTAAACCTAACCGTAACCCTTAATAATATAATACTATATAATATATAATATAATATAATATAATAATTATATTATTATAAAATAAAATAATTATGTTACAATTTTTTTTTGATAGAATTATTTGGTTTAGGTCCAAGAACCAAACAAAAAGCATAAACAGGGTGAACCCCTTAGAACTAACTAAAGCCAACAAAAAATGTTAAGGTCAACAAAGTGGAAGAACAAGCCGCAAAAAATAGAAACATACATTTTATCCACAAAGGTTTATGCAAGTTCGACTTGCCTACATCACAACATCCTACAAATGACACAATCATTTTTTTCTAAAGAAATGAGCATAGTATCTAATATGTAGGGGAGCCATTAGTGAGTAGAGGCATAAGAGATTGAAGAGATGCAATTGAACATCTAATTACACCATTCCTCACAAAATCCAAATTTTCTCATAATTTTGACCAAGAAGGCCCATGAAAGCCTATCATAAGATTTATTCATATCAAGTTTAATAATCATACCTTCCTTCTTTAATTTGATAGAGTGAATTACTTCATGACCCATAATGATGACATGTAAAATATGCCTGCCTTTAAAAAAACCACTTTGCTCCTCAAAAATAATATTTTCTATGCAAATTTTTAGTGTTATTGCCATAATCTTAGAAACAATTTTGTAAATTGTGTTACATAGAGCAACTGGCCTAAACTAATTGAAAAATTTGGGGATTTTACATTGGTAATCAATACAACATATGTCATTTTCCATGCTTGAAGGGTGGCTTTTGTCCTACATTAGTTTTTAGCCTTCCAAACATCTCGTAGTGCCCCTCTTGTTTGGTTCTTATTAATGTGAGATCGGTGTTTTAGCTTCATCGTTTCCTCATGATTGTTATGATGCTTATTTTATGCCTCTGATTGGTGTGTATGAACCACCCCGTGTTCAAGATGAGATTCCTCAACATGTCAGTTGTTGGAATATTGTATATTTACATGTTTGGTTGTCATTATGCTTCAATTCAGTGAAATGCATTAATATGTCATGATTAAATGGGATTATTATTGATGTTTAGAAGGAATGATTTATTTAATGGTTCATATGATGTATGTATAGATGCCATTTTATGCTTATGCTATTGGACTCTGTTGGGATGATTATGATGTGCTTCAACTATATATACATTGAGCAAGTACCCTTGACGTGCGTTGAATGGTTATGGGTACAAGGTTATTTCTCCACCTAGTTACACAGGTTCGAGTTATTTCCCTAATGATAGTTAATTCAAAGATGTCACATTGGGCCCCTCCATATCCATTCCATGGTTGTACTCGAATCGAGTATGGTAGTGCCATAATTGACCCTATGCAAACCCAAATCCGAGTTAGGAGTTATTTTGGAATCCCTACATGTGTTGTGAAGAACTTGTAAATGCTTGATTTAATTGATGGTTTGAATTCTATGTTTTCTCGCAAATGAAATATTAGGAATTTAAATGATTCTGATATTTATTATTAAAATATTCCATGTGTTTTAGGAAAGAGGAAAATGGAAATGAAAGTAAATTAGTGTTTAATTTAAATTGAGAAAATTCCTTGGGTTGGGAATCGCGAGTTGTGTGTGATTTAATTCTCTTGATTAAATTTTGGATTTCATAAATTTAAATGAAAATAGGCTTCTATGGATTTAATGGATAAATTATATGTTGAATGGTGTTTTTGAATGAATTTAAAATGATCAATTTGGTTTGGGAGAAATTTACGTATTTTTGAACTAAGAAATGAGGAAAATAAATTTTATTAAATTTTAATTGGGTAAATTGGAAAAAGGTTTCTATTTTCATTATGTAATTTTATTTTTGGAGAAAAAATTGTGAGAGAAAGAAACCCCTCTTTTGGGTGAAAATTTGTTTTGTTGTTTGGGAGTGCATTTAATGGAAAAATTTGATGAGGTTGAATTCGTTGGGTTAAGAATCAGTAGGAGATGTTGCATGCCGATCCTTGTGAGCTCTCATTTGGCGTGCATGATGTGCTCTTCATTTCAAAATTGAATTGTAATTGAGATATTTTGCTTCTTTTAATTAATTTATCCAATTTCTTTCAAGTTTGTTTGTAGGAGAATAACTAGGGGAGTGTAGAATCTTCCCATCTTTTATTTCGCATTTTGATTTGAATAATGGGTAGATTTAATTAAAAATATGATATTTTTCAAAAATATGGGGTTACCATGTCCAAATTTTCAAGAATTGGTGAAATGTGAATTTTATGTGAAAAGTGTGTTATTGGACATATTTAGAGCAAAAGGGTATCTTTAGATTTTCGAATTTTGAAAATTAATTTTTGAAGAAAATTTTAATGGTGGAATTGGGAAAAACTTGGTTTTTACCTTATAGAAATATTGATAAAATTTGAATGTTTTATATGTTTTATGATGAATTTTAATGTTTTAATGAAAGTCTTCTTCATGATTTATGAAAATATAGCTTGTGGAAAAAATATTAGAAAATTTCGATGAAGTTGAATTTTGTGCATCATTTTTCATGACACTCGTTGGAGGGTGTAGTGAGTGTTTTGGAATGTTTTGAAAAAATAGTACTTCATGGAATGTGATATTATGCATTATGAAAAAGTGATTAAAATTTGGAAAGATTGTATTTTTGCATTGGTTTTCATGCCACACTCTTTGGTGAGTGTAAAAATCCTAGGATTAAGGTATTGGAGAGGATTATGGGAGTGGCTCCCAACATTTCCTCGAAACAAAGTGGAAAGTAGGATGATCACAGGTGGGGAGTCATTTAATGAAGTGATAATTAATGAAGCATGGGTAATTAATTAACTAAGATAATGGATACCCCTCTCATGCCTTGAGTGCTAGTATAGACTAAGGATGTTTAGAAAGACATGCCAACTCAAGGAGCTTGGGTCTTGTAAGATCAAGTATCCTTGATTGTATGAGAGAATTACTAGATTCTCCAGGTGCCATACCTTCGAGCATCATGATGACACTCTCTAACTAGCTCTCTAGCACCTTATCATAGTGTCTTGTGTGTGTGTGTGTGATTGGCTATTGGTGAGTTGGCCCAATGGTGATCCTTGTGGTACTCTTATATTGAGTTATCCCATGATGGTTATATACTATGGCATTGGTGAGTTGGCCCAAAGTGGTTTGTGATGTGACATTGGTGGTTATGCCCAATGTGGATGGTGCTATATTATGGTGTTTATACCAAGTGATGACATGTATTGGATCCATGGTGTATTTTGGATGATTGAGTGTTTATATGATATGCATTATACTATGGAATTGGTGAGTTGGCCCAATACAATTTGTTATGTGACATTGGTGGTTATGCCTAGTGTGGATGGTGTTATGTTATGGTATTTATACCAAGTGATGGCATGTATAGGGTCCGTGATGTTTTTTTGATTGATTGAGTGTTTATATGATGTGCATGTGGAGTGTATACTTTGTGTATGGTGTGTCTAAGCCTTCTCCCCATTTTTTTGGTGTGAATGTTGTGTTTGTGGCCCATATGACTATCTCTTAGCATAACGGAAGTCGATCCTTTCGATTCCATGAGGTTGGGTGGCATGGTAACCATTGTTTGGGACATGAGGTTCATGGATTAAGGAACAATGTGGTACTATTTACTTTCAAGCTTAATTCATGATAGATTTATTTCATTCATTTATGTTGTAATATATTGATTTGGAACTTCTCTTCGGAGATGATTTGTAAGTTGTAAGTGAAAAGAACAATTGGATTATTTACATGTCTCAATGTTGGTGTGGGCACAAAATATTTTTATTTATTCTTATGGTGATGTTTAAGAGTTAATTAAACATAGGAACATTTATTTTGATAATTAAAATGAACTTTTCTATGCAATTTCATAGTTGATGGCCTGGTCTTATACCTAGGCAACCCTGTCTTGCACCTAATTGAACCCAAGACCTCATCATTTTTTCTAACATTGTTGGGAGGCTTGGTGGAAGTAGGTGTGGCCTAGTGGAAGTAGGGGTGGCTTGGTAGAAGTAGGGGCAGCGTGGTTTGATAGGCTTAAAGGTCCAAAAGTTCATAATTTTATCTAAGGTTTTTGGGGTGGCCTGGTCCTATGTAGGGGTGGTTTAGGCTTGTGTAGGGCCGACCTTGTCCCCATACAAAACCCAAAGATTGAATCCTCTTAACCATGGATAATTGAGGGTTTTCTAAGCCCCTTTACCTTTTCAAATAATTTTTATGCATTTTCCTTTATCTGTTCAGATTGTTTTGGTCATGGGGTGCTATGGAGTAGTTTCTTCCCTTGGGTGATGTCACCTTGTGACTGGATGTCTTGGGAAGCATGAGTTGTCTTAAAGTGACTTTTCATTTCATCTTGAGGTGAGTTGTGCCTCTTAGTTAGGCAACCTCTTGTGAAGGTTTTCCTTTGTGTTTTGATTTGTTTAGTGTCTAAGATGTGGATTAGAGGTTGATAATTCTCCTATCCTATTCTGGTGTGGTGTTGTGAGAAAAAAATGGTCATGGTTTAATAACTGATCATTGTGTAGTTTCTTCCCTTGGGTGATGTCGCCTTGTGATAGGATGTCTTAGGAAGTGTGAGTTGTCTTGAAGTGACTTGTTGTCATTTCATCTTGTGGCAAGATGTTCCTCTGGGTTAGGCAATCTGTTTTTAAGGTTTACCTTTGTGTTTAGATTGGTTTAGTGTCTCAGGATGTGGATTGGAGGTTGATAATTCTCCCATCCTATTCTAGTGTGGTGTTGTTAGAGAAAGCGATGATTTAATAATCGATCATTGTGTAGGTGTTGTCCTCTCTCTATCTCTTTTTTTGTTCTTCATGGTGTATTTATCCCATGAGTGGTTAGTCTTTTGTTGTTGCCACCTTGCTTATGCAATAGTGAAGTTCCTTGTTGTCTTTGGCATTTTGTCGTTGAGACACTTGTGTGCATGTTATCATGCAAGTGTGACATGTCAATGTTGCATTATTGGTGTTTTTATCCTTGTTTCAAAAAAATGTTGTTATGTTAGGTTTTGTTCTAAGATTATCAGTTCGGGGCATTACTTTTGGTATTAGAGCCCATGTTACAACACAGGGATCTTTAGTTCATGTTCATGCCCATGTGGTTGTTGATGCTTGGTGAGTGGTATCTCAAGCACTTATTTTGGTGATTCAGTGTTTGGCTTCTTGCATGGGTGCCTTGGGTGGAATTTTTGAGGGTTCAGAGTGAACCAACCCATGGAGTGTGTTTGAGGAGGAAGAGTGCCTCCTAGAACTCAATGCACTTGAAAAGGATGGGAAGATACCCCTGGTTGAGGATCTCCTAAGTGGGGAATGATCACTCTCTAGTGTGTTGCTCATTGTGTGAGAGCTTTGGTTGGTTCTTGCCATGTGCAATTGTGTTGTTGGTAGTAGGTGTTGTTTCCATTTTTCCCTAGCATGACATGTTTGAGAAATTCTTGCTTGCAAGGTTTATTTAGACCCTTGAATTTTTGAGAAGTGTTTTCATGTGTGGTTTCTATCTCGATGTCTTGATTATGTTAGGTGTGAATGTGCAATGACCCTTGAGTGGTCTTGTTTATGCTTGTGTCCTCTTTGGATGTGTGTGTATGGATGCATTTGATTGAAATTGAGTTTTAATGTTTTGTTGGCTCATGATATAGCATTGTGAAATGTCTTATATGACTGATGCATTGGAAGTAAATGTGGTGTATGGAATATGCTTGATTGGTAAAAATGTGATCTTATAGTGATGTTTCCTATGGTGCATTATGCATTTTATTCCTAGTAAAATATCATCATATGTGTGAATTGACCATGTTAGTGCATGAGTGGAATGTTGCATTGTCATAATAGAATATTTGGATCAACGAATTATGTCCCCAAATTATGTTGTCCCTAGGATTCCCATAAGAATCTAGATGGGTAATTGGTATTATTTTTCCTCTTGCATGGGATGCATGTGTAATTTTTAAATAAAATTATGCTTATTAGGAGCATTATGTTGGTTGGCTTAAAGCCTCGATTGTAATATGTCGTGTGAACGACATGGATGCCATTTTATGTTAGCTTGTGGAAGTGATGCTTGATGTGATTAATGTGTGGCATTGCATTATAATTGTAACTTCCTTGTGAAAGTGGTGCTTGGGTGAAGCCCTACCCTTATGTGGATAGAAATGGTAAATGTCATAGCGAACCCTACATAAGTCTTCTTGCATCAAAATGTGGCCATGTCTTGATGAAGTGCATTTTCTTAATGTGGTTTTCATCGACATAGTTAATTGAATTTGGAAATTATGTATGAAATGTGTGTGAGCATACCTTCTCTAACACACTTTGGTTATTGCACTCCCA
This sequence comes from Sequoia sempervirens, assembly GCA_007258455.2. Classification (NCBI taxonomy): domain Eukaryota; kingdom Viridiplantae; phylum Streptophyta; class Pinopsida; order Cupressales; family Cupressaceae; genus Sequoia; species Sequoia sempervirens. The sequence continues at coordinate 322,019,430 of VDFB02271358.1, read as the reverse complement.
AGGTGTTGTGTAGCCTTACTCCCTCAAATGTGGCTAATATTAGTCACTCAGTTCATGTAATCATGTTTTAAAGTTTGATGCTTTGTTTTGGTTATTGATGAACTCTCTAATCGTTGATTATGGATTGACATTGAATTTTTAATTTTCTTATGAGTGGTATAGTCACCAAATTTTCCATCGTAGCGTCAATTTTGATCACTTCCATATGATCAAACGCGTCTCCTTATTCATCCAGTTGCTCATCCCCCCTGTCAATATTAATTAAGCCAATTGTTTAATTAATACCCTGCATCTTGCACAAAGGTCCTAAAGTATTTAATTTAATACTTTGCCCCTCTTCCTCCTCTAAATTAAATAAATATGCCCTTTTATTTAATTTAGTCATATTCCCCTTTTGAATTAAAATTCATTTTTTAATTCATCTTTTCTCTCTCATGATCACATCCTCAGCTTTTTGCAGAGTTTGGTCCTAATCCATTTAATTATTTTCATCTTCTTCTAATTAACTAGGGTTAGCATGTGCACACCCTTAATCATCATTAAGGTCACATCCTCCATAATTCCCACTTGCCTCTGTCGGTCATTAGTCCATCAGCGAGTGCTGCACAATCTTAATCATTTGATTAGCCTAACCTAATCCCCCTCCTACTTATGGCATGTGTCCTTGAGTCAACCTTATTAAAGGCTTTCTCCTTTTGGACAAGGCATCCCCCTTCCCCATGTGAATTTTTAATTCACCTTTTAATCCCCCAAGGCACCTAAAAGGAATTTTTAATTCCTTCACTTCTCCCCACATGTCCTCTATTCATTCTTTATTCTTTCTCTCATCCCCATGAGAATATTTGAGGAATTTTTAATTCCTCCCATGTCCTCTCACCCACATGGGGACAAGGACCTCCTTTATGAGGAGATCTTGTCCAATCCCAAGGTACTTTGTACCCCTCTCCATGTCATGTCCTTGTCCTTCCACCTCATGTCCACTTCACCTTTTAGGGCTATCTCACATGCCACATGTCAAGATGTGAGGGCTTGTGAGTTCTCAACTCACCTTAGCCCTACATCTTGATATTTGGTGGATCAATCTCAACCGTCCATTTCTCCTAGGATTTCCCAAAAAACCTATAAATACCCCCTCTTTTCTCCCATTTTGGGGAGATCATTTGTGCTAGCCAAACTCTTGCAGTTTTGTTTCTCAACCAACACTTAGCTATTTTCACGTTTCCAAGCATCATTTGCATCTCACATCTCACATCTTGTGCCATCCAAGGAGCATACACATCAAAGATCGAAGGGCCAACCAAAGGATCGACTCAACGCAAGGTATAAAGTTCCATTTCGTTGCTTTGTCTTGCATTGTTTCCAACTTAGGCTAATCTTGAGGTGTAGGTTGTTTAAGTTGTTTATTTGCACTCTTTTAGTTGTTGCTTGATTTCTAACGCTCTATTTTGACCTATCACACTTTCGATTTTGGGTTTGCACACTAAGTTCAAGTATAAAATACTTTTCAAAAATGTTAGTATCTTTATTTTCCAAGTTTGTAAAGAATTTTTTTATCAATAAGCATGTTAGTCATTCATTCAATACATTTCCTAGTTATGAGAGTCTCTTAGTGCAAGAAAGTGAAAATGTTGATGCCTACCTTAAATCTACACCCACTCCTATCTTTCATATTTGTGGGAATGATGTGATAGAAGAAGATACATGCATGGATAACCATGACGATCATAGTTGTTCTTCTCCCAATACCTCTTCTATTAGTGACAAAGGTATCTTGGTGAAAGAAGATGCAATCATTGAGAATTGTGAAATTCTTGCTTGTCCTTCTCCTCCTCCCCTTGGGAAGATATTATGGCATAAGAATATGAGATCATTGACACTACTTTACTTAGTCTAAATTCATCTCTCAACACCTACCCTACTCATGAGAAGGCTTTAGTGAAAGAGGATATAATCATGAATGATCATGAACATTACATTTGTGAGGACATGTTGGTGTTAAAAGATCCAATGATTTGGAGTTATAAAATTATTTATCTCCTTCCTAATGTCCCTAACATTTGGAAAGGTCTAGTTGAACAAAAGGATTCACTCATCGATAAGCCTAAAACTCATAGTTCTTCTCTTGATTCCTCCCCTATTTTTTATGAAGCTACTTTAAAAAATATAACCATGAAATGTGATGAACTACTAGTCTTCTCCCCTCCCTAAAGCTCCCATACTAGGGTATATATTATGGCACAGGAGAATGACACCTTAGAGAAAAAGAATGAAATCATGGACAATCATGAAAATCACATTTGTTCTTCTCCTAGTATCTCTCCTATGGTAAAGAAGATATTTTGATGTTAGAAGATCCAATCGATGAGATTCATGAGAATATTATGTCTCTCTTCCCCTAGGGAAAAACTTGTTGAACAAGAAAATTCCATCATTGATAACCAAGAAAATCCAACCATTGATAACTCCCTTGTGATGAAGTCATTTTAGAAGAACCAGCCTTTGGATGTCATGAACATTTAGTTTATAGTTCTCCTAAAAACTCTCCTAGGGAGGATATCATGGTGCAAGAAAATGCGAACATTGACACATGTCTTTCAAACAATAGTGATGTGACTTCCTTAGATGAAGATGATGAGGTAACCTTAGAATCTCCTTCACTAAAAGATCATCACAATAAGGATGAATCTTTTGAGGTTATGCACATTAGATATCCCTTGAAGTAATATCCTAAGCCTAAACTCATCCTTTACCCACCCTCAAACCAACTGCAAACTCAAACCAAACTGGTCCTCATCCTCAAACCACCTAACAATAATTTTTTGCAGCAATCGAATTATAATACCATTTTTCATACATATAACACTAGAAACAATCTACAACCAAGACAAACACCTTCAACACCCCTCTCATTGGATAACCTATCTTGCCTGGTCCTCCTCATTTTCGTTTACATAATAGAAAGGAGTATAATATTGTTGAACAACTAAAGAATACTCCTGCTAAGATATCCTTATGGGATCTTATTCAAGTCTCCCCTCATTATCATTACATGATTCAAAGTGCCTTACAATAAGTTCCTACCACCCCTAATGTGCAATCAAATGAAGTAGCAACAAAAATTCAAGCTACAATTTCGGTCAACTTAGACATTACTTTCCATCAAGATGAGTTACCTTCATTAGAAGTGCAAAAAAAATGAAGCTTTCATGATAATAGCTCAAAATAATAGGAGAGGGATAAAGAAAACCCTTGTTGACAATGGCTCAACCCTTAATGTGTGTAGTGTAACCCTTTGGGATAAGCTTGGCATGGATAAATTAAGAATTGAACCTAATTCCCTATCAATTCGAGGATTTTACAATGTAGGAAAACAACCACTTGGTGTGATTCACTTTACCTATTAAAGTTGGAAATGACACATTACAAACCCCGATCCATGTTATGCCTCATGATCTATCATAATCTTATTTTAGGTAGACCATGGATTCATGAGATGCATGTGGTGTATTCTACCTTTCATCATAAAATGAAATATATCTACAATAGCAAAGTGTATACAATTTATGTTGAACTTGAACCAAATAGTTGTTTGAAGATTAAAAAAGGTAAGGAAAATCCTTTGAAAAAATTGACACCAACTACACAAGTGGAACCCATAAAAGAAAAAGATAAATAAAATCATAGTGAGGAAGTCATGAAGTTATTGGAAGATGATTGGGGTTCCTTAGATTTCACACCAACATTCATGAGTGAATAAAAGATCATAAACAAAGAGTTTACAAAGGGAAAAGAAAAAGTGCTAACATCAACACAAAATTTGGAAGACCATTCAAAAGCATCCACCTCAACCACTTTAGAAGAAGAAGCAAATTACACAAAAAACTTTGATGAAGTTGATTATGAATAAGCACTGAATCCCAAAGACATGAAGAAGCTTTATGGAGAAGGTTATGAACTTATGAAACAACTTGGATATAGTGGAAAAGGATGTGGTACTAGAGAATAAGGTATCTATGTCCCTATAGAGCCTAACACCAAAGAAACAACTAATGGTCTTGTTTATTGTCCCTCAAAAGAAACAAACAAGCCTTCACTCAATATCAACACTCTTATAAAAGATTCTTCTAAGCCAAGTTTAACATTATTACATCCTAAATTTATAGAAACTAGTGATCTTGGTTATTGTCCTTCGAAAGAAATAAAAGAATAAAATAAATCCTCGCTTAGTATCAATTTCATCACGCAAAACACTAATGATTCGAATTTGTTAGATTTTACACCCTACTGTAAAGGAGAGCACAAACCTCACAATCTAAAGAGTCTCAATGTGTAAGTATGACACCTTGTACTAAGAAAGAGATATCTTTGTCATAAAATATAGGAACACCTTCTACGATTGATCAAGCGAGTATCTTTTCAAGAATCCTCCAAGGTCGTTTGATAGCTCTCCCTACAAGAACATGAAATAAATTTTACTATAAGAATTCATTTTGTGCATATCATAGAGTTCATGGTTATTCTGCTAATGAATGTAAGGATTTTGGTAACAAAATTCAACATCTTAGGGAGTGTGGTGCTCTTCCAAGTGTGTTTAAGCACCTTGTTCCTCTAATTAATACTAATTTTCATTCTACCATGTTTCTCATCATTCATCTCAGCTCATCCGTTTCTGACACTAAGTGGGGGCAAGGGGTTAGGTAGCCTTGTTCTCATATGACACTTGTCCTTGTATCTTTTGGATAGTTGACCACCTTCTGTGAATATATAAGAGTGAGCTTGGAATGTGGACAATATGCCTTAAGTTGGCTCACATGTGACATACTTTTCTTTCGATGTTTAGCATTACATTTTGGGGGAAACCCTTTATTCATGATGTAGTTTCATTAGGGAACATATGACTTGGCATAGAGTTTTTCAAATAACCTCTTATGTATTCTAATTTAAAGCAATTTCTCATAAAATGGTGTTAGCAACCACTTTAAAGTGAGCATATACATAAAACTCATGTTTCACAGTGTGATTTTCTTTATTATTGTGATGTGTCCTTTTCTTGGTGGTATCATTGGGTTTGATTTTGTCTGAGAGTGTGATATTTCTATGATTTTTCCTCTTGGAGACATTAGGCATGATGTTCCCAATGAAGAGACCTTACATGAACTAAACAAAGTCCCTTTGAACACATTTTTACTTGCATGTTGTTCATAAGCTCGAAGTTTCATTTTGTGATGCCTTATCAAAGTTATCAAGAGGTATAGCTTTGGTATGGTTAGCATGTAGGAGCTGAACCTAGGCATAACTTTCCCATAGCCACTTACTTGTGTGTGTGAGCACATACCAAACGCATGCATATGTGTCTCTAGGGGCTCACCTAGTGGACGCCTTGAAATTTCACCAGCCCTTGTGATTGTACGTTTGGTTTGCATAGTGGACATCATGCTCCACTTGTAAACATTTTCAAAAAAACAACTTAGATTTGATCCACAATGCATTGGACAAATGGTCGAGGCTTGATCCACCCTCTTTTTCCTTTTCTTTCTTCTTTATGTCTTTGATATTATATGTTTGTGTATCTTGATGTTGCATATCATACACCTTGTGTGTGTCTCTTTGTACTTATTCCAGTTTGACGTAGGATCTTGGATCCTATGGGCTTGACCACCCCCTTGATCTTTGTCATTCTATACCATCCACATGGATACACAACCCCTCTTGAATGTCTACTTTAGTGAGAGTTTGAAGAATGTTCCTTCTCTCACTAAAGTGGGGGCTAAATGTAGTGTAGGAAAAAGTATCCCTTTTTCACACTTAGTTTGGGAATATTTAATATTAAATTGAGCCTAATGTTTCCTTGATTTAGTGTTGTAATGTGTTTAACACATTCACATTAAGTTTAGGGCTCTTTAAACCAAATAGACCTAATTTTTCCTTAATTTAGTGTTGTAAAGTGTATTTATTTACATATTTATGCTAAGTTCTAGTCCCTCTTGCATTTAATGACCTTTAAATCATCATTAAAAGGCCTATAAGACCCTTTATTACGCATCCCAAGGTTTTTTTCAATTGAAATATTGACATATTCAATATTCTAACCCCTAACATTTCCTCAGCCCGAAAAGCTAGGGTGGGACCCATATGCCACCTTGGGAATATGATTCCCACTAGGTGGGACCCATATGCCACCTTGGGTGTATGAGTCCCATTTGGTCCCCTTTTAGGATTTCTAGTGGGAAATTAGGCTTTTCAATTCAAATTTTATGATTGTCAACATTTGGGGTCTAATAAATGGTAAATTAGATGGAATGCCTATATAACTAAGGTTTCAAATCATTATTTCACCTAAGAAAACTAAGAATCCTCAAGCAAGATAGTTTTACCCAGACCTAGAGCATTGAAGAGCATTTCAAGAGTGTCCAAGGGTAGATTTGAAGAAGATTATTGCAGCAATCAAGATCCATTATCATGTCAAAGGATTGATGCATCATGCATGTAGTTTTGGGCTAATGTTGTGATGTATTGTTCAAGCTCAATTCAATTATTCAAAGGCATTATATTTCATCAAGAATGATGATCAATATCTACATCCATTGAGGCCACTTCATGCTATTTTGCATATCTACAAGGTTCTATTGTTTCATCTTATGTTTCATGTTTCATTTCATTCATGCTTCATTTCTCATTAAGTTTTTATTACCAAAACAAGGTTTGACCAAGGAAAACCCCCATTCCCTAACAAAAAAACATTTCTTCCCTCTCTTTGTATGTTGTAGGTTTTTTAGATTGAAGAAAAAGTGGATTTGAATCCTTCAAAAGTGCCAAAATTGCAAGTTGCAAAAAGTTGCAAAGTTGTCATAAGTTGTCAAGGCTCATGGAAACTTAGATCTAGAGCAAGATATCCAACTTATTGAAATGAAACCAATGGGAAAGTGCTTATTGAATCCATATTCAAAGGCTCACAAAGTTTTAGTTCAAAATTTTGCTCCTAGGACACTTTTCACTTTTTCTGGATTCTTTACAACAGTCTGGGCATATGATTCCCAGTACACCCTTTTTGTAGTCTTTTGTAGATCCAGATCATTCACTAGGAGATTCTAGATCCATCCTAGAAACCCTATATTGGGACTAAATCAACCAATTTGGCGTATGTTTCCTAGTACACCTCAAAAGCAACAATTTTTAGGGTTTTTAAGCCTTGCTTAGTTATCTTCATTTCTCAAGGTGTTTCTTTATTTTATTCTATTTATCAGTCTAATTTCATGATTTTAAGTTTCTAGGGATTAGTGTATTCATGTTTTTATTCCTCTTTAGAAATTTCATTTAATAATGAACCCCCCCGTTTAATCACACCTAAAGAGCCATCACATATGCATATCAACCCCCTCAGATTGGGGTAGCGTTGGGGATCTTGATTTCCTAAATTCAAATTTAGGGAGTAGAAATAATTTTAGGACCCATAGAAAGTTGAGACCTCCATGGTTGGCATATATTGGGAAGACTCCTCTCCCATATCATCATATCAAATATTAAATTCATATAATATTATAATCTAATTATTGAAGGTAACCCTTTTGAAGTGGTCTTTTATATTTCTTATTTATATAATTATTTCCAATAAATATCATAACAAATGGTATCAAATCTATGATTTGTGCCAACATTTTTTTTTTGATAAGATTAAAAAGGGAAGGAACCATACCCAAATGTTACAAAATAACCATAGAGGCCAAATGAGGGGCTCATGAGAAGTGAAATTCACAGAAAGGAGAAAGTGAAGAGGCATTAATGTTAAACCAAGGAATAAAACAGCATGGCAAGGCGATGGGAACGAAGCTGCTCTTTGCAGAGTCTCCTAGAATCCCTAAGATACTAATTTCCTGCCATCCTCAATACATGAATTGGAAACTCATGGAATGACAGGGTTGTACAGATGGATGGGTCTCCATGATAGTCATCACGGGCCAGGTGCACTGCCTTGTGAGATATCATCAAGACCGCCTCAGTACCTTGCCGCATTTAATTTAAGTTGCTTGTGAGCTGCCCTAGATGGTCCTGTGGGGGTATTCTTTGCAATTCTCCCCTTGTTGGCCGTTCATGATCTCTTAGAGTTGTTTACATTGTTTGTTGGTGCTATAGATAGTAACAATCTCCTTTAATAATTTCATTTTTCCTCTTGTTCCCTAGGGCACTAATCTTAATCCACCGCCGATGGGTAAAAATCTATTAGGCAAGATTTTGCGGAGAAGCGTCCCAGTGTCACCGTCTGTAAAACCTCCACCTAGCCATGGGATTCGAAGCACTTTCTAGCTCCTTGGAATTTTTCATGTTGAGTAATAGGATTTGACTAAGTCACTTTAGGATGTGCAGTGCCGAACTGACTGAGGAATTAAGCCAATTTAATTTTATCTTGAGGATGTACGGGGCTTCTGTCATCATTACCCTATGTTGAGTTTTAAAGTAAGTCCACATCTGGTTAAATACAGTTTGGGGTTTATAGGTTGGAAGGGTTAATGATAGGAGGGGTATTGGGTTAGTATTGCAAGGTATCAAGGTGGACCCCCATGAAATCAATGTCATGGTATCATGCAAAATTCCTATCACTTTCAAGAATGTACAAGGTGTTTATGGGTTTACAATCGATCAAAATCTTCAGTATTGCAAGGTGTCAACTTGTACCCCCATGAGATCAAAGTCATGGTAGCATGCAAACTTCCTAGAATATTTAAGAATGTATACGGAATCTATGGGTTTACATGTTATCATTATCATTTTGTTAAAAATTACATTATAGTTGCACCATTTGTAACTTTATTGAAGGAATCCTTCTATTGCAAAATATCCTCCCTTTTGAGAAGCTCAAGTAAGATATGTCCACTAAACTTGTTCTTGGTAATCTAAAAAATTCAAAACCTTCATTTTTTAATGTGATTCTTTGGGGTATGGGTGCACTCATCTAGGAAGGAATGATCGTTACATTTGATAGTGGTCAACTCAAATGAAATAATTTGTTGAAGGGCATTTATGAGAAGGAGATGGCTATCCTTCATGAAGCCAAGTAATAGAGACCATATCTCATGGGAATAAATTATGAGGTAGAGATACATTTTGATAGTAAATAATCTATCATAAATTAATGGCTATCATTAAAACAATAAAAATAAGCCATGAAGATTTTAGGATATAACTTTGAGATCAACAATAAGAAAGGTAATGGTGATGTTTGGATAATGCACTATCCATGAGGGATAAGTTTATAGAAGTTTTATCACATGCCATCTCCATATTGTAGGTTGATTGGGAAAATGAAGCATGATCCAAATGAAAGAATGACATAGATATATAGAAACAAGGACGTTTTTTTTAATTCCTTCAAAGACCTATTTCCTTGCTGGTAACTCCAATAATTAATATATTAAGTTCTCTTGGCTACATTGATATTGTGACCAATTTTTTTGATATTAAACAAATAATTTCCATATCTATCTCTTCCTTAGGATAACCTAAAAATGGTCACATTATAATAAGTTTGGTAAATAATTAAATACAAGTTATTTAATTAAATCTCTAATTCAATCACTCGTGTGTTCATTTGTTTATATTGTTTTATTCTAATTCTTCACTTAATTGACCAGTTTAATTGCCCTTTAATTTATCCACTTTTCCAATTCTTCTTAATCAGAGTTAAATAAATTTACAATTTGTTTGTTCAAATATCATTTTCATATCATTTCCTTGTTCCTTCCCGGTTGTTGTCGTTAGAATTTGTTTCTTATGAAACTTAGACTGCTTAACATCAGAACTTTCAGCATTCATTTCATTTTCATTATCATTTTCGTTAAATTTGTCAATATTATCATTGTATGTAATTGTCAAGACTTTCATTCGTTTATGTTTTAGTTCGTTTTAGTTTCGTTCCGTTCGTATTTTCTACTCATTTTTTGTCATTTTCATTTTCATTCATATTCATATCATTCATTATCATTTTCATTCATATTCATATCATTCATTATCATTTTCATTCATTTTCACTATCATTATCATTTTCATTCACTTTCAAAAACATTCTTTGTCATTTTCATCACCATTTATCATTTTCACAACATTCATTTATTTAACTTGCATTTTCATATCATCCATACATTTAGAGACAATCATTTTCCATCACATCGTGTACAAAGCATTTAGAAAGCATTATCACATCATATTATCATCCAACATCCATGCATTAGATTATATATGTAAACATCAAAAAAATACAAAGTGTTGCATATCATTTGCATCCATCTCATATTCCATAACCACACCATAGGAATCCATCATATATATATAAATCCATCATAAATGCATACATCATAGGTCATGGCATCATGATCATTATGAGTCATACACATCATCATCATTATCATATCATATGCATAGGAATCATCATGAGATATATCTATTTGCAAGAATCATTATCCATAAACATACATCATACATACATCCATCATAAATGCATCCACCATAGAGAATCACGTAGACATGAATAGATCAACAATATTTGCTACATCTCATAAATATAAAAAATCAATGTCAAATGTACAAGGATATCGAAACAAGGAGAGGTACAATATCATAATGTGACAAAAATGAATATGTATACAAATATCATAATTATAATAAGTTTGGTAATTAATTAAATACAATTTATTTAATTAAATATATGATTCGATCTACATATAAATAAATTTATATGTCAAATGCATACACCTAAAAATGGTCACATTATAATAAGTCTAGTATTTAATTAAATACAAGTTATTTAATTAAATCTCTCATTTAGTCTACATATAAAAAATAATAATTATTTATTTATATGGTTCATTTTCTAATTCTTCTATTTTAATTAAATAAGTTTAATTACTTATTTAATTTAATCACTTTTCCAATTCTTCTTAATTAATTAAATAAGTTTTACAATTTATTTAATTTAATTATCACATTGCTTTATTTTGAATAAAGTAAATATTCTTCATTTTCCAAAATCATAAAATCATCTTTAAATCTTCTAAAAAGCCATCTCACATTTAATTAAATATTTTAAATATTCAATTAGAAACTTCTTATCCATATTTCACACATAATTAAATATTTTTCAATATTTAATTAGAAGTTTCCAAATCCATGTCACATGAAATTAAATAATTTTATTATTTAATTGTTAAATTATCCTCAACCACCAAAACTGACTCATAACTAAACTTGAAAAATGGCAAGTTTCCTCTATTTTTGAGTGAAAGGTTTTGTGGGAAGGAAACAACTTCCTTCTTTTTCTCTAGCTTCCATCTTTCTCTCCAACTTCTCCATCTCTCACCATTCATCTTACCAGACTAAATCTCAACTGTTGATATTTTCCAACTAAGTTTTTTCCTTCAAGCATCTATAAATAAGACCTCTTGGCTCTTTGAAAATCCTCGGAACTATTGGCATAACATTAGAACTATAGTCAAGTATTCAAGTGATCAGGAATCTTAACATAGCATTCTAGTTTCATTAGATCTTAGCATTATCCACTAGTTGCATATCTACTATCTCATTTCACAATCATTTAGCATAGGAACTTAGTTTCTTACACTTTTTCATATTTTCTCATTCTCTAGGTTGTCATTCTATTGAGCTTTTGCTTATACAATCTAAGAGAAAACAATTAAAACGAATCCTTGGAGATAGAGGATGATGGAACGGTTTTGAAGAATCTGCTAGTTTTGAAGTTTGTTTAATTTTAAATTAGATTATTTGATACAATGTTCCATTGGTGTGTTGTTTAACTTGTTTGTTGTTTCCACATATTTACACACACATGTATTTTGGTGCCCACTGTGGGGATCTTGCCCCATTTTTAATATTTTATTGTAGGTTTTCTGGCAGGTCACGACTGGAGATGAGGATTAGCACATACAACACCCATTATAGTGCATTTGAAGACTGTTCCAACATATCATATTGATTCTCCAACACATTTGAAGACTCTTCCAGTGCATCTAATTGTTTCTCCAATGTATTTGAAGACTGTTCCAGTGCATCTGATTAATTCTCTAGTGTATTTGAAGACTATTCTAGCACATTTGATAGATTCTCTAGTGCATATGATAGATTCTCTAGTGCATTTGACTATTTCTATAGCTTAGATTCTCCAATGCATTTGACTATTGTTGTAGCGCATATGACCTCTATTCTAACGCATTTATAAATTTTCTAATTTACTGTCTAGATCTGACGTGACCGCGGCTAGTGGTTTTATTGCTGCTTTTGGATTAAAATGAACCAATCCTAGGGTAGCCATTTGGATTAAAATGAACCAATCCTAGGGTAGCCATTTGGATTAAAATGAACCAATCCTAGGGTAGTCATTTGGATTAAAATACACCAATCCTAGGGTAGTCATCATACATTGCTATCTCAATTAAAATGAACATGATGTCTTTTGTGAAGCAATATCTTCATGTAGAATAGCAAATCATCATTTGGGATTTAAAACTAAACATTGTTTATTGTGATTGTACGGTGATAGGCCTATGCTCTCCCCTTAATTGGGTGATCAAAATTCCAGACTCATCTTTTAATTTCATGCACTTTATGCTTTGTTAAAACCTTTAGCAGGCTTTAGCAGGCTTGCCTTAGTGGGAAAAAGTACTCACCATATGGGAATGACCTAAGTGGGAAAAACTAAAGCAAAGTTTTCCAACCCACTATAATCAAAAGTGAATTCAGGGAAAGTCCGCAATTCGACGATAGTGTGCAAGATAACCATCCCCAAAGCCTTTGTTCTAAAGGTTGGGAGGTCTCCCGAGGGAGTTTATTATTTTTCACACTGAACATAAACCCTTATTATGAGCCTTGGTGTAGAAGCTAACAGAGTCAGTAGCCAAACATTATAATACTCACAGTGCAAGGGGAGGAAAGAATCTACCCCCAAGATACTCACCATATAATTTCCAAGGACCGTTTGCTCAAGGGATTGAGAAATCTAACTTTGAGTACATGCTTGGAAAAGACAAAAACATGGGCAACCTCTAGGGGGTGACACGATTGTGTGAGTTGACACAATTTTAAGATGTGGGTTGTGATTATTATGATGACCTTTTGACGTTAAGAGTGAGTCTACTTGAAGTGTATTCTTGTCAAGTACCAGTGAAAATAAAAAAGGTTCATGCTTGATTCTTGAACATACAGTTATTGTTTAGATTCTAGGACTTAAAAACAACTATTTTACAAATGCTTGTTGTGTTTTCAAAACATTAATTCAGATAAGATCATCCAAAAAAACACAATATTTTGACAAATCAACCTGTGACATTTATGTTAAGGGATTGGAAATCCACAACATTTGTCAAGAAACCCCTTGCTAAAAGAATCAAGAAACCAAAGAAGCCACTTAGCTACAATAAACTTTTGAAAAGGAGATGCTTTTTATATCAAAGTAGGAAAGTCTTGCTTGAACATCGAAATTTCATCCATAGATATCATGACTTTTCTAGAGGACAAACTAATGATTTTTCTTTAGAGCGTTTATATCTATAAGCTTATTTTCAACGAAGAACTCTTTCACAAAGGTATAATCATAGTCAACCCATTCTTCATTATTTCATCCCACAACCAATAATACAATAGTCCAACAACCCAAATCAATTGTTACAATAGAGAAAAACTTGGAAACATTAGGCTTTTTGCAAAAACCATCATTTTTCAAACTAAGATCAAAACATCTTAAAGTGCATCAATTTCAAATCAATTTCTGATTTTCAATTTAACTCCCATAACAGAATCTATCATCCTTCATCTAGGGAATCAAAATCTAAAAATTAGAAATTCCTTAGTCATATCAATAAGATCCATCATTCTATTTGGCCAAGGCATCAATTATCCAAAAAATTGCACTCCCATTTGTGATCTAAGTTTAGTAAAAATTTGATTCAAGCATATGCATGTTGTCACAAGGTCTCAAAAAAGAGAAGAAGATGAAAGAGAGAATCCACTTTGTAACATGGGTGATAGGGAAGCAAATCCTTTTCATAGGCTTCATGAAAATAGTTCAAATGATGAAATAACCAATGAAATTCTCCAAGAAGCTGAAAAAGATCCACAGTTTCACCTAGCCATGGAAAATATCTTAGAGTGAAATAAAGAAAGATACTTTCTTTTATTGGCAAACCAAGGTGCTAAATTTCCCTTTGACTATGATACAAAGAAAATTAAAGGAGATCCTAAAAGTGTAAAACTCCCTTAAACGATCTTAGTGCTCTTACCCAACAAATAAGAGCACTACAAGGGGAAATCAAGGAAATACAAGGGGACACAAATAAGAAGTATGCTTTGGAGGATATTTGTCCATATCCTTTCGATAGAAATATCAAATGATCCCATTTCTAGAGCATTGTGAATTCCAAAATTTGATAGATACAATGGGAAAACAAATCCTATTGACCACATGAGAGAAGTTAGAAACATAAGCCTTGAATTTGCACACGAAGAAACGTACTTGATGAGATTGTTCCCGCGAAGTCTAAGTGGGAAATCCATGGAATGGATTTCTAAAATCACTCCACCCATCAAGACATTTGAGGAGTTGATCAACAAATTTATATCCCAATACTCCTACAACATTCAACATCAAATAACTATGCTTGATCTATGCAAATCAAAGCAAAAGACTGGAGAACCCTTCATCACATTCCTACAAAGATGGAGAAGATTATTCACACGATATTCTCATCCAGTTCTTGAAAAGGAAAAGATGAATATCTTTATTAACAATCTTGATCAAGAAATGAGTTATAGGCTCAATCTTCATTTTCCTCCATCATTTGAGAAGTTGATTGAGAATGCAATCACTATTGAAAGAACCTTAGTCAAGAGAGGAGTGATAAAACTTGACAAAGATAGTCCAAATTCATACAATCATAACAACAACAATGACAAATCAATATTTTGGACTAGAAACAAGAATTTTGTCAATGATGGTGTGGTAGATGCAAACAATGTGAAAGAAAAACCATCCATCTTTGATCTATCAGGTACTCCATGAAAGAAAACCAATCAAGGAAATTTAACCAATCAAGGCAATAGCTACACCAATTAGGGAAACAACAACAATCAAGGAAATTTTACCAATAAGAACAATAGCAATAATCATGGTAACTTCAACAATAATCTCAGAAACACTCCAAATGCAAATCCGCCCAAGTCACATTTTTTTTCAAATCGACAAAGTTTCACTCCTTTGATCCAATCTCTTGAGTCAACTCTCAAAGAGCTTCTAGATAAAAATGTTATCACTTTACCACCTCAAAGAGGTTATGAGCCATGAGTCAAACCACCATTGTGGAATGAATAATATTATTGTGACTATCATAGATGTAGGGGACATAGGAAAAATAATTGTCAAGGATTGAAAAATTTAGTCCAAGATTTGATAGAAAATGGCCCAATAATAGTTTAGGGACATCATGCCAATAATGATCATCAAGCATTTAAAGACCCTCTTCCAAACTATCAAAAAGGAGAATCTTCAAGTGACAAGGGGAAAAATGTAAACCATGTATATGATACCACAATCAACCACATTTACATAGATGGCCAATAGGTCTATGATACCACAATCAACCACATTTACATGAATGACCAACAGGTTAATGTTATTAAGGTTAAATAAAGTAGGAATATCAACAAGTCAATGTGACAAGGGGACATGCCAAAGTTGTCTTAAAAGGGAGTTCATCAAAAACAATTGTCCCTCCTCCAAGTTAGTATAATTTAGTTGATCAACTACAAAAAACATTGGCTCAAATCTCTATCTTAGAGCTTCTCAAGATATCCCCAACACATAAGAACATTTTGGAGAAGGCTCTTATCAACACAACTGTATCCACTGATTTGGATATTAACAAGTTTCAAGCCATGGTGAGACACTTGTCCTCGCCCACTTGCCTATCATTTTTCAAAAAAGACAATGCCTCCATGTCTCATCTGCACAACTCCTCACTTTATCTAGAAGTCATAGTCCATAGAACCCAAATTAGGTGTGTTAATAGATGGAGGAGCCAACTTGAATATTTTTACTTTAAAGCTAGTCCTTGCCTTAGGATTTTTTGAAGTTTCTATTGATCCAAGAAGGAAGACAACAATTAAAGCATATGATGAAGGAGAGGGAGCTTCCAAGGGTATTACCATGTTTCCTATCAGAGTGGGACTTGTTATAAAGAATACTTTCTACCAAGTTCTAGATTGAGACCTTTCTTACAACATACTTTTGGGTCGTCCTTGGATCCATGAGATGCAAGCAATACTATGAACGTACCATCAATGTCTCAAATTTCCTTATGATGGATAGGAGATAAATATACCAATAGATCACAACAACAGCCAATTTTTTTCTAATCTCAAAGCAACCGAGGACACTTTGGTACTGCATAATAGAGAAGCTATTGTTGTTTACCCTTTAAATCATAAGGACCAATCAAAAGAGTTGATAAATAAATTTGGCACAAAATTACAATTGAAGGACAAAGGGGTGGGAGAATATTCATTATGTCTCTCTAACTTACCTATCTCTCCAAGATCACATGGCCAACCCACAATATCCAAAAAACAAGTTGCAGCAACCTCCACATCAAGAGCACAATCTTCAATACCCATCACAATGTTTGATGGAAAATTTATCAAAGCTAATACTCAATAAGATGAAGCCAAAGATAGAGACATTCTCAAGTGGATATATAAGGATGAAGATGAATCTATTCAACATATCAAATTACCTACAAAATAATATGGAAAAGGCTATGCTATAATGCAAAGGATGGGCTATGAAGGGGTTGGTCGCATAGGTTAAATAAAGTAAGGAATTATAGAACCCATTCAGCCTACAGTAAGACATCCAAAAGATAAAACAAGACTTGGGTATGGTGAAGGTACAAAAGAAGCAACCCGAAAGAAATCTCATGAAGAAATAGCTTTAACAATTCTTAGATTACAGGATAACTTCGACATTGATTCAAATGAATATGAATGGGATAAAATTTATGATGATGAATTTTGGAGGGATAAAAATGTTGATGTCATACAAAAATATACACCCATACTTACACAAGGAGAAAGTTCAAGGACTCAGCCACTTGAATATGAACCTCAATATGACTATGACTCAAGCGAGGATAATTCGGTTCAAAACGAGATTGATAATTGACAAGAGTATACCATCGTAGACCTTCCCTATAGCGAGAATGTTAACCATGTCTATGTCATGACCTTAACAAAACTGGACCTTACTCAACCAAATGATCCTTTTCCTTTAATCCATATTGATTGAGATCAAACTAAACCTATTAATATCCCTATATTTCAAGATGATGAGGCCATTGTAAATTTAATTCACTCTTCCAATCCTGAAATAGGTTCCACCAGTGAATCTAATGATCAAGATTTCAATCGAGAGAGTGCCAAGTTTCTTAGTTGCAAAATCAATAATATAAAAAATTGATTTAATAGTGAAAACTGAAAAATGGTAGTGTTAGATCATGAAAAAGGAAAAAGAAGGAGCATATACGATGGTGAAAACCTTTCAAAGGAACTGAAGGATGAGAAACTTGACACTCTCCTAGACACTACCAAGAGAGATCTTCCATTTTGATCGATCCAACAGAAGTAATTAACATAGAAACTACAGAACAATGAAAGATCCTACAACTTGTTGCTTCATTAATAGAGGAAGAGATACCAAAGCTCACATAATTCTTGAAAGCCAATCAAATCAAATTTTCTTGGTCATATGTGGATATGCCTAGACTCAATCCTAATCTCATCATGCATCATTTTTCTATAATGCTAGGGGAAAAATGAGTAAAGCAAAAACTTAGAAAGATGCATATGCATGTCGCATTGTTGGTCAAAGAGGAATTGAAAAAATTATTGGATGTTGGGTTCATTCGGTCCATTGACTATGTAGAATGGATCTCTAACATTGTACAAGTATCAAAACTAGATGGGCATTTCAGAATTTGTATAGATTTTTAGTATCTAAATAAAGCATGTCTGAAAGATGATTTTCCTCTACCTAACATTAACATAATTGTAGACCTGACAGCTGAACACACCATGTATTCACTTATGGATGGATTCTTAGGATATAATCAGATCAAGATCACACCTAAGGATCAAGACAAGACTGCTTTCACATGTCTTTGGGGTACCTATTGTTGGAATGCGGTGCCATTTGGACTAAAAAATGCAGGTGAAACCTACCAACGAGCGATGACCACTATTTTTCATGTCATGATGCACACTTTCATGGAAGATTATGTGGATGATTTGTTAGAAAAATATTATACAAGAGAGGGACATTTGGAAATATTATCTAAAATCTTTGCTAGAATGGAAAAATTCAATGTTAGACTCAACCCAAAGAAATGTGTCTTTGGGGTCAAATCTGGAAAGCTTTTAGGATACATTGTTTCAAAAAAAGGAATAGAGGTAGATCCAACAAATTCCAAGCCATCATAGAGATTCCACCACCAAGAAATATCAGTCAACTTTGATCCCTGCAAGGAAAATTACAAGCTATCAAGAGGTTTGTTGTGTAGCTAGCAGACAAGAGTTTTCCTTTCATGCATATCTTGCACAAAAATGTTCCTTTCAAATGGGAAGAAAAGTGTGAAGCAACGTTCAATCAAATCAAGAAGTATCTAATGAGTCCACTAGTCTTGCTTCCACCAGAACTAGGAAAGCTACTCATACTTTACATTTCAGCCATGGAGGTATCCTTGGGGGCATTGTTGGCACAAGAGGATAAAACAGGAAAATAACGAGCTATGTACTACATTAGCAGGACCTTAACAAGTGATGAGCTCAAATACACTTTTATTGAAAAGGCTTGTTTAGCAGTAGTGTTTGCTTCCCAAAAGTTGTGGCACTATATGTTAGCCCACACAGTTAAACTCATGGCCAAAATTGATCCATTAAAGTACCTCTTGAGCAAAGCTACCTTAACGGGTAGGCTAGGAAAATGGGTAATGATCTTGAGTGAATTCGATATCCACTATGTAGACCAAAAAGACATCAAAGGATAAGTCATAGCAGACCAGTTGGCTGAAGCACCCTTACAAATAGATCATCTGATGCATATTGACTTTCCTTATGTAGATGTTTTCACAGCAACAACAAAGCAGTTATGGACACTATATTTTGATGGATCCTATATACACAACATGGAGCAGGGTTAGGAATTATTTTTTTCACACCTCAGAGACATACTATTCCAAAATATTATCGGTTAGTGTTTCCTTGCACCAACATAGCCAAATATGAAGCACTGATTATTGGAATGAGAGTAGCATTGGAATGGAGGATCATAGAGCTACAAGTCTATAGTGATTCACAACTTGTCATTAACCAAATCAATGATGATTATCAAACCAAAGATGACAAGTTAATTCCTTATAAGAACATGGTTGATGATTTTAAGAAATATTTTGTTGAAATCAAGTTCACACAGATTTTGGGAATTGACAACAAAGCTACATATGCCATGACTACAATTGCTTCACTACTACAACTATCAAAAAATAAAACTTGATATGAATTCCTGGTGGAACAATTGTTTTCCCCTACCTATGATAATCCTGAGACCCAAATCATCTGTCATCTAGTTGGTTCTGATTCTCCTTTATATGACAAGATCTATACCTACTTGAAAGATAATATCTTATCCCCATATTTGTCTCAAAATCAAAAGAGAAACTTTATACACCAATCTTCTCGCTATACCTTAATTGTTGACACCCTTTATTGACGTGGTCTTGATGGTACACTCCTTAGATGTCTTGAATGTGATGAATCCGAAAAAGGCCTTATAAGAAGTTCATGGTGGTATTTGTGGAACTCATTCAAGTGGATTGACCTTAGCTAAGAAACTTGTCTGAATGGGTTATTATTGGCCAACTATGGAAAGGGAATCATTCACCTTTGTAAAGAAATATCCAAAGTGTCAAATACATGGAAACCTTATTCATGCTCCTGCTCAAGAGCTACATCCTTTCACTACAACATGGCCCTTTTCTCAGTGGGGACTAGATCTGGTTGGAAAAATCCATCCTTCTTCATCCAATGGACATAAGTTTATAATTACGAAAACTCAATATTTTATTAAGTGGATTGAAGTTGTTCCTCTAACAATATTAACAGGCAAGAAAATTTCATCCTTTATTTTGAATTACATCATATGTGGGTATGGTATTCCCAACTCCATTATCATTGATAATGGGAGACCTTTTAAGAATCAGGATGTTGACAAACTTTGTGAAAGATTTTATATGCAAAATAGGTTCTCTACACCTTATTATCCACAGGTAAATGGCCAAGCAGAGGCTTCAAATAAAATAATACTAAAAATCTTGAAGAAGACAACAAATGATGTCTGTCATGATTGGCATGTACAGTTGAATCCAACTTTGTGGGCCTATAGAACTAGCATTCACACACCAAAAAGAGCCACCCCATATGCTTTGGTCTATGGACCAAAAGTGATCTTGCCATTAGAAGTTGAGAAACCCTCACTCATAGTCTCTCTGAAGGGACTCATAACTGATGAAGACTACATAGTTTCTCGACTGCAAGAACTAGAACTGCTAGCTGAGAGATGACAATGTGCAACTAATCACTTGAAGGGTTATCAACAAGTCATGTCTCATAGCTACAATCACAAAGTCATACCATGAACATTTCAAGTGGGTGACCTGGTCATGAAAGAAAATCCTCGTAATCAACAAGATAGGGAGAAGAAAGGAAAGTTCAAACCAAATTGGCTTGGTCCATTTGTCATCATTGCAGTATATAGTTTTGGAGCTTATCAACTATCTGCACCTGAAGGGGGCCTGTTTAAAGAACTGATCAATAGAATTCATCTTAAGAAGTTCTATGTTTGAACAAAAAAATAGCATAAAAAATCCTGAAAAAAATACAAAAAATAACATAAAAAGCCTTGAAAAAAAAATAGCATAAAAAGTCTGCAAAAAATCATCATCAGGGTGAAAACCTGGAAAAAAGGATTCTTTTAGACACAAAAATAAAGAAAAAAAGAAAATAAATAAATCAAAGATCATTGCCTTGATGAAAACCTGGCAAATAGGCATCTTGGTAACAACAAAAAAATCATAAAATTTGAAAAAGTGCAATAAAAACAAATGGTGAAAACCTGATAATCAAGCGCTATTTGTGAACAAGTTGGCTCTTTCATCTATTAGTTCATGTCCTCCATCCTATCAAAATATTATCTATCCATCATTTGCGCATCATAGAGGCAATCATCTTTCATCATGGTTTGATGAACATTGTACATATCCATAATAATCAGTTGTGTCTAATTGGGAGCAAAATACAAACTCAATGGGGCAACTGAATTTTGAGTTATCACAACAGACAAATGGAAGTACAAAAAACGTGTCAAACAAAACCAAAACACAATGACAAGACAACATTTGGTGTTCAATCATACATGATCAAAACACTCATCAGAAAGCATAACATTAGGTTTTTCAAATCAAAATGGATGATCTAATATGAATAATGATTGAAATACTTTAAGCAAAAGTTGAATTGTTGTTTTTATGGATTTTTTTATCATACCTCTGGAGCAACTCAATGATGTCCTAGACTAGAGAAGCAAGGAAGGAGTATGATTTTTCTTTGACTATTGTCTATGATTTGATCATTATTACTATGCAAATTTGTCATGGGACATGCTCTACAATGTATCATTGATGACATTTCAGAATTTGCATAGGAAAAGGTTTAATTCTTGTCTATTTATGCAAGCAATACTCAGGTCATCTTGGTTCAATTATACCTCGATGCTTGTATTACCTTGCTATATCAAAAATCATGAAAGTTGTACTCAGGTCATCATTGGTACGAATATCTCCTTTGATGCTTATACTAACTTCCAACATTTTCAAAAGTTTGATGATGATAAACAAGAATAAAATAGCTCTCAAAATGAAAATTTTGCATGGTTAATATAAATGGTATTCATGTTAGTTCTGCATCTGCATTATAGATTTTCCAACGTTGGAAAAGCATCAAAGGCAACATATCTCTCTAACAAAGGATTGAGTACGTTTGACATTACCCAAAAACATCATTCATTTCAGTATCATTATCATTTTCATATCCTTCATCCATTAGCATTTTCATATCATTCATCCATTATCATTTTCATATCATTCACCCATTTCAGTTGCATTATCATTTCATTCATTTTCATTATCATTATCATTTTCATTCATTATCACTCATTATCATTTTCATTCATTATCATTTTCATTCATTATTATTTTCATTTCATTAATTATCATTTTCATTCATTTTTATTCACTATCATTAACGTTTTCATTTTCATTCACTTTCAAAATCATTCTTTATCATTTTCATCATCATTTATCATTTTCACAACAATCATTTATTTAACTTGCATTTTCATATCATCCATACATTTAGAGACATAATCATTTTCCATCACATCATGTAAAAAGCATTTAGAAAGCATTATCACATCATATTATCATCCAACATCCATGCATTAGATTATATATGTAAACATAAAAAAAATACAAAAATACACAAAGCATTGCATATCATTTGCATCCATCTCAATAGCATAACCATATAATAGGCATCCATCATATAAATATAAATCCATCATAAATGAATACATCATAGGTAATTGCATCATGATCATTATGATTCATGTACACATCATCATCACTATCATATCATATGCATAGGCATCATCATGAGATATATCCATTTGCAAGAATCATTATCCATAAACATACATCATACATACATCCATCATAAATGCATCCATCATAGAGAATCATGTAGACATGAATAGATCAACAATATCCGTTGCATCTCATAAATATCAAAACTCAATGTCAAATGTACAAGGATATCAAAACAAGGAGAGATACAATATCATAATGTGACAAAAATGAATGTGTTTATAAAGATCATCAAACATACATCATCTAAAAGGACCATGGGACTATGAGGTAATCCTCCAGGACTTGTTGGTCTCGCAAGACCTCCTGCACCTGAAGTACCTACACCTGCAACACCTGTACCAGGATTTGGACCCAGATCTCTATGGAGTGGTTGTGTCACACCCTTGCTGGTAGTTCGAGAGTGGCAATGACTAGATCATGACTGTGCGTAACTCACTCTCTACTCTGTGGGAACTACCTCATGGTATCGGTCATGATAATACTCAGCCTCTTTGGTAACCCATGTAATCTCTGCCATCATCGCACCCATGGAGGTCCCCTTGGCTACTCTTTGCAATATCTAAGATAAAGCCACTGCGTGCTAACTAGCCTATCTAGCCGCATCTCTCTCCACCGTCAGGATAGTCACTTGTGCCTATAACTGTTGTATAGTGGCATGTACCTATGCCAGTTAACCTTATAATCTCTATACTGTGGACTATAGGGTGGCTATCTATCCCTGATATGATGGACCTCTTATGCCAGTTCCACTGCCTACAATAGAGTGTCTCCTCTATGATATATGTATTGGTGTTGGGGTAGCCCTACCACCACCACCTCCATCTCCATCATCATCATCATCATCATCGCTATCCTCATCATCCTCCTCAGTCCCACTCTCCTCTCTCCTTTGCCTCTACCCAGGTCTCTGTGCTCTGCCCCCATTCAGTGGTATAAAAGGCTCCTCAGGATTGGTAAGTCATGGTGTTGGATGTACTATAACATACTGTGCATAATCAACTATCATCCCACCATCAAGAATATCTACTTTGTAATCCCACATCTATGCACCTAAGGCGGTGAACTCTGCAACAACCACATCAAATGAAAGCTAGGGTCCCCACACTGATATCTCCTGCTCACGATGAGCATAAGTGGCTGAACCCTAGGACATCCCCTATATCCGACCATACTGTCTAACCACCTGACTTAGTAGAAATCTCTCGATGATATATGGGGTGTGGCAAATCAAGTATCACAAAATAAAAACATATGGCATCTCTCTAGAATCCTTTGGCCACTGCTCACAATCTAAATATAGATGCCATGTAACCATATCCAAACCATCAAGTACTCACTACCAGTAGTATAATTTTCCCAACCTAGCTTGGAAAACAACACCTGCATATGCAAAAATGTACGATCGCCCAACCGAACACTGTTTGTCTGCCATAGGACGTGTAATTGCTATATGTTCCCATGCCCAAACCTGAAGTAGAGAACATCCAATGGCCATGATATTCCCTCTATAGTGCACTATTTGATGTAGATCATGATATAAATGAGTGAGCATGCATGATCCCCAAGCATATCGTGTACCCTGTATAAGCATGCTCTCAAGCACTCGACCCCATCCAACTGCCAGTCCCTTTGACCTATGGTTGAGACATAAGAATCCACCAATGAATCCTGCTAGTACAAAAGGAAATGATGTACGCATATCGGCCATCTCAGCCCATGAAATCTCATATCTGACAATCTGATCATCTGCGAAAAATCTCCTCAAGGCATCAGTGTCCCCCTACTCTCTGGTATCATATGTCATGATCTCTCCCATCATTGGAATCCACAAAATCCTATAGACATCCTCAGGAGTAATTTTCATCTCCCTTGTCGCTAAGTGGAAGGTGTTTGTATCACTATGCCACCTCTCAACGAGCGCAATCAAAAAACACCTGTTGAGCCTCATCCTTGACATCTCCAACAATGAGATCAACCCATAGGAATCAATGACATATCTGTCTGCCTGACCAAGCAATGGAATCAAGCTCCAAGTCTTCAGGAATAACTCTCACACCTGAAGAATCACTAATCTCTCCTATCAATTTGAAATGTATATCAAATTAGTGTTTGTGATCAAAGCAATCAAATCACTCAAATCAATCAATCTTACTATTTGTTTCTCATCAATTATGAGGACAAATTTATCAGTTATCTTACTATTTGTTTCTCATCAATCATGAGGATAGTTATCTTACTATTTGTTTCTCATCAACCATGAGGATAAATTTATTAGTTATCTGACTATTTGTTTCTCATCAATCATGAGGACAAATTTATTAGTTATCTTACTATTTTTTTCTCATCAATCATGAGGATAAATTTATCATTTATCTTACTATTTGTTTCTCATCAATCATGATGACAAATTTATCAGTTATCTTACTATTTGTTTCTCATCAACCATGAGGAAAAATTTATCAGTTATCTTACTATTTGTTTCTCATCAATCATGAGGACAAATTTATCAGTTATCTTACTATTTGTTTCTCATCAATCATGATGACAAATTTATCAGTTATCTTACTATTTGTTTTTCATCAATCATGAAAGCAAATTTATCAATTATCTTACTATTTGTTTTCTCATACATCATGAGGAAAAATTTATCAGTTATCCTATTAGGCCTATCAGTTATCATTAGTTGAACATAAAAACTTCACCATCATAGGCTAAATTAGTCGAAAAATCATCCGTCAAGGAGCAAAATCATGCAAACTGGCATAGCTTCAGGAAAATGCACTTCACTTTTTATCAAATGCACTATAGTATTATATGCACTATTATTTTTATCATATGCGCTACACTTTGATCATATGTGCTATGGCATTATATGCACTAGGGAACTAATCATATGCACTATTCTGCTAAAAATGTGTGAAAGACAAGGAAAACGTGTTGAAAACATTAAAAAAATTGATGAATCAAATTATAAAGTGGTTTACGCAATACATACTGGGGCTCCATAATGTGTTGGGTGCTGGTGTCATCAAATCCGCTCAAATCTGTGCTAGTGGATGGGAAGTGCCATTTTTCTCACTCTAGAGCTCAAAATTTTCAAATTCACTAAGGTAACAATGCACAAATGATCTTCAAAAGTTACTTTTTAACTATTTAAAGGTGAATGGAGGGTAATTTTATGGCATTGTTTTATCCATGGGGAATAATCAAAGTTCTTCATCCTCATATCAATCTTTCAATAGCAGATTCCATCAAATCATCTTTATCGACCGATGAATCAAACAACCAATCACTGCACATTTTCAAAATCATCAAAAATATGAAAAATTCAAAATTTTATCCGATTCATCACCCAAGGGGACATGCAGGCGTCAGTTTTACAAAAGTCACATATGGGGAAAATTTTTTAATTCTTTAAAGCAATGTGTAAAACACATCACTTCAAAGAGGGGCAAAATGTATACACCCAAAAATGGTCACATTATAATAAGTCTGGTATTTAATTAAATCTCTAATTCAATCTACATATAAATAAATTTAATTATTTATTTATATTGTTCATTTTCTAATTCTTCTATCTTAATTAAATAAGTTTAATTACTTATTTAATTTAATCACTTTTCCAATTCTTCTTAATTAATTAAATAAGTTTTACAAATTATTTAATTTAATTATCACATTGCTTTATTTTGAATAAAGTAGATATTCTTCTTTTTCCAAAATCATAAAATCATCTTTAAATCTTCTAAAAAGCCATCTCACATTTAATTAAATACTTTAAATATTTAATTAGAAACTTCTTATCCATATTTCACACATAATTAAATATTTTTCAATATTTAATTAGAAGTTTCCAAATCCACATGTCACATGAAATTAAATAATTTTATTATTTAATTGTTAAATTATCTTCAACCACCAAAACTGACTCATAACTAAACTTGACAAATGACAAATTTCCTCTATTTTTGAGTGAAAGGTTTTTTGGGAAGGAAAAAACTTCCTTCTTTTTCTCTAGCTTCCATCTTTCTCTCCAACTTCTTCATCTCTCACCGTTCATCTTACTAGACTTAATCTCAACCGTTGATCTTTTCCAACTAAGCTTTTTCCTTCAAACATCTATAAATAAGACCTCTTGGCTCTTTGAAAATCCTCAGAACTATTGGCATAACGTTAGAACTATAGTCAAGCATTCAAGCGATCAGGCATCTTAGCATAGCATTCTAGTTTCATTATCTTAGCATTATCCATTAGTTG
This sequence comes from Sequoia sempervirens, assembly GCA_007258455.2. NCBI lineage: Eukaryota > Viridiplantae > Streptophyta > Pinopsida > Cupressales > Cupressaceae > Sequoia > Sequoia sempervirens. The sequence goes on along the minus strand of VDFB02271358.1, from coordinate 321,992,365 downwards.
CATATCTACTATCTCATTTCACAATCATTTAGCATAGGAACTTAGTTTCTTACACTTTTGCATATTTTCTCATTCTATAGGTTGTCATTTTGTTGAGCTTTTGCTTATACAATCTAAGAGCAAGCAACTTAAAACAAATCCTTGGAGATAGAGGACGATGGGACGGTTTTGAAGAATTTGCTGGGTTTGAATTTTGTTTAATTTTAAATTAGATTCTTTGATACAATGTTTCATTGGTGTGTTGTTTAACTTGTTTGTTGTTTCCACATATTTACACACACAGTATGCATGCAAAGTTGAACCAAAGTCCAAGCATAAGTCTAAGGGTGACAATTAAAATCTCATATAAGTCTGAGTAAAAACTCCAAGTTTGTTGTGAGGCCAAAACCTAAGAAACAAGGGGAAGAACCTTAGTATGTCTCTTACAAAAATTACATATCTACAAATAGTAAAAGAAATAATGTAAGACTAGAAGTGGTGCATTATACATAATTACAAGAAACAATCTAATAAGGAATGTTGTGTTTCAAAATTGTTTCTTACAAAGATACAATCATTGAATTTTATTACATTGATACTAGATAAAGTATTATTAAAAAATGAAACTTATCATCATCATCTTCCAAAATAAACTTATAAAAATAAAAATATTACTCCACTCTTAGAGATGGCTCTATGGAAAATAATAGTAGTACTCAAAATAATCTAATCTCCCTTGAAGTAGTTTGAAAATTCAAGTTTCTACTAATAGCTCACATTTAACTATACATTGTTGGATGGTTTAGTTTAGTATTAAATGCTAAAGAAGCATGCCACTCATTGAGTTCACAATGTATACAATCAAGCTTGTTCAAGATGAAGTCTTTTGTGATGTTCCACCATTAGACACATTTATTATTTAACATGGAAAAATATATATATTAATGTTAGTAGTTTATGAGGCAAATCTCAAATGCATTATAGTCGATTTTGGAGAATATAATTTCCACATATTGAAAGTAGTCCTTAAGATTCCACTCTCATTGTGAAGAAACTTACGTATTTTTGAGAAGTAAGAAATTTGTCCTTTAATGGCGAGTCTTGTAGGACATCCTTGCAATATAAGCTATTGGAACAACTCTTTGAACAAGGAAAATGCAATAAAACAAAATATTAGACAAATATACACATATTTTCTAGTCTCCAATTAAAGGCTTGCTTTATTGTTGCACACAGTAAGACAAAATTTTGATCTAATACCAGAGCCACCTTATACTAATGCATCTCTTTACACTTATTCAATACTAGAGAATGAGGAGATACAAATGAAAATTTTATGAAATTTTTAATAATAAAAATACTAGACATAATTTTTTGTTTTTATGACAGCATAGATGTACTTTTGTCAAAAAGAAGTACACATGGAGGATTTTGAATTGACTATAGAGCCATATTTTTGAAGCATCTTAGAGAATCAAAGAGATATTAATTTAGCAATGATCTTATAAGACACATTAGGAAGAGTTATCTAGATCTCTAGTTTTTATAACATATCCATCCCCTTATTTTGTAATTATCTTAATAATCCCCTATTAATTTATTTCCCCAAAGATCCCTAGTCAATAGTTTTATTATATACATCTAATGGATCATTTGAGTAGAACTCAATGAAAATATGATCAAGTACCCAATTGAGAATAGCCAATCCTTACATCCAACTACACATCTCACACAATTGCACAATGAAAACAAATTGAATGCAAACTAAACTTATATTGATTCATCAAATTGAAATAAAATAGAAGGGTCCTTGCCATCATCTCCAACCCTCTCTATTCTTCTTCAACATTGCAACCTCCCTCCCTCCACCTTTCTGGTTTTAGGAAAATTCAGTGTGAGCAATTCACTGTCGGAAAATTAACCACCATCAATTCACCACGGAAAAATTCACCACCAGCAATTCACCGCTGGTGAAAATTAAAAAATGTTAATCACTTGAGGTGAATTTTCCTTGAGGTGAATTTGTCATGACAGTGAATTTTCCGACAGTGAATTAATTGTTTCCGACGATGAATTGCTGACGTGAATTTACCTGATGCCCACCTTTCCACCTTAGCGGGAGCCGTAAATGTTATTTTGTCATTTTAAAACCTCCTCCCAAGGTAGATGCAACAGTTTTAAGACACAAAAATATGTTTTTCAGCCCAAAAGAAGTGGGTGGCAATGTTCTTACCTCCCACGCCTTCTTCTCCCCTCTTTCACACACTCCCATTCCCAAATTTCAAACACCACTTTCTTTAAATCTGCTTATAATTAAATTTTAAGAGGCATCAAGGCCTCATAAAGAGGTCGCCACCTCAGTCCTCAACACCTTGAAGAAGGCAAAATACATAAATAAAAAAGATGTAACAAAATTAAACATGTCAGGTGCTTCGCCTTCAAAATTAGGTGACATGATTGCCACTTTCAAACCGTTAAAGAATTTAATGCATTTTCATTTCGTCTCATTCGGGAATGGGAATTTATTTCCCCAAAACAGCTGCTCCACATTTTTTATTTTTTGATATTCTTAAAAAAAGTTAAAGTTTTTAAGAGTGAAGTTACTTCAATAGTATGAAAAACTAAATTTTGAATAACAATTTGTTGGATGTTTAGAATTATCCGAGAATAGATTAGGATGTGTGGAATGATCTCATGAAGTTTCTATCGAAACTATTTTTTACAGCTTTGAAAATCCTTTGAAACAATTGTTTCCATAAATTGTTGGGCAAAATTTTCTGATTTTAAATTTTTTCAATTAATAAAAATTTTGACCATGAAAAATTTGTCACATTTGGTGAAATACATATATAAACATATCTATAAAAGGAGATTACGATCAATCAAAATCTTTATATTTGCAAATTTGAGTCAAATTAAGGCTTCTTGATGTAGTGAGATGTCTTGAATACCCAAACAAACTAAAATTGAAAGAAAACAAACCAAAATTTTTTTGGTTGATGCATCACCTTGACCTCCTCCATCAAAATACCATTAGCATCTAGTGATTTACCATTTTCAAAAGATTAGTTATTTTTATCAATTCATTCTTTTGAATTTCAATGTCATCTTCATACTCAATTTTGTAAGAATATATTATTTATAAAATTCTCTTGCATCCTTGCTTTGAATATTATCATTCTCAATGGTGAAGATTTTTGATAAAATCCTTTAAAAGCTTCTTTTGTAACATTACTATCATCCACCAACTGATCTTCTATCCTAATTGGCTTAATTTTCACTTGGCCAGTTTCAAATTTTAGAATGCTAAAGTTGTTATCCATTCCCAAGGATAGAATGTGTCAAGACTATCCTCATGGTGTCAAGTTGTTACACCCCAATTGTGTAATTACTTTTTACTATTACTATGGAGGGTAAATGTGATTGTAATGTGAACTATGAAGATGAATAAACTATCCTTGCACTTTGTTATCGATGCATTATGAATGAATGTTATCTCATTTAATGTTATATGAAGAAATGAATATATTTGAATGGATGGATATTGGTTGATATTCTAACTTTGGATATGTATTATGTGTAATGCATATTTTATTAAATAATTGACTACCTTGGGCATACGTTAGTGGATGTAGGTATATGTTCAATTCCTCCAAGCGGAGGGGAAGTATCACTTAGGAGAAGATCTTGGTCGAGTAACCAGTAACATAACCTATCTAGACACACCATAGTAGAATAATTGAGTTGGGTTATTATGTGGGAAGCTGGTAAGTCATCCTTAGCTATTGTTTTTGCATTAGTAAGAGTTTTGTTTACTATAGAGTGCATTATTGGGTGATGTTTATCTATTTGAGCTTGTGAGTTCTTCCTTATTACTATGCTTGTATCGATGAGAAGGACATACGTGAAATATGTATATGTACACACATGCATGTTGATGATAGACCATACACATGAAGGAACTCGTACATGAGGGTACATAGGTCGACGTATAGATATAACAAACATAAGTGCTTACCGATACAATAGAAATTGTATATGTATGCCCAATGTATATATTTATACGTATAGATATAACACACGTAGGTGCTTACCAATACAATAGTAATATACATGTATATATGTATACGTATAGATATAACACGCGTAGGTAGTCATACAGGAAAAAAACCACATACAAGTATACATATATGCTTGCATAGATCTAACGATATGTATATGCATATGTATAGATATAACACACATAGGTGCTTATTGATACAATAATAATTGTGTATGGATTTTGTGTGAATCGAATGTGTATATATATACATATATAAAGTATATACATATATCCATATGTATATATGTATCAATATACACATGTATCATAGCAAACAGACATGCCCATGCAAATCTATTGATATATGTATACGTACGCATACATGTACATAAAGGCATACACACACAATTGATATATGGTTATTAATATGTGAATTCCATCTACCTTGTATTCATTTGTATATCAAGTGTAATCATACTTTATTGGCAGATGATATATATACATGAGTATATATATACATACATACATACATACATACATACATACATACATATACATATATATGTATGTTGATATGCATACATATATATATATATATGTATAAGTAAATATATGTTATTTATTTAAGATTTTTTAGATGTTTTGAAGTCGATTATCATTGATAATGATTATAGGCCGATGTATTGACTAAATCATAGGCCAAGTATATTAAACTTGTGACTATATTTCAAAGGCCGAATTTTACCCATGTTGTCCATGCTTTAAGAGCAAGTATTCTCCAATTAAATAGCAGTCATGAAGTTGATAGAAGTAGAAGACTTGGTCGACTGATGCCTTTTATGGAATTGTCTTTTGACTTAATAAACTTCTTATCGCCATATCATTGTGTAAATATTAATAGCTGTAAAATGCCTATAAGATTGTGGGCAACAAGTCAATAAAATAGGAAAACTGTTTAATGTGGTGAGTCAACTTATGCCAAGACTTAGTCGATGTAAGTTATTTGCTGAATATTTGATATTAACTGATTCAAATATATTGCAAACCTCGCCAACTATTGGAGAGAGCTATTTACCTTAACGCCACCTTATGAATCCTATTTGTTATAGATGTTCATTGTATGGGAAATTTGAATTACACCTTTTTTTGTCGTGTGTTGATTTGAATTAGTCTCTTATTGTTGTCAATCAACAAGGTCAACCTATAGCTTTGTTTGGCTAAGTATGTTCTCATTTATGCGCCACCTTTTAGTTAAGTTGAGTGAGTGGCTATGCATGGTAATTGTTGTCAACACCCATGCCTAATCTATAGGATGTGAGGTCTCATTTTTTCTCTATAAATAGTAGAGCAAACTCACTTGTTGAGGATAGATTCCATAAGCAATTTTCTCTACATTATTATTTGGTTTATTTTGTTAATTTGAGAGAGTGAGTTCTGAGTATTTGTGAGAGAATAATATATTGAGTGAAGTATTTTTTCAACTTAAGAGATAGAGGTATATTGTGGCATCACTTGAGAAGTCACGGTCAAGCTAGTTGTTGTTTGGGAAAGCTACTTTGCACTCAATCGATTGGATTTAGCATTAATAGGCATGAGGATAATTCTCTTTTATTTGTCTTAGCTTTTGAATGATTGTTTAATGAATTCTTTGGTTAGTCTTTTGTGAATGTTGCAATTAAGGGGAAAATAGTATTGCTCCAAAAAGGAATTAGAAGCCATTTATACTTTTTGTGCCATACTTGTATGCACTCCATATTAGGAGGACTATGTTTGTCATAAGTATTACATACTAGATATGATTTAAACATGTGTATCATAAGAGTTGCTTCTGGCTAAGTTATTTAATTATAAATGATAGCTAGAGGGTTACTTTTGGGATTGTGAGTCCAATGTAGGGAGGGAGTTGTTATATTTGAGTAGAAATAACCTAGAGTATGTGGAATTAATGATAGGGAATCCTGGGGTAAGATTTTATCCATGGTAAGGATTACCTTTGCATAGAATATAGTGGCCTTAAGTCAAAACGAGCTTTAGAAGTGTAAGTGAATGTTGAACTTCTCTCGAAGTAATGAGTGAGAACACTTTGGCCAAAGTAGTGTGATTTCCTTTGGCTCCACTGTTAGTTCACCGTGTCTATGTAGTGCATGCTAGTTGCAAATTTTAGGGAATACAAGTTCTAGTCATGTAGGGCACAACATTAAGCTCAGTGTGGTTAGTCGTATGGGGTTACTCACCCAATCTCTTCATTGAAGGGTAGGGCCATCTATCAAATGATAGATGTGCAGGGGACCACATATGAGTTTGTGGTTGGAGGAAAAGCACTTGAGTGGTGCTTCTCCTCCTTAGCAAGCGACGAAAGACCAAGTTTTGAAAGGAAGATCTTGGACCATCTATATCTTATGCTCTGAAGCTCAATTGAGCTATGCATGTAATTGTGTACATTCATGGAATATTGTAATTTATAAAATTATTATATTGAGATGGAATCCTTATTGTATTTTTTTATAGCATCTTTGTTCATATATTGTCAATAAGGATTTTTTATTATTATAATGGTTTGTTACATAGTTTATTTACTTGCACAGTGAAAACTTAGGAAAATTTACTTCAGTGAATGTTTGGTACGTTACACAAGTTCTTTACTAAACACACACCAAAAATTGTGATATCATCAAATTATTGTCAATTCCTTAGATACCTTGAAAATAAATTTCAAATAAATGTGTATTTCAATTGTTTGTTATGTCAATTGGTTTGAAAAATTCTCCCACAACATTTACTTGGATGATGAACAACATTCTTTTAAAATTCAAGTTATTTCATCTTTTTTTTTCTATTTGGATCATATACTCATCTTAAGTAGAATATGGAAAGAGATTTCATGCCACATTCAAAAAAGTCCTCAACAATTTTGTAACATCATATTTTTTTATTCATAGTTTGAGGGGTTCATTTTTTGTGAAGATGGTACAATACTTTGGGTATTATTTTGTTGAACATGGAGTACATTTGGAAGGTGTGAAGATATATGTAATTTAGGGATGACCCACAATAAAGAGCTTTTGAAATTTTCATACTATTTAAGGATTTGGAAATATTCATTGGAAATTTGTACATGGTTTCTCCACATTAGTTGCCTCATGAATCAAGTTAGATGGTCAAGTGCACAAAATAAAATAAAATTAGGAGTTCAATCAGACACACTATTCCCTACTAATTCTTGCACAATAGAGGTGTTAAGAAACTATTTTATGAATATATATGTAATTTAGGAATGACCCACAATAAAGACCTTTTGAAAATTTTATATTATTTTAGGGTTTGGAAATATTCATTGGAAATTTGTACATGGTTTCTCTTACATTAGTTCCCTCATGAATTAAGCTAGATGGTCAAGTGCACAAAAAAATATTTTAGTAGTTCAATCAGACACACTATTCCCTACTAATTCCTACACAGCTAGGTGCTAAGCAACCATTTTATCTATGGAGATGCATCTAACTATGTAGCTAGAGTGGTTTTGACTTAATTTCATCAGTAGGTTGTTTACCATAATGAGACACTCATGGCCACAAGAATAAAATACACTACATATGACTGATTGAGAGGTTTATCCTATTGGCTAGGTATGTAATCATTAGAACTAATAGACATTGGTAAAGAATACCATCATTCACATAGGTCCCAACTTGTTCCAATTCTTGTAGGAATAAGACAAATTGCAATAGAAAAAGTATTAGAAATGGCTTGAATGGCAAACAATTCCATTTCAACATCAACCATAAGGAAGTGCAATCTAGTAGCGAGACCATTTGGGTCGACCCTATATCTAGATCCTCATTATGATTGGCTCATGGGGGCAAGAGACTTGAAATGCCCCATCTAAATAACCTAAGAATGTTGCAAATGTGTTATAAAGGTGTAATAATTTTTTTTTTAAATATTAATATTAAGTTAATTAATTGCATACATTCATTAGGTTAAGCGACGTTACACTACTTTGAGTTTTCCATAAGTGACTAAAGTATTTCGCATTGCACATATTAATAACATTAACATAAAGATAAACTTTGCATAACATTGAAATTTCTTTTGAATACCATTCATAATAACATAAAGTACATACATGTTTTTCCATACATTGCATTTGATAATTATACAATACTCATCTATCTGATGAGGTAGTTCAAATAATAGTTACATTTTACAAATGATCACCTCACAACATTGAGGGATGCTTTTACAATACAAATTTTACAATATACAATGAGGAAGTACATATAAGATCCAAGTGCGAGCTCTCCATCCATGAAGCTCTCGATGCTATGATCAAACTGGGGACCCAACAGAGTAAGGTGCACATTCCACCCAACCATGTGGTACCCGTAGGTCCACCCCCCGTGCTAGGAGATAGTAATAAGGTTACCTAGACCTAATCTACTAACCCTAGACACTAGTACAAAACAGACTATTGGTTACATTGCTTCCAGATTTAGACAATTGAATGTTTTACAAATACAAGGATTAACTATTATTCTAGGTGGAGTGTCATCACAACGATGCAAAGGTTACCCTGGTGTTTCTTCCTAGGTCCCGGCTCCCAATCTTTGGGTTACCCTGGTAACCTCTTACGAAACCCGGCCCCATTTGCATACTGTTGCGGAAATCAAATGTCTTTTAAAAGAACAAGACACTGATTTTCCATTCCAGGCCTTCTCATCTTATACTCATGACTGAAGTAGCTCAAGAGTCATAAGAGAGGCATAAGCGTCTTGTTAAATGTTTTATTCTAACTATTGTGTCATTTAGTTATCACTGAGTTACTAACTACTTGTAAGTTACCCTGACACCACTTTGTGTGTCGGCCCTTACAAATAGCCACTCCCCTAAACATAACAAGGGTTTCTAAGTTCTCATGACTAGGGTTTACCAAGTGCACAAATTACGACTCACAATAACAAATAATCCATAATAGTATCAAACACCATGTTTAACTCTTGCACAACCCAAGTCAACTTAAGATAAACTTTAATCAATAAAACACCCCCTTACTACACAAATCCTTCTGGAAGACTTATACATAAAAACATTCCCAAATTGACCATTTAAAAAGAAAATTACTATTTTAAAACAAATTAAAACTCAATAATAAACTATCATTTGGATATATTAAATCCATTCATTTTAGTCAAGATAGCAATATTTAAATTAGCATAATTAAAACAATTCTTTCCTAATACAACTAAGAAATTGTTTTATTTAAATATTTCCTGACTTTCCCAACTTCGTATTAAAATAAATTCTATGTTTTCTCATCTTTTCATTCCACATACAATACAATATAAAAATACGAAAACTAGTTTTCTAATAACTCAATAATTCACTTTTTACCAATTTATATATATATATATATATTTATATAAAAATATAAATATAGAAACTAATATATATAATTATATTCTAATTTCCACATAAATATATTCTTATTCACCTATTCTTAAACTTTATATTTTAAACTCAACAAAATGCTTAATTAAAAAGAAATATAATTAATAAATATATATAATATATGTAATATTATATATTATATATAATATACTATATCACATATAAATATATTATATATAGTATATAATATTATCATATATTATGAAACTTAAAGTCGAATTTAAAACCCAAGTTACAAATCAAATTTCACATGATTTAATCTAAACTTAAATTTCCATTAGTACCGGCGCAGCCCACGGCTTGGGAAGGCCACGACCCTTACCAGGGCTGCGCCCAGTAGCCCTAGTGGCTGTTGTGCGCAACCATGGGGGCTGCGCCTCCACAAAAGGGGGAGGGGAGGGTTTCGGCCCTCCCCAAACCCACTGTTATTTTTAAAATAAAACAAAATTTTCATTAAAAATTTGCGTTATAATTTCCTTCAGATTTTTAATCCGCCCTTTCCAATTTTTAATTGTTTTCGCGTTTCGGCGTACGGCGTACACCAACAAAATTTTTTTTGAAAGAAAAATAAAAACCCAGTAAAATTTCATACGAATGTTTAAAAAAAAAATAATAATAATAACAAATTCCCAAATTCCATTATCGCCCGTACATATATAATTTTATTTAAAATGAAACACATGATCAGACTGTATATTTATACAGCACAGTAAATAAATATATATAAATATATTTATAAAAAAATTCTCCTCACAGATTTTTAATGAATATCTCAAAAATATATATAATATTGGGGTTTAAATTTTTAAAAAATAAACAATAATCATTTACTAAAAATCATTTTCCTCAATTTTCTTTTCTAAATTATTTGTACAGGGGTTTTCTAAAAGAATCTTGTCTGAATTCTTTCTTTTACTTGCCTAAATTCTTGAAAATTTTTACAGACAAATAACAGATATATACAGAAAATTTTTCCACAAACAATTACCAAGAAGTTGAGATTCCAACAAATAGATCTTCTTTTAAAATAAACATGAAACCAATCTCACAAGAAAAATACCTGTAAATAGAAGACTGTCTGTAGAAGAAACTCTTTTGTCAGTAACACACAATATTCCCAGAAGCTTCTCCAACCCAACACAAGAATTCTTTGGAGGATCTTCCACAAAGAATCACAACCCAAAAACAGAGAGATAACAACTTCTAAGAAGATTTCAATTTTTTCTTTAACACAGTAAGAGAATTTTGCAAATATGCTCTGATAATTTCCCCGTGAGGAAATTGAATAACCCCAGTATATTTCCCAAGATCCAAAATATCCTCTGTAACAAATTTTCAACAACCTCAACATAAATGAAACTTGCACACTTGTCGAGAAGTTGCAAATATCTTTTTAACAACTTCTCGCCAATTTTGTCCTTTTAATTTTGCATGCAATTTTAATTTTCTAATTTAAATTTTAAAAACTAAATTTCAATTCACATGCATTTTTTTAATTTAATTTTCTAATTTTCCACAATTTATTTAATTTTCAAATGCAATATAATTTACACACTTAATAATTTAATTTAATTAATTAATTTATTTAATTAAAATAGTTTAATCCTTTTAAGATCAACTATTTAACCAAATAAGCTAATTAATGAATTAAATTATCAAGCAAGTAAATCTCTACCACATTTAAACATTAATTTAAATAACAATAATTTAAAACACAAAAAACCAACATTTAAATTTAACCAAATTTACCTTTTCAAATGATTTATACAAACAGAAAATAAAAACAAACCTATGACTCTGAACTAAAACAGACAAAGTACTAAGACCAGGGTTATAAACTAGGCTAGGGTAAACCTAACTACTATCTCCCGATCAACGTTTCCATTGAGTCTTGACACGCTCAGACCTGAGTACCCAGGTGGAGTCGATGTCATGTACCTACAAATTCCTGCAACCAAGCAAATAACGTGCATACATATACATATATAAAGCATTAAACAGACACACCGTGCGGAGAAAATCACAGATATCGCAGGGCACTCACAAGCGAGTGATGCGATTCCGTTCTCCACACCAATACACTTCACAGCAAACTGACGAAATAAATAGTTGCTAGTCCATCATAACATGTTCATAGCAATGATCAACTAAAAATAAACATCTACACTAAATTATATCATATCTGAAAACAATAATCACCAAACAAAGTATCATCATGTCACAGAATAATCCACTATCGCTCAAAACTAGCGATCAAAATATCCAACAAGGTATCATAGTCAAATAGTATGAAAACATAACAACAGAAAGCATAAGCATAAACGGAGGGGTACTACAAGACTAATACTTGTCAATAATTGTATAGCAATGCAAAACTTTCATAATTTTATTAGGCATTGTATTGTGGTATATCAAATCCATATTACCATTTGGAAAATGAAATCTTGTATTTTTTTGGACATGTGCACAAGACACAAGGAAAAGAATAAAAAATGATCTAGGAAGCTCATCTCAACAAACTTGTAAGATTTTTTGGAGTTGAAAAGATCTTTGTAGTTTTTGAAGAATTTTATTTTGAGTAAAATACAATGTTGGAAATGTTTCCATTGATGTTAAATGAAATTTATGTTAAAGGAAGAGTATCATCTTGATTGAAGTCTAAGATTGCCATTGATGTCTTGAAGAAGTTATGAAGATATAATGGTCAAAGAATTTAGATTTTATGATAGAATTAAAAATCATCATGTTGGATGATGTCATATTTAACACCCAAGACAAGGCATTATAAAATGTATGTTGACCATCTTTCTATATATGTTACAAGACTTATATAGATAGAGAGATATAATGGCACCCAAGTAAGAAGAAATAGTTTTGACTTAAATTTTCCATATCTTATTGAGAACAACGATTGATAAAGGATAGTGAAAAATGATAGTCAACCCATACTAGTTGACTATACCTTGGCACCTATTTTGAAGACATATAAAAAGAAATGGTCTATGAAAATAAGTGAAAGATTGATGAGAAGCACTTGAAGATTAATAAGCAGCATGTGAAAGAATAATAAAGAAAAATAATGAATGATTATACAAGAAATTATTTACAAAAGAAACAATTTGTTAACTAAAGAGCAACAATTATACTAACAAACGTAGTGATTCCTTATTATGAAGAAATTTATATGCAACGATTAAAATAAAAGGTGGTAGCAATTAAATAAAATAGCAACAATTAGTAAGTAATGAAAAGGTAGAGATAAGTTTTCCTAAGGGGATGCCTCTCTTTGCGAAGACACATCTCTCCAAATGGTTTCCCCTCTTGGGGACTTTAGAAGATATAAAAGAACATAAGTGGAGATAGAAATATATGCTCTTTAATGTAAAATCATACGAATATCAATAGACTTGAGAAGATTTAGAAGGAATATACACAAATTTAGAAGAGAAAATATTAACAATAAATTTGAAAATGTCGACTCCCTTCAAGGAGTCGCATCTCTTGAGGAGTCAATCATCTTGAAAAAGTCATAAATGGTATAAATAGAGGATGCATGGGAAGAGGATCAACATTATAGTAGAATGGAGAGGAAAAAATATTGGTGAGGTTGGTACCTCATATTATAGGGGTTGATGCCTCTAGTAGGTTGTTACCTACAAATTTGAGAAATTCTAGAGTTTCTTAGGTGTTTGTACTTGCAAAATTTATAAAAAGAAGATTAATAAAAGCAATATGTTTTGTGGTTTTGTCTTGTAAGGGTTTCCATGTAAATTGTGTGTTCCTCGCGTGTTAGATCTTGCTTGGTTGTTATTATTGTGATTGAATAAGTTTTAAATTGAAAAGAATGTATTACACTAATTCACCCCCCTTTTAATATATAATCATGTTCTCATCAATTGGTATTAGAGAAGGTTCTTTTGGAATTAGTCTAACAAATAAGAAGGTAGATATAAAGAGCACACATGGGCGCAAAAAAGGAATTCTCTTCTAATAAAGCTCTATTATTTAATGAGACAAATTATTCCTTTTGGAGCTTAAGGATGGAAACTTATTTAAATTCTCTTGGATTTGATTTTTAGTAATTAGTGATAAATGGGTATAAAGCTCCAGCAACTCTTCCAATGGATTCAATAGTAAAGAAGACAAGAGAAAGCAATGCTATTTCCAAGAATACGATATTGTGTGGATTAACAAATCAAAACTTGTGAATGTAATGCATTGCCAATATGATAAGTATATTTTTGTTGTTTCCAACTGATTGTACAAGTTTCTCTAAGGATTAGCTAAATCCTATACTCAAGAATCCTAGGTCAATGGCCAATGAATAGGGGATGGATGTACAATTTTCTCTACACTTTACGCTCTGCAAAACCAAGGTGGTTTCCCCCATAACATCACTTAGCTTATATCAATCCTTATTATGATTCTTTGAATAGATGATTAACTCTACACTAATATTTTAGAAGGTGAGCTTGATTAGCTAAATCATCTTCAAAACCCTTTATTTGCTCTATGTTTTTTCATAATGCAGATTGAGCATGAATAAAATTATAATAAGAGTAGGTTGTGTCACACTTTTAGCCAACTTATCAGCACAATTGAATTTAAATATTTCTAACTAAAACTCATTTTTGGTCAAACAAAATCATTTTTGGTCAAACATATGATCTAGTAAGATTCATTCTAGCTAAGTTAGATACTTCCACAACTTTTTTAACTAAATTTTTTGGCTAAAATTATATGGAGCACCACTTTGAGTCCAATTTACCAAAAAAATAAAATTATTTGAAAAACTTGAAGTTTCAATAACTTCTGCTAATGTAAATAACATTTTTTTTAAAATATAAAAAATACCCTTTTCTAGATCCATAAGTGTAGTTTTCAAAAATATATTTATTTTAATAATTTAATAGTTTTTTATATTTTATTTTTTATTTTTACTAAAAGTAGGTTATCAACACAAAATATTAGGTTGATTACTATGCCAAGGAAAAATGCTAAAACTTATTAAAAAAAATGAAAAAAATATGATGCACTAGATAAAAGAATCTATTTTAAGATGGTATAATTTTTTTTCCATTTTAGATAAATATTTAATATGAAAGTTGATGTCCGATGCAAACAACTGTTTTTTGATTCATGCACATTTTAATATTTATTTAAAAATATATATATTTATCAAAATTGGAAAAAAATATATCCATGCACTAAAATTTCAAATTATAAATACACACAAAAAATTTGAAAGAAAAAAAAAAAATTACTATAAAAAGTTTGACATCCCATGCAACTTCATTTTTCAGCATTTTATCAACAACTAAATTACAATTTTAATTTATTAAAAACTAGTTTAAAATAATTTTTTAATTTTTTTTTTTAAAATACAAACATATAAAAAATACATATTTTACTAGTTTACATCATTTCAAAATTCAAAACATATATGCCACTTTTTAGTGATTCAAGTTTAGTTTTAATTTATTAAAAGCTAGTTTAAAATAATTTTTTATTTTTATTTTTTAAATACAAACATAAAATATACTAAAAAATACATATTTTACTGGTTTACATCATTTCAAAATTCAAAACATATATGCCACTTTTTAGTGATTCAAGTTTAAAAATTGGATCAGCATTGGCCATTTCCTTTATAAAGTGTGACACAACTTTTTGCTTTTACCCTTTAGATTTGATTTTTCTTATTTTTAAGCTTTGTGAATCAAGTTGGTTAGTACCTTATCCATTAGAGAGTCAAAGATAAAGTAGAACTCCCACAATAGATTGACCTTGTGGCTTGTTATAACCTGAATGTATTACAATGAGAAACCAACAAAGAGGCAATACAATTACTCTACTTACAAATCCTTAATGTAACAAAACAATCTTTAATGAATAAATTGAAAGAAATTTTAATCCATTCTTTGAACAAGAGCCAAGAATTTAGACATCCATCGTAGTAAATATGATATGAGAACCATGAATAATCTCTGATTATTGAGACTGGAAAGATGTATTACAATGTGGAGACGACAGTAGCTTGACTTAAAAATTTAAGAAAAATAAGTATTTAAATTGTCTGTTGCTATTATAGAGTAAAATTACATCATTTTTGTTTTGAAACTTTAGAAGAATCAACTCTACAAGACCTAATTTTATACAAAGAATATAAAAACTAAGGACTCATAATGCTTGAAATGAGGCTTAGAATTCTCTTATATAGACACAAGAGAAGCAAGAAGATGAAAACTTCATTCAACACTTGTCACAAAAGATAAAATCTTAGGCGATGACATTACTTACAAAGGACAAAACATAAATACAAAAGGAGAAACCTCTTCAAAAAGAAATTGGAGATATTTTACTTACAAAGGACAAAACATAAATACAAAAGGATAAACCTCTTCAAAAAGTAATTGGAGATATTTTGGAGCATTTACGAAGTTGATTTCCTCAAAATTGCTCCTTGCAAGTGATAGGACACTTTTGGAATTCCATTTATGACATTCCCATGTAGAAGTTATGTTTGGTTGGTGGAGACCAATTGAAACACAATTCAAGTTGATGCACCATCTTCCTCTTTATCTTCACCTTACTCTGTTGATGTGTCCATCCTAGGTGGCAAAATTTAATGCTAGAGAATGAGGAGATACAAATGAAGACCTGATTTTTTATTTTTGTGATAGCCTAGATGTACTTTTGTCAAAAAAGAATTACGTATGAAGGTTTTTGAATTGACTATAGAGTCATATTTTTGGAGTATCTTAGAAAATCAAAGAGATATTAATTTAGCAATGATCTTATAAGAAAGATAAGAAAGAGTTATAGATCTCTAGTTTTTATAACATATCCATCCCTTGTTTTGTAATTATCTTAATAATCCTTTATTAATTTATTTCCCCAAAGATCTCTAGTCAATAGTTTTATTTTATACATCTAACACATCATTTGAGTAGAACTCAATGAAAATATGATTGGGTACCCACGTGAGGATAGCCAATCCTTACAACCAACTACACATCTCACACAATTGCACAATGGAAACAAATTGAATGCAAACTAAACTTATATTGATTTATTAAATTCAAATAAAATAGAGGGTGCCTATTTCTTGGCATCCTCTCCAAACCTCTGTATTCTTCTTTAATGTAGCACCCTCCCTCCCTCCACCTTTCTGGCTTTAGGAAAATTCACTGTGAGCAATTCACTGTCGAAAAATTCACCACGGAAAATTCACCACCGATAATTCACGGCCCGACCTAAGAAAATTACGCATTAACATCTTTTAAGATATATTTCCAAAACTCAGAATTTTTTTTTTCAAAAGATTAATTTGATTTATGTGCAGTGAATTTTGCAAAAAAAAATTCAAAATTTTGGAAATATATATTAAAAAATGTTAATGCAAATTTCCATGGCTGTGAACTGCTTGAGGTGAATTTGTCATAGCATGAATTTTGCAAAAAAAAATTCAAAGTTTGGAAAATATATATTAAAAAATGTTAATGTGATTAATTTCCGTGGCAGTGAATTGCTTGAGGTAAATTTCTTGAGGTGAATTTGTTATGATGGTGAATTTTCTAACAGTAAATTGTTGACAATGAGTTTTCTGAAAGTGAATTGCTGACGATGAGTTTGTCTGATGCCCACCTTTCTACCTTAGCAGAGCCTTAAATGTTATTTTGTTGTTTTAAAACCTCCTCCCAAGGTAGATGCAACAGATTTAAGACATAAAATATGTTTTCAGCCCAAAAGAAGTGGCGGCAGCCTTCTCACCTCCCACGCCTTCTTCTCTCCTCTTTCACACTCCCATTCCCAAATTTCAAACACCACTTTTTTTAAATCTGCATATATTTAAATTTTAAGAGGCATCAAGGCCTCATAAAGAGGTCGCCACCTCAGTCCTCAACGACTTCAAGAAGGCAGAATAAATAAATAAAAAGGATGTTACAAAATTAAACATGTCAGCTGCTTCGCCTTCAAAATTAGGTGACATGATTGCCACTTTCAAACCGTTAAGAATTTAATGCATTTTCATTTCGTCTCATTCGGGAATGGGAATTTATATCCCCCAACAGCTGCTCCACATTCTTTATTTTATGATATTCTTAAAAAAAAGTTGCAAGTTTTTAAGAGTGTGAAGTTACATCAATAGTCTGAAAAACTAAAATTTGAATAACCTTTTGTTGAATGTTTAGAATTATCCGAGAACAGATTAGGATGTGTGGAATGATGTCATCAAGTTTGGACTTCAAAATCATTTTTTACAACTTTGAAAATCATTTGAAACAATTGTTTTCATAAATTGTTGGGTAAAATTTTCTGATTTTTCAATTTTTCCAATTAATAAAGAATTTGAACGTGAAAATTTGTCACATTTGGTGAAATACATATATAAACATATCTATAAAATGATTTTACTCCAGCCCTTACCAATTTTGAAAAATAATTAATTTTGTAAAACTTCGAGTCTAGAGTAGGAGATTACGATCAATCAAAATCTTTATTCTTGCAAATTTGAGTCAAATTAAGGCTTCTTGATGTAGTGAGATGCCAAGAATACCCAAAAAAATCAAAATTGAAAGAAAACAAACCAACATTTTTTTGGTTGATACATTGTTTGTGGACCTAGATGCTCATGCACCAAAATACTAACATCTAGTGATTTACCATTTTCAAAGGATTAATTATTTTCATAAATTCATTCTTTTGAATTTCAATATCATCTTCATACTCAATATTTTTAAATATAGTATTTACAATTTTTTTTTGCATCCTTGCTTTGAATATTATCATCCTCAATGGTGAAGAGTTTTGATAAAATCCCTTTAAAGCTTCTTCTGTAGCATTACTATCATCCACCAACTTATCTTCTATCCTAATTGGCTTAATTTTCCCTTGGCCAATTTCAAATTTTAGAATACTAAAATTGTTATCCATTCCCAAGGATAGAAGGTGTCTAGACTATCCCCATGGTGAAAAGTTCTTTACTAAATTGCGTATCAAAAATCGTGATATCATCATATTCTTGTTAATTCTTTAGATGTCTTGCAAATAGCTTTTGAGTAAATGTGTATTTCAATTGTTTGTTATGCCATTTGGTTTGACCAATGCTCCCACAACATTTACTTGTATGATTAACAAAATTCTTTTACAATTCACTATTTCATCTTTTTTTTTTCTTTTCTATTTGGATCATATATTCATCTTAAGTAGAATATGGGAAAAGATTTCATGCCACATTCAAAAAAGTCCTCAACAATTTTGTAACATCACAATTTTTTGTTCACAATTTGAGGGGTTTGTTTTTTGTGAAGACGATACAATATTTTGGGTACATTTTTGTTGAAAATGGAGTATATTTGGAAGTTGTGAAGATATATGTAATTTAGGAATGACCCAAAATAAACACCTTTTGAAATTTTCATTTACTATTTAAGGGTTTGGAAATATTCATTGGAAATTTGTATATGGTTTCTCTCACAAAAGTTGCCTCATGAATCAAGCTAGATAGTCAAGTTCATGAAAAAAATATTTTAGTTCAATCAAACACACTATTCCCTACAAATTATTGCACAACTAGGTGTTACGCAACCATTTTATGAAGATATATGTAATTTAGGAATGAACCACAATCAAGACCTTTTGAAAATTTCATACTATTTAAGGGTTTGGAAATATTCATTGGAAATTTGTACATGGTTTCTCTCACATTAGTTGCCTCATGAATCAAGTTAGATGTTCAAGTGCACAAAAAATATTTTAGTAGTTCAATCAGACACACCATTCCCTACCAATTCTTGCACAACTAGGTGTTAAGCAACCATTTTATGAAGATATATGTAATTTAGGAATGACCCAGAATAAAGACCTTTTGAAAATTTCATATTGTTTAAGGGTTTGGAAATATTCATTAGAAGTTTTTACATGGTTTCTTTCTCATTACTTGCCTCATGAGTCAATTCATATGGTCAAGTGCACAAAAAAATATTTTATTAGTTCAATTAGACACACTATTCCCTACTAATTCTTGCACAACTAGGTGTTAAGCAACCATTTTATCTATGGAGATGCATCTAAATATGTAGTTAGAGTGGTTCCAACTTAATTTCATCACTAGGTTGTTTACCATAATGAAGCACTAATTTCCATAAGAAGAAACACTACATATGATTGAGAGGTTTATGCTATTGGCTAGGTATGTAATCATTAAAACTAATAGACATTGGTAAAGAAGACCATCATTCACATTGGTCCCAACTTGTTACAATTCTTGTAGACATAAGATAAATTGCAATAGCAGAAGTACTAGAAATGGTTTTTATGACAAACAATTCCATTTTAACATCGACCATATGGAAGTGCAATCTAGTAGTGATACCATTTGGGTCAACTCTAAATCCAAGTCTGCTTTATGATTGGTTCATAGGGGCAAGAGACTAATACTTATCAATAATTATATAAGAATGCCAAATTTTCATATTTTTATTAGGCATTGCATTGTGGCATATCAAATCCATATTACCATTTGGAAGATGAAATCTTATATTTTTTTGGATGTATGCATAAGAAACAAGGAAAAGAATAAAAAGTGCTATGGGAAGCTCATCTCAGCAAAGTTGTAAGCTTTTTTGGAGTTGAAAAGATCTTTGTAGTTTTGAAGAATTTTATTTTGAGTAAAATACATTGTTGGAAATGTTGTCATTGATGTTAAATTAAATTTATGTTAAAGGAAGAGTATTGTCTTGATTGAAGTCTAATATTGTCATTGATGTCAAAGAGGTTACAATTTTATGAAGATTTAATGGCCAAAGAATTTAGATTTTATGGTAGATTTAAAAATCATGATGTTGGATGACTTCATGTTTAACACCCAAGACAAGGTGTTATAAAATGTATGCTCACCATCTTTTTATATATGTTACAAGACTTATATACATAGAGAAATATAATGGCACCCAAGCAAGAATAAATAGATTTGACTTAAATTTTCCATATCTTATTGAGAACAACAACTAATAAAGGATAGTGAAAAATGATAGTCGACCCATGCTAGTCGACTATACCTTGGTGCCTATGATGAAGATATCTATAAATAAAAATTGCCTATGACAAGACGTGAAAGATTAATGAGAAGCATGTGAAGATTAATAAGCAACATGTGAAGGATTAATAAAGAGCAGTAATGAATGATTATACAAACAACGATTTATAAAATCAACAATTTGTTAACTAAAGAGCAACAATTGTACCAACAAATGTAGTGATTCCTTATTATGAAGAAATTTATATGCAACAATTAAAAATAAAAGGTGGCAGCAATTAAACAAAAAAACAACAATTAAGTAAGTAATGAAAAGGTAGAGATACGTTCTCCTAAGTGATGCCTCTCTTTGTGAAGACACATCTCTCCAAATGGTTGGCCCTCTTAGGGACTTTACAAGATATAAAATAACATAAGTAGAGATATAAATATATGATCTTCAATGTAAAATCACATGAATATCATAAGACTTGAGAAGATTTAGTAGGAGTATACAAAAATTTAGAAGAACAAATATTGACAATAAATGTGAAAAGGTCAACTCCCTTCAAAGAGCTGCATCTCTTGAGGAGTCAATCCTCTTAAAAAGGCGTAAATGGTTTAAATAGAGGATGCACGGGCATAGGATCAACATTATAGTAGATTGGAGAAGAAAATTATTGGTGAGGTTGGTGCCTCATATTATAGGGGTTGATGCCTCTAGTACGTTGTTACCTACAAATTTGAGAAATTGGAGTATCTTAGGTGTTTTTACCTACAAAATTTATAAAAAGAAGATTAATAAAAACAACATTTTTCTATGGTTTTCTCCTATAAGGGTTTCCATGTAAATTGTTTGTTCCTCTTGTGTTAGATCTTGCATGGTTGTTATTATTGTGATTGAATAAGTTTTAAATTGAAAAGATTGTATTATACTAATTCACCCCCCTTTTAGTATAATAATGTGCTCATCGATTGGTAGAAGATTCTTTTGGAATTAGTCTAACAAATAAGAAGGTAGATCTAAAGAGCACACATGGGTGGACAAAAAGGATTCTCTTCGGATGCAGGGGCATCTTTTGATGCATTTTGTGTCATGTTGCAAAGCTTTTGAATTTTGACTTTTTTTGAGTACATAAGGTCATTTTTGACCATTTTGGGCCTTTTGGAGTCATGTGGGGTCAATTTGTTGGGTAGATGTCAAAGTTGTCAAAAATTGCACAAAATTGTTAATGTTGTCAATGTTGTAAATGCAAATTTGCATTTTTGTTTTGTGGGAGTTAGGAAGTGGTTTGGTAGTTATGAATCATTGGAATTCAATGCAATGGAGGGGTTCACATGCCAAGAAAGGTTGGGGAGAGTTTTGGAATGAAAAAATTTCATTTTGCAACATTTTTCCTTGAGTTTTTTTGTGTAACATCCTGTAAATCATGTTTGTACTACCTTGTACGAATTGGTACAGACCTACAAGTGATTGGACAAGTTGAAGAATGTTTTAACCTTTTGAATGCTTTTGGTTTGAGAAAATTTCTTTGTGTTTTGCAAAAGATATAGCCTTTTTTGTGTTGATAGGTCTAAACCCCACCTAGGGTTTCTAGGGAACAAATAAAAATAATGGACAAAGTTTCCACCATTGAAAACCCATGAGACTTGGTGGAGAACTCTCTCATGTTGCTGCCCGCACTTTGGTAAGAGGAGAGGTCATAGTTTCCAATTTTGATGTAGTTATTAATGATATTGTACTCTCATTTGTATATAAACTGTCTTCAAATAAGTCTTGATGCAAGGCTTAGAGCGGTTGAGACTAATCAGAGAAGAGGAGTAGTCACAAGAGATTTGAATGATCATGAAGAGGAGATTAATGAAAAAAATCCACCACAAGAAGAACCCCACGAAGAGAGATGTTGATGAGATAAGGATGGAGAGATTGTTGAGAGCAGTCAAAGGTGAAGGTTCCAAGGTGAAGATGGAACTCCTCATGTATTCAGGTAGCTTGAACAGTGAGGAACTTCTTGATTGGATAGGAGAGTTAAAAGAATATTTTGAATTTGAAGATGTGCCTGAGGAGCAACAAGTGAAGTTGGCCAGAACAAAGTTGAAAGGCCATGCATCCCTTTGGTGGGATTATGTGCAAGAATAGAGAAGGAAGAAAGGCAAAACAAAGATCACCTCTTGGAATAGGATGGTTGCAAAGTTGAAAGGTAAATTTCTGCCTCGTGACTATGCCACTCAATCTGTAACACCCCTCCCAAAAAAAATATAAATAATTAACTAAGTTTGAGAAAAATTTCTGAAGCAAGTGTTGATAGAAAATAACTTATGAAATATAAATGATATTGTAGCCTGATACAGCTGAAAGTATTAACTAATTAAATGACAATATTTATTAGTGAAGCTGAAGAAAAAGAAAACAAATTCACTAACAAAAAGAGCACACTCCTAAATCTATAATATTACTATCTTATAACTTTCAACCTATAACAAACATCTTTATACAAAAGTTTTGATGTCATTTCAACAGTAATGTAATTAAAAAAAACCATAAATCATAATGTAACATAATCAATAAAAAAACACAAAGAATTTGTGATTTGCACTAGCACGTTATAGAAGAGAAAGTTTCTTTAAGATAAATCAATGGAAACACAACCGTTATAAGATTTCGTACTTGAATACAAACTATCAAACTTCATGCTTGGTCATTAGCATCAAGAAAAGTCACGGTTAAAGAAAGCGATAGACACAAGAAAGATTTGAAAACGTCTTTTCTGCCAAGCTATTCTGGAAATGAATCATTTACTTTCTAATTTATTACGTGGCACTCAGTCTAACATGAGCTATTTTTAGACTATTATCAGATACAAAATAGTAACTTTTTCAAAATTTTCACAAAGGTGCAAAATTTGTTTTACAAGAACCAAAAAGTTAATATGGAAGACAATATTTGGCAATTCAAACAAGTAAATGGTTGTGCAAAGGGGTTCATAGTCGAACCGGTGGCAAGGTGATGGTGCAGATCGTGGTACAATCATGGTTACCAGGACTTTCAAATACATGGAAGGGAATGATTGGATGATTACCAGGGAAATGTTAAGGCTGTGACTAAGGGAAAGGAGCAAGCAATACATTGAATAAAGGATTGTTTCATTTAATTTGTGGGTATTAAGAATTTTCTATTGTTTTAAACCCATGTTTAGGGACACTATTGTTTGTTATGTAAATAACAATGCAACACATATTTTATCATAATCAGCCTTAGCTGGTTAGGAAAAAAGAAAGAAACCATATTCAAAGGATTCTATCAACAAATTATTTTATTCTCAGTAAAGTAATTTACAAACTTCATTTATTGATGCTTTGATGCATAGTTATCAATGTTGGAGAATCAAGATCAGAAAGTATAACCAGAGAAAAGAATTTTAAGAAATCGACATTTACTTATGGGCTAGCTCATATAGCTTTATAGTGATATACAATTAGTTCATTGTTTCTATTATAGATATATGTTGTTGGAAATTACAAAAGAACTACCCAATCAATGTTTAATGAAATAATACACACAGAAGGATTATCTATAAACTTGAATCCAAATTCTATTCAGATATATCCCTTTTTCTTTCAGCCAGAGACCATTTCATTTTACAACTTTGATTAAATTCAACAATCATATTGTAACAACAATATATCAACTTGTCACACAACTAATTTCCTTAAAATTTAAATTGCTTTATTAACCTGCAATATAGAATAGAGCAGCCCAGCCCAGCCCTGCTCTCCTCCCAACCATAGGACTAATAACTCCACCTCCGAGTAGGAGACAAGTCCATATGCACAATATAGATAAAATAAACAAAAACTCACTATCATTGACTCACTCACAAAGAACCCACTCACATATTCTTGTAAAGGGGGCGAAGGGGGATTCCCTTCCCTCTTGGGGAACAACATCACATTTTCATTCACATTCAATTTCATCCTCACCACATAACCTTCTTCATAACAACACCCAATTCACATCTCATTCACATCCAACCATCCCATTTTCCATCCAATACCCAATCCTCCCATTCATAATACTTTCACAACTAGCCACTCCTTATTCCTCCAAACACCCAAATCCATTACCACATAAATACACAAATACATTTACCACAAATCCCCAAGAGAGGCTTTGCTACTCAACCCCAAACGAAGGAGGTTCTCAGCCCTCATATGAGATCAACTGTTTATACACATCCAAATCCCCATTACAAAACACGAATTCTTCACAAAACAAGAAGTAGCAAAAAAATTCCCCACACATCAAGAAAATCTCACAAACATGCAAAACTTCATCAAAATTTTCAAATAAAAAACAAACTTACCTTGGTTTTCCAAGTTAGGATCAACCCAATATCCAAATCAAAATATTCAATTTATTCCTACAATCAAGATCCATTTTCCCAATGCTCTTTCAACCAATTCCCCAAATAGAAGCAACAATCTTTACACACCCCTCTTCCCCAAAAAATAAAGTGAAATAGAGAAAAGAATTCCCCTTCTACAACCACACCATTTCCCACTTAAAATATGTTTCCTCCCAACTCTTCAACTTCCCTTAAATTAAAAGATCATTCAAATGAAAACATATTTCCCTTGACAAATAATAAAATAGAAAAAAAAATACAAATCGAATTACTCTTAAACATTAAACCCCCCTTACAAAATTAAAAACCAATAACTAAACATTTAACATTTGAACTTTGTCTCCAATTCTTAAGGAACCTGGGCTTCCCACCTACACTATCTCAATAGAAGCATTAGCATATTTTGGAAATTATAAGATCAAAACATTAAATATAAACATCAAATTTTTCTACCATCAAGAAATTATAGATTTATCATTTAATAATTAAAGACATTTATTCTTGTGAAAATTAATCTTTTAACCAAAACACTTTATGATCATATCATATCATTTATAAGCAAATAAATGTCTAGACATGTATATCAACATTATGTCCATAATTTGAAATGATAATATCCATAAAAGAAAATCTCCACATAAACCATGTCCAAAACACAAAACTCCATAAATATAAAATCAACCCAAGGTCCCTAGTATAATGCTAGCTATGCCTCACATGTATATGAAATTACAAAACTTGAAGCAAAATGCATGGATGTAAAGGCATATATAGAAGAGTTTTAAAAACTATGTATTATATCAGGCCATATGGAGGATGATGTTGATAAGTTTGCAAGATATCTTAATAGGTTGAAATATAGCCTACAATATGAATTGAGTCTTACAAGCCCTAGGATGGTGGAAGAATGCTATCAATTAGCAATGAAGGTTGAAGAGAAGATGAAAAGAAGACAAGAAAAACAAAACAAAGGTAGGGGAAGGACTTTCAAAGGAAGAGGATCATTTGGTGGTAGAGGATAGTCTCAAAGGACTCAAGGAGACACAAGCAATTCTCAAGAACAAACTTCAAATTAAAGAGGCAGTTTTAGAGGGAGAAGATCTAATTTTAGGGGTAAATTTGGACATAGAGGAGGATCAAGTGGCTTCATTGGAAAATGAAATGTAAAAAACTTGCAGGTCACCAAGCATGGGAGCGTCGTGAAGAACAATCAACTACTTCTTTTAGGAGTGAAAGGAGGAGTCAAGTTGCACAAGGTGGGGATTCTAAAAGTGTGAATTCTTCACCACAAATTGAAGAACTAGAAGTTGGAGTCTTTGTTGATGAGGAGAATATGGATCAAGGTACCCATGGAGAAGGAGCCACCCCAAAGGAAATCACTCTTTAGGACCACTTGCAAATTCGAAGGTAAATGTTGTCAAGTTGTCATCGATTCTTGTAACACTAATAACTTAGTTTTTATGGAAATGGTAGAAAAGTTAAAGTTGAAAAGATTACCCCATGCCTCTTCATATAAGGTATCATGATTAAATAAGTGGAAGCAAGTGTTAGTAAATGAACAATGTTGGGTAGAGTTCCAAATAGGGAGATATAAGGAAAAAGTGTTGTGTGACATCATCCCTATGGATGTTTTCCATATGTTACTTGGTAGGCCATGGAAATATGATAAAAAAGTAGTCCATGATGGTAGGAAGAATACCTGTCATGGAGAAGGATGGGGTCTCTTACACTCTAACACTATTGAAAGAGGAAAGCTAAGAACAAGTGGGATCAAATGTGATGTTAGGTGAGAAAGAGTTCATTAAAACCATGGAAGAGGAAGAAGTGGGCTTTGAAATCATAACCAAACCTAGATCTGTTATGACAACAGTTAGGATGGATGAGTGTCCTTTGGAAATCCAAGATTTTCTCAAGAAGTATATGCTGATATAGTGGTAGAGGAAATTCCAAACATCTTTCCTCAAATAAGGGATATTAGCCACCGCATTGACTTCATACCATGGGATATTTTTCCTAATAAAACAACCTACAAAATGACACCACAGTAGAATGAGGAAATCAGAAAACAAGTGCAAGAGTTGTTTGATAAAGGGTTGATTAAATAAATTCTTAGTCCTTATGTGGTTCCAACTATCCTAGCACCTAAAAAGGGAGGTGAATGGAGGATGTGTACAGATTCTAGGGTCATAAATGAGATTAAAATCAAATATAGATTCCCAATTCCAAGGATAGAAGATTTGATGGATTGCCTAAGTGGAGCAAGTTATTTTTCCAAGATAGACCTTAAAAGTGGGTATCACCAAATCAGGATAAAAAAAGGGGACGAGTAGAAGAAAACATGTAAAACAAATGAAGGGATCTATGAATGGCTTGTGATGCTTTTTGGTCTCTCCAATGCACCCAACACCTTCATGAGGCTCATGAATGAAGTTCTCAAACCATTTATTGGTAAGTTTGTAGTGGTTTATCTTGATGACATTTTCGTTTTTAGTTCTTGAAAAGAAGAGCACTTACACCATTTGGGTTTTGTATTAAGAAGATTAAATGAAGAGAAACTAATGATTAATCTAAAAAAGTGTGAGTTCATGAAGAAAAAACTGCTATATCTTGGGTTTGTGGTCACAAAGAGAACATTGAAAATGGATCCAAGCAAAGTTGAAGCAATCTTGAATTGGCCTCCATCTAAATTAGTTGGAGAGGTTAGAATTTTTCATGGATTAGCAAGATTTTATAGGAAATTTATTAAGAGTTTCAGTCATATGTGTGCACCCATAATAGAGACTATAAAGGGAGATAGGAATTTAAGGAAGTTTGTTTGGATTGAGGAGGTTGAAAAGAGCTTTTAGTATTTGAAGAAAAGAGTAGCAAGGAAGCCTATATTAGCTTTACCAGATTTTAATAAGGTCTTTTCATTTGAATGTGATGCTAGTGGCTATGCTATAGGGGTAGTTTTGAGTCAAGATAACAGACTTATTGCTTTCTTCAATGAAAAATTGAATGATGCTATAAAGAAATACTCCTCTTGTGATCTAGAAATGTTTGCTATGGTACAATCTTTAAAAAAATGGACATTACCTTCTTCCAAAGGAGTTTGTAGTATATACTAATAACCATGCTCTTCAATTCTTAAATAATCAAGAGAAACTCAGTCATACACATGCAGAGTGGGTGGAATACTTGCAAGGTTTCACTTTCACTATCAAGCACAAGAAGGGATAGTCCAATAAAGTGGTTGATGCTTTAAGTAGGAGGGAACTAATGGTGTAGGAGATTCATTTGTAAAGTGTGGGGGTTGAAGCATTAAAAGGTATGTATGTTGATGATGTAAATTTCAAGGAGATATATGAATATATTGTAAGCAACCTCGTAGCAATACCAATAAGAAATGACTTGATTTTTTGATTCAAGATGGTTTATTATTTAAGGGAGCACAAATTTGTGTGCCTAAGTGCTCAATAACAAACAATATGATTAAGGAAAATCATTGTGGGAGTTTAGCAAGTCATTTTGGCCTTTATAAAACATTGGTGTAATTGAGAAGATATTATTTTTGGCCTAAGATGCAAACTAATGTAAGAAGGTTTGGTGAGAGATGCACTATTATCAAAGAGAAAAAGGAAACAACATGAATGCGGGTTTGTATTAGTCTCTTCCTATTCCAAATAGGCCTTAGGAGTCTATTAGCATGAATTTTCTCATCGGGTTACTGAGAACACCAAGGGGTTTTGATTCAATCTATGTTGTAGTTGACCAGTTCTCAAAAATGGCTCATTTCATCCATTTTAAGAGCACCAATGATTCCTCATATATTGTAGGTTTTTTCTTCAAATAAGTTTTCAAAATTCATGGTATTCCATTAAGTATAGTTTCAAATAGAGATAGTAAATTCATTGGGAATTTTGGAGGACCTTGTGGAAAAAACTTGGCACCAATGTCAGTTTTAGTTCTTTCTACCATCCTCAAAATGATGGGTAGATTGAGGTGGTTAATAGAAGCTTAGGGAAACTCTTGAGATGCCTATCCAAAGAAAATTCTACTTATTGGGATCTTGTCTTGACTCAGGAAGAGTTTTCCTATAGTGATTCAATGAATAGGAGTATTGGGAAGAGTCCTTTTAAAGTAGTTTATGGTTTGTAGCCTAGAGGGGTATTTGAGTTGAGAGATATTAGTGTGTAGAGAAGGGGGATTCTCTACTCATGAGTCTCTTTATTCTCAAGAGATTCCCAAGGGGTGAACTGCCCTAAACTACCTCAAGGAATAATGCAAGAGTTCTAGAATCAGAAAGAGTAGGTCACAAAGGTTTTCTAGAAAAGCTGACAAGCTCTCATCTAAAGAATGACAACATGAAATACGGATGAAAACACAACACACTAGTGTCATAGAGGTGTGTTGGTGTCCTGTACGAAACAAAAAGCGAGAATATCCTGAAAAATAATGTGACTACTAACAATCTAATTACTGAGAACTTGTAAAATGTGAGAAAATGACAGAATATAATAAAATTGAAGTAAGGAAAAGTAAATGATAGAACTAAAGAGGATAGAGAAAGAAAATTTCTCACAACAATCCAAGTAATGAAGCCTCTAGCACGTGAATGTCTTTGATACTTGCATGTGTAAAATCTGAAGAAAGTGTTCAGGCTGTATAGGGGTTTGCCTCATTCAAACCCCTATTTTATTGTTCCCACCTCCATGGACATCCAAATAGATAGAGAGAAATAAAGTATGCAATGAGTGATAAAATAAAACCCCGCTATAGAGGAGAACCTGTATCACAAAGTATAGATAAAATAGTTAGGGGATGTGTGAAATCCTAAGATGCTTGCAAGCACAAGATAAGGGAGGTATTGTATGCAAAGCTTAAGGAAGCCAAGGATGGAGACAAAGATAGCTACAAGAGCAAATAGTGTTGCAAAGAGTGTTATGAGAGCTTGAGAATGTTGTTGTAGCAAGTTGTATGGAGCTATGCAAGAAAGATAGCAAAAGAAATAAAGGAGGAAAAGGAAAGAGCTAAAGATATAAAGATTCAAAAGACCAAAATAGATTGAAAATATAGCATATAAAGAAATAATAGGAGTGAAAAGAAGCTTCCTGGGCGGTTACAAGGTGTCTTGAGCCGTTACCACTGACAAAAGAGGCTGACAAGTGGGAAACATACTCCAAAATAGTTGATTAAACCTCAAAATGTCATAGGATGTTTGTGTGGTGCACAAACATCCACGTGGTGTGCTAGTGTCCAGATACATCACACTAAAAAATGAAAAGAATGGGAAACATCCAAGGTTTGACGCAAAGCTGACGCAGGAAGGTAGCTAGTGAAAAGGGGTTCCAAACATCCTGAGAGGGGAAAAAAAGGTTTATGTAGAGGCTAAAATGAACCTACACAAGTGCTAAGGGAGTGGACACTAAAGCAGATGCAAGAATGTATGCGAAATTGCAAGGGGTGCAATTTTACGACATTACATTTTGCCTCCACTTTAGTAGGCATATGAATCTACACTAGTATGCATGCTAAAGGAAATCTACTAAACATAAATAACATCATGATGCTGAAAGGATACTGTAGAGGAAGCAGACAACACTTTGAACCAAGGAAGCTTGCCCTCAGGCTGAAGACCTACAAAAAAATGCATTAAATAAGAAAAACCTGCACAAGACTAAAAAGAAGAAAATAGTTGTATGGGGCTCTCTTTCACCTTTAGGGTTTTGGACATAAAAGGAGAGACAATTTTCTTACTCTTCACTCAAGAAAAAACCCTTAAGATTTCAATGCAAAGGATATTGAAATCTAGCAAAGGGGTTGTTCTAAAGGTTGAATGAGATCTAATGAGGGGCTCACCACCAAGTTTATACTTCAAAAAGACAATAAAATGCAAGCTATAAAACAAAACCCTAATTGAATGTAAGCTAAACCTAAATGACCTAGAAATATGAACAAAATGCAATAAAAAGCTATTAAATTGAAAGTGTGCACCTAGGAGACTGAAGAAGGTAGAATGAAGGTCCGGATCACTAAAAAATATATTGCTAATGCTGACTGTGAATCATTCGACAAGTTGGGTGAATCGGTCTAGTTTCCAGGAAAATGTGCGAGAACAAGTTTCAGCCAAAAGGGTATCCAAATCTGCAAAAATCTCTGTCAGGCCTGTATAGTGGGACTCATTCACCAATAGTGGTGAATTAGTCCACTTATACTTTTTTGGAAGTTCTTAATTGGATTCTACTCCTCTCGATTTGCTCTACTCTTTTTGACTGATTCCCAGATCTGAAACTGCAAATTTCCGCCTGTAGACCTTTTCCAAGCTTCTCCAAGGATTGATGACAGCTTTAGGGATTTGATAACTTTTCTCCAACTTGGCCTCTTCACAAATCTGCAACCTATCCTTGCAAATCACACAAGAAGAGGGAAAAATGTTGTGGGGTTAGTGAATAGGGGCTTTCCTTGGTCAAACCCCTTGTTGGCAATTAAACCTTGAAATGAAAGAAAATATGAAAGGAGAATGATAAATGAAAAAATAAAAATGTTGTAACTCACCAAACCATTGCAATCAAGTGTTGTAATTATGCTTGAAATGGCTACAATGGATGTGGTTCTTGACTCTTGCTTGAAGGAGAAAGATCTTGAATATAATGCTTGTTTGGATCATGAACTCTACATCACAATTGTTAGCACAATGACAAATATAAAGAATGCAATCTTTGACATGATGATTGGAACTTGAAGAATTCTCTTAAATGTTTGATATTCTACCCTTGAAATGCTCTTGTGAATGCTCAAATTCTCTTGTGAACTCTTGAATGCTAGGATCACTTGATTATTTGTTAGGAGAAAATGAGTGAAAGAACCTTGTATTTATACTTAATTATGCAAGAATTCCCAAAATTACAACACTACAAGCTGACCTTAGATCTAGGAGAATAAAATCCTGGCAAAAATTAGAATTTAATTTGAATTTTGGTCACACCTTTTCCGAATGAGTCCCATCATATATAATGTATGGGACCAAAAATGAAAAGTGCTTAGAAATGTGTGAAACCTACATCGGGGCCAAAAAGAGCTAGGTGGGACTCATTTGTCCAAGGTGGAAAATAAGTCCCCTACACTAAATCAAGGCCACACAAGCCAAGAAAACCTTAATTATGATCGGTTATTAATTGGTGTCGAGATTATCCTCGAAAAGATGAAATAAATGAGGCTTATGGATGCAAAATAGGGCCAATTAAATCATAAGAAAGCCCAACTATTAATGACAAGCCTAGAGAAATGTGAGTGTGTTATAACACTTTACAACACTCCAAATAAGGAAAAATTAAGGTTAATTATGATTAAAATTGTGTTTGTTATGCTTAGTTAATTGATAAAACCCTAGAAAAGTGTGGAAGTATGTTACAACACTCCACAACACTTTTGCAAGGCACCATTGAATTACATTAGTTCACAAGGGTCTGAGACCTAATGTGAATGTGTTATCCACATTACAACACTAAATCAAGACAACATTAAGCCAAAATCCATGAGGAGGACCCAAACAAGTGCGAAAATGTCAAGGGATCCATTTTACTACACTATATTTAGCCCCCACTTTAGTGAGAGGATGAACCTACTTCAAACTCACACTAAAGTAGACAATCATGCATCAAGAGGGGTTCAAATGTACCAATTCTAGCAAGATGAGACAACAATGATCAAGAGGGTTGATCAAGCCCCCAAGATCAAGATCCCATGGCAAACCAATGTGAGGACAAAGGAACACACATGGGAATGATATAAGGAACAACAAGAAGGAATAAGCATACACTACCAAAGGTGAAAAAGAGAAAAGGGTGAAATAAAAGAATCAGATCAAGCTTTGACTGTTTGTCCATCATGATGTGGATCAAATCTAGGTTTTTTATTTGATAAATACTCACTCTAAGGAAATGAAACTCCTGGCTGTTTATTAGGTGAGAAGTCCTAAAAGGTGAGAAACATACACTTATGGCTAGTATGCAATCACATGCATCGAAGTGGCTATGAGAAAATTCATGCCTCAGATTGGGCTTCCTGCTCAAACCATACCAAAGTTATACCTCATAATAACCTTAATAAGACCTGTGCCACACAAAAAAATGATTTTTGAGCTTCATGGGACAAGCAAAATTTTATATGCTTGGAGCTCATGAAAAAATAGGATGGCTCCATAGGCATGAAAGTTATGTTATGCAAGGTGGCCATATAACAACAAAAATCAAAATGCAACATGCAAAGAATGTTCAAAGGAGTATTGCTTAGTTCATGCGAGATCTTTTACTTAGGGAACATTGTGCCTAATATTTCTAAGAGAGGACCAATCAAAGAATAGAAAATTCACAACTTAGGGGATGCAATGTGTCACATCAAGCCACTAAGAGAAATCTAATATGCTAAGAGAGATCATGCACCTGAAGGAAATTACATCCAATTTCATCCACAAAGTGATAAATGCCTCATATGAAGTAAGAAGGTTGCACTAAGAATGAAGAAAATGCAAAAGAATAATGCCAATGTATGCCCCCACTTTAAATAAATTGCTAAACACTATATTATGAAAAATTACTTTAAAGTAGCAAATGAAAAATGCAAACAAGAAAGAAGACATGATATCCAACTTGGAAAGCCCTATGCCAAGTCATATGTTTTTGAGTAAAGCTGCGTCATGCAAGAGAAAAGAAAAGAGAGGGGTTTCCCCAAAAATGAAAACACCAAATACATAAGGGATCTATGGAATTGGGGTTAGTATGTTCTTTGCTACAATTTTTTTTAGAGAGATTGGAACTGTCATCATCCCCCAAATACACAGAATTGGAAGAATGGCACAAAGAGAGTGAAAACAAAGAAAAACCTTTTGGGTCAAAATGGAAGAGACATAGGGTGTCTCAATGCCTTGTGTCATCCCCAAAAGGAAAACACAAGACAAATGAAAACATAAATGAAAACCAAAAAGAAAAATCCTTTTAGGTCAACATGGAAGAGACGTGAATGTTTTGACGCCTTGCGTCATCCCCAAAAGGAAAACACAAGGGGTGGCTTCATAATAGTGGTTTACAAATTATATGAGGAAGGAAATCTCATTATTTTCCTTTTCCCCAAACTCAAGGGGTTCGATCGAACCCAATAGTTTGACCAAATGTCATTATGGGTTCGACCGAACCCACAAACCCTAAATAAAAATAATCATATTTAAATGGGTTCGGTCGAACATGGGTTCGACCGAACCCCCTTAAATATGACAAAAAAATAAAAACATTCTCATTTCGACTGTCATTTTCACTTTCTAAATTTACCAGTTACTTTCCCTACGTGTGGAAAACTGAGACCGTGACAGCGAGCAAACTAATTTCTTCTTTCCAGTGAATGCAACCTCAACTTCGTCTCTCTAAACTTCATCAACCCGACTTGCATATCAAGCACCAAGTATTTGAAATTTGAATTTTTTAGAGTTCAAAATGCATTTATATGTTAGATTTTGAAACCCTAGATGCAATTTTTTTCAAATTTGTTGAATTCAAATTGGATTTGTTTGAAAGTTTTTAAAGCGTTTTCAAATTTGTTGAATTCAAATTGGATTTGCTTCCCCATTTTGCATACATTTTTATGTCCTATGTGTAAATGAAATATGCCTTCCCATTTCAGCAATCAAAGCTATGGATAGCCTGCTCCTAAATGGAAAGACCAAGTGAAACATATATAAGAACTTAATAGAATATAGAAACAAACAATATAAAGTTATGAAGTTCAAATTAAACCACAAATTGTATCATTTGTAACATTAAAAATGTCCATCTCTACACATTTTTGGTGGTATGTAGGTATTGCACAATAAGATAGAGGATGTAAACTGATTAAGACTTGGATAGTATTTTAAAAGGAATTTGAGGTGTGGAAACACTTCCCATATTAACCTATCAAGAGATAAATATGCAAAATAGATTTAATTTTAGTTACAAGAAAAATGTATAAATTATAAATTTATAACATAATTATGTACATGGGAAAATCCTCTTGGAAGAAAAATCCCACAACCAAAAACATGAACCAATTATATTATTTGATAATAATATCATTTACAATAAAATATTCATGTGCATACCCTTATAGTAGTATCATCAACATGTGATTCATATGGAGTAATTTCTAGTAGCATGATGATACCTATAAAATCATTATGCTTTCTCCATCTCAAGCACCCATAAATAGGAAAAATTTAAACCATAAACCAAGTGTGGTTTACCAAAGCCATGAGCCAAAATAATGACCTAAAAATGGCACCAAATTTGGCACAAATTCCAACACCATATTCCTTGACTTGGTTTATAGGATGTATTTAGCAAATGCTTTACATCTTGTCAAAAAAATTCAAATCCTCCTCCTCATAACCGACACTCCATTTTTGACATATTCAAACCCATTATTTAAGATGATCTTGATGATTTTCATAATTCTAATCAATATTCTAGTGTAACCCCCCTTTTTTATTCTCTTATGTGTCATATAACATTTCATAAGTAATTCCCATCTTACAATTTCATACAATGCTCTTACAACTTCTTAAATATATAAAAGGGACAACCCTAGTTCAATTAGGATTATTTAATTATTATCACCTACATCCATTCATTACATGTTATTAGTTTTTAGTTGCACACATTATTAGGAAATATGCATTGTCTAAGCAATTGGGGTATATTGCATGTTTGAGAGTGTTTTCTTTGATCTTTTATCTAGTTATATTAATATCCTTTAAAATCTTGTTTTATGGAGTTTTCATCTTAACTCTAATATGGCTAGCAAATAAAATGATGATTGAATCATTTTTTGATATAATAGCTAATGACAACCATATAAAGAGCCACATTAAAGAAGATGAAAAATAATGATCAAGACTATGATTTAGATACATATGTTGCTAAACAAGATATTTTCCTAAATTGATAATCATGTATTGATGCACCTCTCCACCCCAAATATCCTCACTCATTGGCTAGTAACTTATATAATGTATTAGGTGGCTATCCTTAGGGAATTAATACTATTCATAATATTACCACTCTAATGGATTAATGTTGTACCCTCTATGCATCCATCTACCCTTCATCCTCTTATAATGATTCCTCCTATCATACTATAGTTACCACTTCCATGAGATCCACCACCCATGTCCTACCGCCTTTCTCTCCACTAGTATTTTTCTTATCTCCCATCCTTTTATATATATTCACACCATTGTTACTACTAGCACTATCCTATACAAATATGTTCTTCATACCATTCCTCCTTATCATATGAAAATCTAACCTTATAGTGTAACTTCTCCTTCCATTACCATGTCATTACCTTTCTAGACCTTCCCCTCTCTATACATTCTCCTTTTTATCCTACACTACTCCTACCACTAATATATCCCTATACCTTGGATATACTATTGAAGAAATTTAACTGACTTTCAATATCACAAAAATTAGACCCATATTTTTAAACATAAAATGTGTATAATAAAGCACAATCCATGCTTCCTAGTTCAACTTCACTAATATCTATCGAATTAACTTAGGTTCATTACAATAAGATAATAATATAGCCATAATTAGTTGTCAAGATAATGGTAAAGTTTTCAATAGCCATATTTATCCTTCCACATGCCACCATTAGACATACACATAAGATTCATGAACATCCATACCTATGAGCATCCAAATACAAGAAATATAACTATATATATCATGCACATCATCAACATACACATAAAATATCACACCCATCATCAACACAACTAATAGTTCCCATATCATATTATCTATGTTCTCATACAAATGTGTCTTCAAATACATCAAAGCACTCATGAGTAAATCCACTATGTAGAGCATACACACAACTAAAAAGGTGCCCCTAAGGTATTTGTCTCCTATATCTATCCTCTTAGCCTATCCTTCTCTATGGATATGTTCCACTCATATCTACCACCCTGAGGTGATCCATGTCTCAATCCTTGTCAAGGTCACTCCTCCTCTCTACCTATATCCTTTCTCAATGAGCTAGATCTATCACTGCTACTCCCCAAAACACCTACATTTAAATATTAATTTTTTTAAAAAAAAATCATACAACATTGATTAAAACTAACTAAATAATGAAAGCATTTAATATTATAACACCTTATGAATTATATTGAATGTCCCCACCTTGAAATTTATAGCCATCGATGTCAATCACATATTCATACTATAGCTTTGTTTTCCAAAACACCTACATTTATATAAAAGTGAATTTTTAAGAAAAATAATAGTTAACCTACTTTTAACTCAACAATAATGGATGTATTTCTATCATAAACTCTTCGTACTCATAACAGATCATGGCCTAGGTAGAGTATAAAAAATGTTGTTTCCAACCTCATATGTAAAGCTAGAGTTAGAGTGCCAAAATTGTTGAATTTCATCCTTTGTGCTATTAATTAGCTTCTTATCGACTCATGGAAGCCTACTGCTAAAAGCCCAAGTATGATTTTCAATAAGACTTTCTAATCATGATCTTATTGATAGTACTTTTGATAATGTTTTACGATTTAGGCTTAATTCAAGACAAGTTTACCTTAATAATTGAGCCTTTTTAATTTTTTAATTTCTTACTAATGATGTTATTACTCTATGAGCAACTCTTTTATCTTTTTCCTTACTATTATTTACAATAGAATTGAATGCATTAAAAAAAACTTTAACAACAATATTATTTCGATCAAACTTTTTGTTTACATGAATCTTTGAAATTTATTTAGTAAAGGTCTCATTTTGTACATCTTTAGTAATTGTATAAAAATTTGGAATTTTTTGGTTAATGTCTTATTGGAAAACCATTCATTGAAATTTTTTGAAGCCCACAACCGAATGGTTTGTGATGACCTCTTGCCTTCAATAATTTCTATTATGCTCATCAATTTCAAACCATTTTGGGGTTCTTGAATGTTTTTAAATTTTAACAAACTCATTACAAAAAGATGGTTTTTGAATTTCTTTTTCTTCTTCACAAAGGTTCTCTCTTCTTATGTAATTTGGAGACACATTGAGTTTCATTGGTTCATGTGAGCTATCAATTTAATCATTGTTATCAACAAGTTGATTATTGAGTGCAATTTCAATGTCATAGGGTTCATATCCACATTAGTCAAGAAATTGTTGATGTATTTCTTCTTCTTCTTCTTCTATGATGCTACTCTTATCAATAGGTGTTCCATCAAATTTTACAATATTTTCACATTCATGTTCAACATTTTTATTTTCAATATTATTGTCACTTTCATTTTTTAAACATTTCATTATATTGAACATTAAAATATCCAATTTAAATGTCATTTAAGGGTAAATAAGGACCTTCATCTTCTTTCAATATATATTTATAACAAGTATATATATTTAAGGGTAAATATATATTTTTAACATATATAATATGTATGGTTGGATTAGTGAGATATTTATAACAAGTATGCAATGAAGTCAAACTTTATTAGATTTGATTCTTAATAAATTAGTTTTAACAATTCAATTTATAGCTTTATGCAATCTATAAGTTTAAATAGTTTGATGGTATCTAAACTTGATACATATAAAAATATGATAAATGTCTAATTATTTTGCTTTCCAATCTATAATTTTTTGATGTTCTTGGCTATATAATTGAAGTTCATTTATGTTAACAACTATTAGATTAAATATTTTTATCCCCAACTATTTTCAAATAATTTTATACTAATCTTTGTATTCTTATTATTTCTTTCATCGTTTCATTTAAAATTTGAACCATTTAAGAATGCTATGTTATAGATTATAGTTGTCTTCCAATTCTTTTTAAATTGTTAATGGTATGAAAATATTATTGATGAGTATGAATTATTACAATTTCTATTTTAGATTTGTATTCCCTTTATCTAGATATATTATTTACCAAAGTCTCATTGCTCTTTTAGGTGTACTGTATATATATATATATATATATATATAACATGGAAAATGCAGATCATGTTCCACCTGTGCCAGATTCTTTGTTTGTAAATACTAGTAATGAGATTAAAAAAATGAGAGATTCATTAGCATAGGGTGCAAACCCGGGGATATATAGTGAAGCATGCATGTTAATATTGCATAGTCTAGAAAAACTAAAAGATGAACTTGAGAGGACTAGTGCATATTCCCCAGATAGAGTGACTGCTATTCTTTCCCGCATGCGGGAAGAAGTACATGGTGGTGTTCCCCTTAAACAAATACAGGATAGTGTCACCAAAGAAATGATAAAAGCCACTTGTTTTCCATTTTATCAAAATGTGTGTAAGGTTAGGGGATACCAGGTCACTAGATGTTTCGATCATGCTATGGCCTCATTGATCTACCCATGATTTCTCGCAGCACATGGTCTATACCCAAACAATGACCAGATTCCATTGTACTTTATTCAGCAGTTGTATGTTGAGGTCCATTTGGGCCTCAAAGTTAACTACCTGGACATTCCACTATATGTTGGTTAGGGGCATGGTAGGATTGCTAATAGGCCCACCTATCATCAAGCAGATAGACCACCCCCAGTTTTTAGGGTATTGGTTGGTGATAGGTCTTCTGCTCTCACCCTAGCTCTAGCCTGCATAGTAGATGAGGTTGTTGTTGCTTCCCAAAAGGAAGCAATTGACACTATAGGTGACATTGCGGCTGCCACCACTAGTATATCTGATGATCGTGTAGGTCATTATTTGATGTCCAAACATTCCCGATCCACACCATTTTCAACATAGTGGACCACCATGGATCCTTTTACAATGGTTGGCATCCCTACTCCTACACATCTTGATGCACTTACAGGAGATATGTCACGCATGAATCAACATTATTTGGTTGAGGGCCTGTTGGAGGCATATGCCCACATTGCATCAAACAATGGGATGGGTATAGAGCATGTTAGAGAGCATTTGAGATGCAGAGGTCATTCAGTTCCAGGATCCCATCACTCTCAGCTGAGCACTAGTACACATTAGGATCCACCTATAGTTCATATGGCAGCTACATAGACTATGGGTTTTACTGATATGTTGATTGGTTCTAGTTCATCATCATTGATACCATCTCACCTTCATAGTCCTCTACATTCATCATTTATGGCATGGCGTGGGATATATCAGATGGATGTAGATGTTGATTCGTCACTTGATTATTTGGTGGATATGGTGGAGGCAATTGTTTCAGAGGACTTAGGTCATCCGATATCAGATGATGTGCATGTGCATGTTTCAATTATTTTTTCATTATTTTTTAAATTTTTTAACTAGATATTCATGTAAGTTGATATATATGTGTATATATATTGTTACAGGTGGACATACCTCATATCACTCCTAGCCTTGGTCTAGATTGTGTGCATGATCGATGTGACTCTGTGGATGAATCTGTTGTCAGTGGACATGTGGGTTTTATATTTTTATATAATCACACATGTATATGTACATGCAATATATTTATGTATGCATAGATCTAGATTGATATTTAAAAATACAAGTTCATTTAAAAATAACTTTCATAAAATTTATTTAATATAAATTATATGTATTTAACACATCTTGTACACAATTTTATTTGCAGGGCTCAACACATCCATTAGAGCATGACCGTTCTCATTCAAATGGCCATTCGTTTAGGAGTAGACATTCATATTAGGCCATGGAGTATAGATTTATGATCTTGACCACATGTATTTGATTATATGATGATCTTTAATAGTATTTGATATTTGATGATCTCTAACTTACATTTTCTTATATGATATACATACATTTGCTTATTTGTTGATCTTTATGTATTCTTATATGACATTTGCCTCTTTGCTTATAATATGTGTTATGTTTATATGTATTGAATCCCTTTACATGTATGTACATGTGTTTGCTTATGGTTTAAACATGTTTACACATAATATATGTATGCATTTGCTTTAAATATTCAATATACATACATGTTTTCTTATTTTATGATCTCTTACAACTTACATTTCCTTATATTCAATATACATTTGATCTCTAGTATAATTTTAGGGAAATCAATGCCACTTTATAATTAAGTTCATTCATGTTGATCGAAATAAATATTTTTTTTAAATGACTTAAGCAACATGAACCATTGAGTTGAGAACAAGATATAATCTTTTTGACAAGTAACTTGAAATTCAATTCAAATATAATTTTAAGAAAATTCAATTCAAATTATATCGAGCTATTATATGCTTTTGACAAGTAACTTGAAATTCAATTCAAATATAATTAAGAAAATTTAATTCAAATTATACCCTATTATACACATTTTGACAATAACTTAAAATTCAATTCAAATATAATTAAGAAAATTCAATTCAAATTATACCTCTAATATACATTTTTGACACTTTAACAAAATTCTAAAATTACTAGATATGTTGTGCATACCTATGAATTAAATATGTTCAAAAAATTCCACAATGAAATAACTTGTTTGTTTACTACTTGATTCATTTAAACTAGGATCTAGTTATTCCATGTACACTTGAATAATTTTTATTCACTTGGAGGGAAAATTTTTGAGAAGTTTTTGCACATTTATCAAGGAGGAAAATATTAGAGCTTGACAACTTTTCATTTTTATCAATCAAGGAAATATTTGGAGGATAATTTAACTAAGTTGGTAGAGGAATTGTTTAGAGTCATCTTTAAGTTGAAGAAGAAAATGGGACAACAAAGAAAAAGAAAAAATGCGTCTCAATGAAAATTGTCAAAAGAAGAACAAAAGAGGTGACACCAAAACTTGGAAAATTATCATAGAAAGAAACAAGGTACATGCTTGTTTCTTCTCTCTCACTCTCAAGTGTGTGTTTAGGAATTTTACTTTGAAGGTTTCTAACCATCATTGCACTTGAATGACTATAAATACTTTTAAATGTCCTCAAGTCATCTTGGTCATACATACATCATTCCTTTTTTGCTAAGTGGCAAACACAACAATTCCAAACATTGAGAGATACTTTCCCACATGGAACAGTTCTATCAGTAGTTGAATTTGCAGAAAATTAATCCTTTCTACATCAAAAGGAGATTCAATCAGAGTATTACTTTTCAAAGCAGATCACTATTATGGTTCATGTGTGTTATCGACATGCACAATTAGAATTGGATGGTGTTGAGAGTACAAATTAAGAACGAGCCATTAAGAAAGAATATCACTTTTATATTAGTGATGATAAAGAGCATGACACACTTTTTGTCCAATATGTTTTACAATATTTTTTGAGAATTTGAGAAGCAGGGGTGTAAAATTTGAAAATCATTTTGTATGGTCAGATGGATGTGCGGCACAATTCAAATCTTCACGGCCATTCTATGCACTTTGTAGATATCATAAAATCTACAAAATACCACATGTTTGGAGTTTTTTTTAGAGTGGGTATGGAAAGGGTGAGCATGATGGAGCAGGAGCTTGCATCAAACGAGCTTTAAGAAAGCATCAAATGAGTTATCCAAAAGATCGTCTAGACAATGCACATGATGTTGTTGAATGGTGCAAGAAACACTTTGCATCAAATGTGGTCGGCACATCTTCAAGAACAAACCGACACATTCCACATAGAGTGTTTTGGGAGATATTGGGTATGTATAAATTACATTAAATCAAAAATTTGAATTTATTTAAATTTAAAATATATATATATATATACATAGTTCACATAAGTTTTTTATTGTACATATGTATCTAGGTGTGGATATAAGATCGATGCATGGATGCAAGAGGGTAGAAAAAACAAGATCTTTGCATTGTGTTAGGAGTTCAGATAGTCACCATGGATGGATATTAGACACAAGGGATTACTCTTGTTTTTGCACTGAGTGCATTGAGGGAAACTCTGATTATGCATGCAACAATCAAGAACTTGATATGTTGGTAAATGGGATAATGGTGCCACTAGTTGTTTCAAAACATATGATGAAAATGAGGAAGAAAGATTTGAAGACATTCCTTTGATTTCAATTGATTATGACCATATTTTCAGGATTGTTAGAAAGGCACATGCACTCTTCAATAATTTAAATATTATATATATCTAGTTAATGATCTTTAGAGAAATTTTAATTTTTTAGAATTTTTTGTGTAAATTTGGTGTACAGGAGATATTTTTGTAGTCATAGCAGTGCTTGGAAACATCGAAGGTGTTAGCTATTATTTATTGTGTTGCACAGAAGAGAGGAATAAGCTAACAGAACTTGAAACAAGTGATGGGATGTCATTTCCCACATGTGAGTTTGAATTTAAAATTTTATATCCATTGTATTCACATGTGCACATTACATTATAAACATTAAATATATATTGTACAAACCTTGAGCACGAAAATGTTGCACACGTACATATGTCTTACCTTAGGTTCATCTTTACCATGCAGGTTCTGTTGTAGTGCAAGAGACATATCTCAAACAAGTCAAAATTGTTCAGCATGGGATTCATTTTGTTGACTATCAACTTGATAACAAGGTATATCAATATAGTCACTTAATAATTGCTACCACTCTACATCTT
This sequence comes from Sequoia sempervirens, assembly GCA_007258455.2. Classification (NCBI taxonomy): domain Eukaryota; kingdom Viridiplantae; phylum Streptophyta; class Pinopsida; order Cupressales; family Cupressaceae; genus Sequoia; species Sequoia sempervirens. The sequence goes on along the minus strand of VDFB02271358.1, from coordinate 321,948,883 downwards.
CATGCAGTTCCACATGCACGTAATAAGAAAAATGGAGACTAGATAGTGATGATCATAAAAAATTCTACATGTTATTGAAGAGCTGCCAAACCGCATCTTTTGACTTAGATTATATCCATGATTTTCAAGTTCACTTGTAACCCTATACATGTTCAAATGAGAACTTATAGTAACTTGTACATAGTTGTAAATCATTTTGTGTAAATTACAATTATATGTACATATTTAGGTAAGTGCATCAAGATGGTCGCACTTTTGTGGCCAAACAAGAAAAAAATAAGCCATAACGCGTTCTCGTTATAACGTGTTCGCGTTATGTATTTTTAAAAGCAAAAGAAAAGCAAATCCAAATATCATTTCTCATTTCATTTTTTCTGTGTTTTAGCTCCGCCCGCGGCCAAAAACCCTGTTATATGCGATCGCGTTCTTGGAGAGGTGATTTCTTCAAAATTCATCAACAACAATTGGATTTCTTCACAAATATGGTGCCACGACAACGAAGAGATGCAAGAGGTAAGTATTGTTTGGTATTTGTTTCGAATTTGTTAGTTTTAAATTGATTTTTTGTTCTAGTTTAGAAATGAATGTTTTTTTTTTAATTTGTAGGAAATCCTCAATGAGAGGAGGAAAATCCTCAACCAAATCAGCCTCAAAAAAATCATCCTGAACAACAAAATCAACCTCCCCCACCAT